>CM061547.1:39920841-40520841 GCA_030864215.1 Capsicum pubescens
AATGGACCACACTTGGATGATCCCCAACCTCATTGGATCACCCCAGTCTATTTTCAGCCCATAACACACCCGGACCTCTGGCCTACTCCTGGAACCGTGGGCTATATAGCACTGATTTGTCCCTAAAATGCCCCGTTCATGCCATTTCACCTATTTGTTCACCCAAATGGCTACGAATAATGAAACAGACCACACTAGGATAATCCCCAACCTTCTGGCATGCTCCGGTCAATTTTCAGCCCACAGCACGCCCGGACCCGGGGCTCACCCCTGGAACCAGCTGGCTTTAGAACATCGATTTTCCTCGAAAATGCCCCGTTTGCACCGTTTCACTTGTTTGTCCACCCAATGGCCATGAATATTAAAATGGACCATACTGGGATGATCCCAAAACCCCCTTGGCACGCCCTGGTCATTTTTCAGCCACAGCACGCTCGGACCACCAGGCCCACCCACGAAACTGTAGGTTGTAGCACACGAATTTGGCCCGAAAAATGCCCTTTTCACGCTGGTTTGCCCGTTTTTCCATCCAAATGGCCACGAATATTAAAATGGGCCACACTAGGATGATCCCCAACATCCCTGGTATGCCCCAATCAATTTTTGGCCCAAAGCATGCTAGACCCCGAGACCACCCCCCAGAACCGTGGTGTATAGCACATGGATGGTCCTAAAAATTCCTCATGCGTGCCATATCACCCGTTTTTCCACCCAATGGCCACGAATATAGAACAAACCATATTGGGATGATCCCCAACCTTCCTGGCATGCCCCGATCGGTTTTTGGCCCACAACACACCTGCATTCTAGGCCCACGCCTGGAACTGTGGGCTATAGCACACTGATTTGGCCCGAAAATACCCAGTTTATGTCGGTTTTCCTATTTATCCACCCAAATAGCCACGAATATTGAAAAAGACCATATTGTGATGATACCCAACCACCCTGGCATACCCCGATTGATTTTGGGCCTACAGCACGCTCGTAGCCTTGGCCCACCCTTAGAACCGTGGGCTATAGAACACCAATTTGGCGCAAACATGCCCCGTTCGCATTGTTTTTCCCGTTTGTCTACACAAATGGCCAAGAATATTAAAATGAACCACACTGGGATGATCCCCAGCCTCCATGGCATACCCTGGTTGATTTTCAGCCCACAACCACACCGGGATCCGGGCCCATCCCTGGTACCAGTGGGCTATAGCACACCGATTTAGCCCAAAAATGCCCCGTTCACACCATTTCGCCCATATGTCCACCCAAATGGCCACGGTTATCTAAACGAACCATAATGGGACGATCCCCAACTTTCCTGCATACCTCGATCAATTTTTGGCCCACTGCATGCTCTGACCCTTTGCCCACCCCAGAATCGTGGGTTATAGCACACTAATTTGGCCCGAAAATTCCCCATTCACGTCGTTTCGCCTGTTTGTCCACCCAAATGGCCTCGGGATATTGAATTGGACCACACTAGAACTATCCTCAACCCCTCTGACATGACTCAATTAATTTTAGTCCACAACACGCCCGCACCCCCGAGCCCAACCCCAGAACCATGGGCTATAGCATATTGATTTGGCCCCGTTTGCACCGTTTCGCTTGTTTATCCACCCAAACGGCCAAGAATATTAAACGGATCATACTAGGATGATACCAAACCTCCCTAGCATGCCCTGGTCAATTTTGTCCAACAGAACGCCCTGGACCCCAGGCCCAACCCCAGAACTGTAGGCTTTAGCACATCGATTTGGCCTGAAAATGAACTGTTCACGCCGTTTCGCCCGTTTGTCCTCCCACAAGGTCACGGATATTTAAACGGACCACACTTGGATGATCCCAAACCTCCTTGTATACCTTAATTGATTTTCGGCCCAAAGTTCGCCAAATCCTAGGCCCACCCCTGGAATTGTGGGGCTATAGCACACCGTTTGGCCTAATAAATTCCCATTCCCCGCCATTTTTCCCGTTTGTCCACCCAAGTGGCTATGAATATTGAATGGACCACACTGGGATGATCCCCAACCTCACTGGCACACCCCGGTCGATTTTCGGCCAACAACACACTCGCAACCCGAACCCACCCCTGGAACCCGTAGGCTATAACACATCGATTTAACTCAAAAATGCCTCGTTCGCATTGTTTTGCCCGCTTGTCAACCCAAATGGCCATAAATATTAAAACCGACTATATTGGACGATCCCTAACCTCCCTGGCATGCCCTGGTCGATTTTTGGCCCACAGCACACCCGTACCCTAGGCCCCACCTTTGGATCATGGGCTATAGCACATTGATTTGGCCCTAAAAACTTGCCCCGTTCACACTGTTTTGCCCATTTGTTCACACCAATGGCCACAAATATTGAAACGGACCATAATAAGATGATCCCCAACCTCCCTGGAATGCCCTAATTTTTGTTTAGCCCACAGCACGCCCGGACCCCGGGCCCATCCTCAGAACCGTGGCGAATAGCACACCGATTTAGACCAAAAATGCCTCGTTCACGCCATTTCGCCCATTGTGCCACCCAAATGGTCACGAATATTGAAAATGACTATAGTAGGACGATCTCCAACCTCCCTGGCCTGCCCCAATTGATTTTTGGCCCCCAGCACACCCTTGAAACCATGGGCTACAACACACCGATTTGGCCCAAAAATTCCCCATTCGCACTGTTTCTCCCGTTTGTCCACCTAAATAACCATGAATAATGAATCAAACCACACTGAGATGATCCCCAAACTCCATGGCATGCCTCAATTAATTTTTTGGCCCAAAGAATGCCCGGACCCCGGGCCCACCCCGGCACTGTGGGCTATAGCTCACTGATTTGCTTGAAATTGCTTGTTCATCGCATTTTCGCTCGTTTATCCACCTAAATGTCCATGAATATTAAAACGAACTATACTAGGACGATCCCCATCCTCCCTGGCATGCCCCGGTCAATTTTTGGCCGACAACACGCCCGCACCTTGGGCCCACCCTCGGAACCTTGGGCTATAGCATACCGATTGGGCCTGAAAATGCCCTGTCGTGCTGTTCGCCCGTATTTACACCTAAATGGACACAAATATTAAAACAGACCATACTGGGTCGATCCTTAACCTCCCTGGCATATCCAGGTTGATTTTTGGCCCACAGCATGCCCAGACCAAGAGCCCACCTCAAAACCGTGGGCTACTGCAGACTGATTTGGCCAAAAATGCCCCGTTCACACCCTTTCTCCTGTTTGTCCATCCAAATGGTCACCGAATATTGAAATGAAGCACACAGGATTAATCCCCAACCTCTTGGCATGACCTATTTGATTTTTGGCCCACAGCACGCCCGGACCCCCGAGTTAACCCCCTAACTATGGGCATAGCACACCGATTTGGCCCAAAATGCCTCGTTTGCGATGTTTTGCCCATTTGTTCACCCAAATAGCCACGAATATTGATAATATAACACTGGGATGATCCCAACTTCCCTGTCATTCCCCCGGTTAATTTTAGGCCCACAACACGCTTGGAACCTGAGCCCACCCCAGAATCGTGGGTTATTGGTCCGAAAATGCCCTCGTTCATGTTGTTTTGCTCATTTGTCTACCCAAATGGCCATGAATATTGAAACGAACAACACTGGGATGATCCCCAACCTCCCTGTCATGCCCCAAATAATTTTTGTACCACAACACGCCCGAACCCTGGGCTAAACCCCAGACACGTGGTCTATAGCACACCAATTTAACCCGAAAATGCCCCGTTTGTGTTATTTTGCCCGTTTGTCCACCCAAATGGACACAAATATTGAAACGGACCTTACTGGGATAATCCCCAACCTCCCTAGCATGCCCTAATCAATTTTGACCCACAACACACCCAAACCCCGATCCCACCCCCAAAATCGTAGGCTATAGCATACCGATTTAGCCCAAAAATGTCTTGCTCACACCGTTTCATCCGTTTGTCCACCCAAATGGACACAAATATTGAAACAGACCACACTGTGATGATTCCCCAGCCTTCTTGGCATGCCCCGGTCACTTTCCGTCCCATAGCATGCCTGGACCCTGGACCCACTAGCAAAGTCATGGGCTATAGAACACCGATTTGGCCAAAAAATGACCCGTTCGGCACTGTTTTACCCGTTTGTCCAACCGAATAGCCACGAATATTGAAACGGACCATACTGTGATGATCATCAAACTCCCTGCCATGCCTCAATCAATTTTTTGCCCATAACACGCTCGAACCCCGAGCCAATCTCTCTGGAATCGTGGGCTATAGCAGATCGATTTGGCCATAAAATGCCCCATTTTGTGCTGTTTTGCCCGTTTGTCCACCCAAATAGGCACGAATATTGAAACAAACCATACTGGGATAATCCCCTACCTCCCGGCACTCCCCAGTCAATTTTAGGCCCACAACAAACCCAGAACCTGGGTCCACCCCTGGAACCGTGGGCTATAACATATCAATTTGGCTCGAAAATGCCTCATTTGCCCCATTTCGCTTATTTGGCCACCCAAATGGATACAAATATTGAAACGGACCACATTGGGACAATCTCCAACCTCCTTGGCATGCTTAGATCAATTTTTTTCCCACAATATGCCAGTCCCCAGTCCCAACCCTAAAATTATGGGCTATATCACACTGATTTTTTACCAAAAATGCCCCGTTCGCGCTGTTTTGCCTTTTTGTCCACCCAAATGGCCACGAATATTAAAACGGACCACACTTGGATGAGTCCAACCTCCCTGCCATACCCCGGTCAATTTTTGGCCCACAGCACGCTCGGACCCCAGGCCCACCCTCGGAATCGTGGACTAGAGCACACCGATTTTACCTAAAAATGCCCTGTTAGCACCATTTCACCCGTTTATCCACCCAAATGGCCACAAATATTGAAACGAGCTACAATGGGATGATCCCCAACCTCCCTGACATACCCTAGTTGATTTTTGGCCCACAACACGCTCGAAACCCAGGCCCACCCCTAGAACCGTAGGCTATAACACACCGATTTCGTTCAAAAACATCTCGTTTGTGCTGTTTTGCCCGTTTATCTACACAAATGGATAATAATAGTGAAAATAACCACACAAAGATGATCCCCAACCTCCCTGGCACGGCCCGATCAATTTTTGTCCTGAAAATGTCCTTTTCACGATGTTTCACCTATTTGTCCACCCAAAGGGCCACGAATATTAAAATGGACCACACTGGGATGATCCCCAACCTCCTTGTCACACACTGGTCAATTTTTAGCCTACAGTACGCCCGAACCCCGAGCCTACCCCCAAAATGGTGGGCTATAGCACACATATTTGGCAAAAAAATGGCCTATTCATGCTGTTTAGCTCGTTTGTCCACTCAAATGGCCACGAATAATAAAACGGACCATACTGGGATGATCCTCAGCCTCTATGGCATGACTCGGTCAATTTTTGGTGCACATCACGCCCGAACCCCGGTCCTTCCCCTGAAACAATGGGCTATAGCACACCGATTTGACCCAAAAATGTCCCATTCGCATCGTTTCACCTGTTTGTTCTCCCAAATAGCAAACAATATTGAAATAAACCAAACTAGGATGAACACCAACCTCTATGGCATGCCTCGGTTGCTTTTTAACCCACAACACGCCCGCACCATGGGCCCACCCCCAGAACCGTGCGCTATAGCACACCAATTTGGCCTGAAAATGCCCTCTTCGCACTGTTTCACCCATTTGTTTACCCAAATGGCCACGAATATTGAAACAGGCCATATTGGGATGATCCCAAACCTTCCTAGCACGGCCAGGTCAATTTTTTCCCACAATATGCCCGGACCCCATGCCTACTCCCGGAATCGTGGGTTATGGCACACCGATTTGGCCCAAAAATGCCCTCATTCGCGTTGTTTTGCATGTTTTTCCATCTAAATAGAGACAAATATAGAAATGGATCATACAGGGATGATCCCCAATCTCCCTGGCATGCCCCGGTTGATTTTCAGCCCACATCACACAGGGATGATCCCCAATCTCCCTGGCATGCCCCAGTTGATTTTCAGCCCACATCACACAGGGATGATCCCCAATCTCCCTGCCATGCCTCGGTTGATTTTCAGCCCACATCACTCCCTGGGACCATTCTCAGAACCGTGGGCTATAGCACACCAATTTGGCTTGTAAATGCCCTGTTCACACCGTTTTGCATGTCTTCACCCAAATCACCTCGAATATTGAAAAAGAATATACTTGGATGATCCCAACCTCCCTGGTATGCCTCGATCAATTTTTTTCCCACAACACGCCCGAACCCCAGGCCCATCCCCAAAATCGTGGGCTACAGAACACTAATTTGGCCAGAAAATGCCCCGTTCTCGCCGTTTCACCCGTTTGTCCACCCAAATGGCCATGAATATTGAACCGGACCACACTGGAATGATCACCAAACTCCCTGGCATGCTCTGGTAGATTTTTGGATAGAATTATTCTCGGACCCCAAGCCCACCCCTAGAACCGTGGGCTATAGCTAACTTATTTGGCTCCAAAATACTCGTTCATGCCTTTTCGCCCGTTTGTCCACCCAAATAGCCACGAATATTGAAAAAGACCACACTAGGATGATCCTCAATAACCCTGGCATGCCCCGGTTGATTTTTGGCCCACAGCACACCCGGACCACGAACCCACCCTCGGAACATTGGCCTATAACACACTGATTTTGCCTGAACACGACCCGTTCGCATTGTTTTGCCCATTTTTACACCCAAATGGCCACAAATATTGAAATGGAACACACTGGGTCGATCCCTAACCTCCCTGGCACGCCCCAGTCGATTTTTGGCCCACATCACACCCAAACCCCGAGCCCAACCTTGGAACCATGGCTATAACACACCGATTCGGCCCGAAAATGCCTCGTTCGCGCCCTTTTGCCGGTTTGTTCACCCAAATAGCCACAAATATTGAAATAAAACTCACTGGGATAATCCCAACCTCCCTGACATGTCCTATTTGATTTTCGGCCCACAACATGCCTGGACCCCGAGCCCACCCCTGAACCATGGGCTATAGCACACCGATTTGGCCCGAAAATACCTCATTTGTGTCGTTTTACCCATTTGTCCACCCAAATGGCCACGAATATTGAATAAAACTACACTAGGATGATCCTTAACCTTCTTATCATGCCCCGGTTAATTTTTGACCCACAACACGCTCGGACCCCAGTCCTACCCCCGGAACTATGGGCTATAGCACTCCAATTTGGCCTAAAAATGCCTTGTTCACATCGTTTCACCCATTTGTCAACCCAAATGGCCATTAATATTGAATTGACCACACTGGGATAAACCCCAAACTCCCTGGAAATTCCCGATCGATTTTCAGCCTACAGCACGCTCGAAACCCGGGCCTACCCTAAGAACCGTGGGCTATAGCACACCGATTTGTCCCAAAAATGCCCCGTTCGAGCTGTTTTGCCCATTTGTCTACCAAAATGGCCACGAGTATTGAAATGGATCAGACTGGGATAATACCTAACCTCCAACCTACCTGGCATACCCCGGTGAATTTTTATCCCACAACACGCCTGGACACCAGGCCCACCCCCGAAACCATGGGCTATAACACACCGATTTTGCCTGAAAATGCCCCGTTCACGCCGTTTCGCCCGTTTGTACACCTAAATGGCCACTAATAGTGAAATATACTATACTGGGATGATACCTAACCTCCCTATCACGCTTCAATTGATTTTCTGCCCATAGCACGCCCAAACCACTGGCCCACCCCCAAAACCCTGGGCTATAGCACACTGATTTGGTCCAAAAATGCCCCGTTCATGTGGTTTCGCCCGTTTATCAACAAAAATAGCCACGAATATTGAAATGGACCACACTAGGATAATCCCTAACCTCTCTGGCATGCCCTTTTCGATCTTCATCCCACAGCACGCCCGAACCCCGAGCCCACACCTGAAATCGTGGGCTAGAGCACACAGATTTAGCCTGAAAAGACCAGTTTGTGCCATTTCGCCTGTTTTTCCACTCAAATGGCCACGAATATTGAAACGGAAAAAACTGAAATGATACCTACTCCATTGTATGCCCTAGTTAATTATCGGCCCATAGCACACCCGCACCCCAAGCCCACCCTCAGATTCATGGGCGAAAGCACACCGATTTGGCCTGAAAATGCGACGTTCGTATTGTTTTGCCAATTTGTCCACTCAAATGGATATTAATATTGAAAGAACCACACTGGGTCAATCTCCAAAATCTATGGAATTTCCTAGTCAATTTTTATCCCACAACACGCCCGGACCCAGGCCCACCCCTGGAACCGTGGGCTATATCCCACTGATTTGGCCCAAAAATGTCTCGTTTGTGCCATTACGCCTGTGTGTCCACCCAAATGGCCACGAATATTGAAACAGACCACATTGGAATGATCCCCAACCTCCCTGTCATGCCCTTGTCGATTTTTGACCCACAGCACGCCCGGACCCTAAGCCCACCCCTAAAACTGTGGGCCCCATTCCCGCTGTTTTGCCCTTTTATCCTCCCAAATAGCCACAAATATTGAAAAGGATCATACTGGGTCAATCCCCAACCTACATAGCATGCCTCGATTGATTTTAGACACATGATATGCTGGACCCCGGGCCCACCCCCAGAATCGTAGGTGATAGCACATCGATTTGGCCCAAAAATGCCCCATTCGTGTTGTTTTGTCCATTTGTCCACCCAAATGGCCACGAATACTGAACGGATCACACTGGGATGATTACCAACCTCCCTGGAACATCTTGATTGATTTTTTCCTACAGAACGCCCGAACCCCGGGCCAACCCCTAGAACCATGGGTTATAGCATACCGATTTGGCCCAAAGATACCCCGTTTGTGCAGTTTCATCCATTTGTCCACCTAAATTGCCACGAATATTGAAACGGACCACAATGGGATGATCACCAACCTCCTTGGCATACCTCAATCTATTTTCAAGCCACAGCACACCCGAACCCCAGGCCCACCCCCAAAACCGTGTGCTATAGGACACTGATTTGGCCCAAAAATGCCCCGTTTGCGTTGTTTTGCCCATTTGTCCACCCAAATAGCCATGAATATTGAAACTGACCACACTGGGATGATACCCTACCTACCTAGCATACCCCTATTGATTTTTAACCCACATCACACCCGCACCCTCGGCCCACCCCCAGAACCATGGGCTATAGCACATCGATTTTTCCTAAAAATGCCCCGTTCGCACTATTTCACCCGTTTGTCCACCCAAATGGGCAAGAATATTGAAACGGACCATACTAGGTCGATCCCCAACCTCCCTTCAATACCCAGGTCAATTTTTGGTCCACAGTACACCCGGACCCCGTGCCCACTCCTAAAAACGTGGGCTATAACATATCGATTTGGCCTACAAATGCCCCATTCTTGAAGTTTAATGCGTTTGTCCACCCAAATAGCCACGAATATTTAAACGGACAACACTTAGATGATCCCCAACCTCCCTGGCATGCACTGATTGATTTTTGGCCCACCACACGCCTGACCCCAGGTGCACCCCTAAAACTGTGGGCAATATCACACCGATTTGGTCAAAAAACACCCTGTTTGCGCTGTTTCGCCCGTTTTTCCACCCAAATGGCTACGAATATTAAATCAAACTATACTGGGATGATACCTTACCTTCTTGTCATGCTTCGGTCGATTTTTGACCCACAGCATGCTCGAACCCCGGGCCTACCCTTGGAACCGTGGGGTATAACACACCGATTTGGCCAAAAAATACCTCGTTCGTGTTGTTTCACCCATTTGTCTACTCTAATAGATGTGAATATTGAAACGGACCACACTGGGACGATCCCCAACCTTTCTATCATGCCTCGGTCAATTTTTGGCCCACTGCACTCCCGAACCCCAGGCCCACCCTCTAAACCAAAATGCCTCGTTTGCAACATTTTGCGAGTTTGTCCACCCAAATAGCCATGAATATTAAAACGGACCACACTAGTATGATACGCAACCTCCCTGGAATACCTCGGTTGATTGTTTTCCCACATCACACCTGCACCTCAGGACCACACCCAGAACTTGGGCTATAGCACACCGATTTCTCTTGAAAATTCCATGTTCGTGTTGTTTCACCCATTTGTTCACTCATATGGCCACGAATATTGAAATGGACTACACTGGGTCGATCCCTAATCTCCCTAGAACACCCAGGCATATTTTTGGCCCACAGAACTCGAAGACTGCGTGCCCACTCACAGAACCATAAGCTATAGCACACCGATTTGGCCCGAAAATTCCCCGTTCGTGCAGTTTTGCTTGTTTATCCACCTTAATAGCCACAATTATTTAAACGGACCACACTGGGATGATCCTCAACTTCCCTGGGGTTCCCTGGTCAATTTTCAGCCCATAACATGCTCAGACCCTGGGCCACCTCCGGAACCTTGGGCAACAGCACACCGATTTGGCCCAAAAATGCCCCGTTCGAGCCGTTTCGCCCGTTTGTCCACCCAAATGGCCACAAATATTGAAACAAATCACACTGGGAAAAATCACGCCGGTCGATTGTTTGCGTACTACACGCCTGGACCCCAGGCCCATCCCCAAAACTATTGGGCTATAACACACCGATTTTGCCTGAAAATACCCCATTCGAGCTGTTTTGCCCGTTTGTCCACCCAAATGGCCACGAATATTTAAACGGAACACACAGGGATGATTCCGCACCTTCTTAGCATGTTCCATTCAATTTTTGGACCACAGCACGCCCCGACCCCAGGCCCACCCCCAAAATGTGGGCTATAGCACACCAATTTGGCCCGAAAATACCCCGTTCATGTGGTTTTACCCATTTGTACACCCAAATGGCCACAAATATTTAAACGGACCACACTGGGATAATCTTTAACCTTCTTGGAATGCCTCGATCAATTTTCAAACCATATCACGCCTGAACTGCAGACCCCCCCCCCCAAATTCATAGGCTAGAGCACACTGACTTTGCCCTAAAATAACCCGTTCACACCATTTCACCCATTTGTCCAGCCAAATGGCCACAAATATTTAAACGGATCACACAGTGTTGATCCCAACCTCCCTGGCGTTCCCCGATTGATTTTTGGCCCACAGTACGCCTGCACCCCGAGCCCACCCTCAGAACCTTGGGCTATAGCACACCGATTTGGCTTGAAAATGCCTCATTCGCGTTGTTTCACCTGTTTGTCCACTCAAATGGCTACGAATATTGACACGGACCACAGTGGGTTGATCTCCACCTCCCTAAAATGCCCCGGTCATGTTTTTTCCCACAGCACGATCGAACCCCGATCCCACCCCTAGAACCATGGGCTATATCCCACCGATTAGGCCTAAAAATGCCTCGTTTGTGCCGTTACGCCTGTTTGTCCACCCAAATATCCACGAATATTGAAAAGGACCACAGTGGGATGATCCCCAACCTCCCTGGCAGGACCTGGTTTATTTTTGGCCCACAACACGCCCAGACCCCGAGCCCACCCTCGGAACAGTGGGCTAGAGTACACCTATTTGGCCTAAAAATGCCCTGTTCGCGTCGTTTTGCCTGTTTGTCCTCCTAAATGGCCACGAATATTAAAACAGATAAAAATGAGATGATCCCTAACCTTTTTGGCATGCCCTGATCGATTTTTGGACCATAACACGCTGGACCCCGAGCCCACCCCCAGAATCGTGGGCTATAGCACACCGATTTGGCCCAAATATGCCCTGTTCACATCGTTTTGCCCATTTGTCCACCTAAATAGACACAAATATTGAATGGACCATACTGTAATGATCCCCAACCTCCCTGAAAAATCCTGATCGATTTTTGACCTACAGCACGCTCGAACCCTGGGCCAAACCCTGGAACTGTGGGCTATAGCACACCGATTTAGCCCCAAAACACCCCGTTCATGCTGTTTCACCCGTTTGTCAACCCAAATGGCCACAAATATTGAAATGGACCATATTAGGATAATCCCTAACCTCCCTGGCATGCCTCGGTTGATTTTTGGGCCACAACACGCCTGAACCTTGGACCCACCCCAAAACTGTGTGCTATAGCACATCAATTTGGCCCAAAAATACCTCATTCACATCGTTTCACCCATTTGTCCATCCAAATAGCCATGAATATTGAAAACAACACGCTGGGATGATCCCCAACCTCCGTGGCATACCTTGATTGATTTTTATCACACATCACGCCCGCACCCCGGGCCCACCCCTAGAACCGTGGCCTATAGCACATCGATTTTACTTGAAAACACCCTGTTCACGCTGTTTCACCCGTTTGTCCACCCAAATGGCCATGAATATTGAAATGGACCATACTCGATCGATCCCCAACCTCCCTGGCATGCCCAGGTTGATTTTTGTCCCACAGCATGCCTGGACCCCGTGCCCACTCCCATAACCGTGGGCTATAGGACACTGATTTGGACCGAAAATGCCCCGTTCATGAAGTTTCGCGTGTTTGTCCACCCAAATAGCCACGAATATTTGAACGGACCACACTGGGGTGATATCCAACCTCCCTGGCATGCCCCAATTGATTTTTGGCCCACAACACGCTTGGACCCAGACCCAACCCAGGAACTGTGGGATATAGCACACCGATTTGGCCCAAAAATGCTCCATTCGCGCCATTTTACCTGTATGTCCACCCAAAGGGCTACAAATATTGAAACGGACTATACTGGGATGATACCCAAATTACTAGCATGCCCCGGTCAATTTTCATCCCACAGCACGCCCGGACCCTGTGCCCACCCCCAAAATCGTGGGCTATAGCACACCGATTTAGCTAAAAAATGCCCCATTCGCGCGGTTTCGCCTTTTTGTCCACTCAAATGGCTACGAATATTAAAATGGACCACACTAGGATGATACCCAACCTCCCTGGCATGCCCCATTAGATTTTTGGCCGACAACACGCCCGAACCCAGGACCACCCCCAAAATTGTGGGCTATAGCACACCGATTTGGCTAAAAAATGACTCGTTCACACTGTTTTGCCCGTTTGTCCACCCAAAAGGCCACGAATACTAAAACGGACCACACTGAGACTAACCCAACCTCCATGGCATACCTCGATCGATTTTCAGCCAACAACACGCCCGCACCCCGGACCCACCCTCAGAACCTTGGGCTATAGATCACAGATTTGGCCCAAAAATGCCTCACTCGTGTTGTTTCACCCGTTTGTCCACTCAAATTGCTATGAATATTGAAACGGACCATACTAGGTCGATCCCCAACCTCCCTTGAATTCCCCAAGCAAGTTTTATTCCCTCAACAAGCCCAGTCCCCGGGTCCACCCCTAAAACTGTGGTCTATATCCAACCAATTTGGCCTAGAAATACCCCGTTCGCACCGTTACGCTTATTTATTCACTCAAATAACCACGAATATTGAAACGAACCACAGTGGGATGATCCCCAACCTCCCCGTCATGCCCTGGTTGATTTTCTGCCCACAGCACACCGTACCCCGAGCCCACCCCCGGAATCGTGGGCTATAGCACACCAATTTGGCCTAAATATGCCCTGTTCGCGTCGTTTCGCCCGTTTGTCCTCCAAAATGGCCACAAATATTGAAATGGATCACACTGGGATGATCCCTAACCTTCCTGGAATGCCCTGATTTATTTTTCATCCCAGAAATCACTGGACCCCGAGCCCACCCCTAGAACCGTGGGCTATAGCACACCGATTTGGACCGAAAATTCCCCGTTCGCGTTGCTTCGCCTATTTATCCACCCAAATGGCCATAAATATTGAACGAACCATACAGGGGAAATCCCTAACTTCCCTGGCATATCTTGATATATTTTTGGCTTACAGCACGCCTGGAACCTGGGCCTACCCGTGGAACCGTGGTCTATAGCACATAATTTGGCCCAAAAATGCCCCGTTCGCGCCGTTTAGCCCGTTTTTCCACCCAAATTGCCACGAATATTATAACGAACCATACTGGGATAATCCTTAACCTCCGGGCATGCCCCATATGGATTTTGGAGCACAGCACGCCCGGACCTCGAGCCCACTCCCGAAACTGTGGGCTATAGCACGCCGATTTGCTTGTAGGTCCACAAAAATTGCCATGAATATTTAAACGGATCACACTGGGATGATATCCAACCTCTATGGCACACCTAGATTGATTTTTGGCCCAAGCATGCCTGAGCCCTGGGCCCACCCCTAGAATCGTGGGTTATAGCACACCGTTTTAGCCCTAAAATGCCCCATTGGCGTCGTTTTGTCTATTTATCCACACAAATGGCCACGAATATTAAAATAGACCATACTGGGATGATCCCCAACATCCCTAGCATGTCCCACTCAATTTTTGGCCCAAAACACGCTCGGACCTCAGTCCCACTCCCAGAACCGGGGGCTATAACACTCTGATTTTACCCAAAAATGCCTCGTTCGCACCGTTTCGCTCGTTTGTCCACTCAAATGGCCACGAATATTAAAACGGACCACACTGGGATGTTCTCAAACTTCCCTTTCATACCCTTATCAAATTTCATCCCATAGTACAACTGGACCCCGTGCCCACCCTTGGAATCGTAGGTTATAACACAATGATATGGCCCAAAAATGCTCTGTTCATGTCGTTTTGCCCGTTTGTCCACCAAAATGGCCATGAATATTGTAATGAACCACACTGGGATGATCCCCAACCTCCCTGGCATGCCCCAGTTTATTTCCATCCCGCAGCACACTCGGACCCTGGGCCCACCCCATAATTGTAGGCTATAGCACATCAATTTGGCTAAAAATGCCCTGTTCATGACGTTTCACCCGTTTTACGACCCAAATGGCGACGAATATTTAAATGAACCATACTAGTATGATCGCCAACTTCCCTGGTGATACAAGTGCGACTATGAAGATCAACATGTGTATAAGTGCATCAAAGGATCATCCTAGGAAGTGCAATGTTGAGACCTGAGAAGGATCAAAGACACACCAAAGCCTTCATATTTTCTCATTTGTTACACTAGAGGGGTGCCTCCTTTTCATTAAGGGTCTTTTGGGAATTTCATTTTTGATGTAATAAGGAGACTATATATAGTTTAGTATTAGGGATTTTCATTACTTAGTTGATTATTGTTGTAAGTCTTGACATTTGAAACACCAAAGTCCTTTATCTCCTTGAGGAAAACCGAAACTTGTAACTAGGATAGCAATTCAAGGGTGGAATCTCTTGTGATTGCTTGTTTTTGAGAAACCTTAGTGCTTGAGTGGTGGACTCCGCTCTTGTGTCATCGTAAGAGTTAGGTGATCATGTGTGGAGGTGTTAGGGGTCTTAGAGTTTAATATACTCTTTGGTTACTAGGATTTATACCTCCTTTGTCTAACTATCTATCCATTTACTTTTGTTGTCATCTTGTAGTAGTTGTGTCTTGTCCTCTTGTAATCATTGGTTTTTGTTATTGTACGATTGTTGTTCATCACATTAATTTAGTGTTGTTTCTGTTTTGGTGTGGTTATACACGTTATTATCTCACCATTGTTGAAGCATTCTCGGATTTTCATTTCATTCTTGTGTTGTCATTCTTGGCCGAGACTTGGTTCCTTGGGCTCTCGGTTTGTGGTGTGTTTTGTAACGTTTTTGGTGGCTTTTTTGTGTATTCTTGGGGTTGAAAGGTATCACCTGTCATGCCCCATTCAATTTTTAACCCACATCACGCCTGGACCCCAGACCCACAACCAAAATCATAGGCTATAGCACACCAATTTAGCCCAAAAATACCCTGTTCGCACTGTTTCACCCGTTTGTCCTCCCAAATGGCCATGAATATTGAAACAGACCACAATGGGACAAGAACCAACTTCCTTGTCACACCTAGGTCAATTTTTGGCCCACAGCACGCCCGAACCCCGGGCATACCCCCAGAATCGTAGGCTATAACACATCGATTTGGCCCAAAAATGTCCCGTTCACGCTGTTTTGCCCGTTTATCCACCCAAATGGCGATGAATATTGAAATGGACTAAGATGGGATGATCCCCAACCTTCCTGGAATGCCCAGTTAAATTTTTGACCCACAGCATGCCCAGACCCCGAGCCCACCCCCAGAACCGTGGGCTATAGCACACCGATTTTTCCCAAAAATGCCCTGTTTGCACCATTTTGCCCGTTTATCCAACCAAATGGCCACAAATATTTAAAAAAACCACATTGGGATGATCACTAACATCTCGGGCATGCCCCGATTTATTTTTGGCCAACAGCACGCCAACACCCTAGGCCCACCCTTAGAACCGTGGGCTATAGCACATTGATTTGTCCTAAAAATGCCCAATACGCTCTGTTTCACCCGTTTGTCCACGCAAAGGTCCAAGAATATTGAAACGGACCATACTGGGTCGATCCCCAACCTCCCAAGCATGCCCAGGTCGATTTTTGGCCCACAGCACAACCGAACCCCGTGCCCACTTCCAAAACTGTGGGCTATAGCAACCCGATTTGTCCCCAAAATATCTCGTTCGCACCGTTTCGCTCGTTTGTGTACACAAATAGCCAAGAATATTGAAACAGACAACACTGGGATGATCCCCAACCTCTCTGGTATGCCTTGGTCAATTTTTCGCCCACAGCATGCCCGAACCCTGGGCCCACCCCCAGAACCGTGGGCTATAGCATACCGATTTGGCCTAAAATGCCCTATTTGTGCCATTTCACACGTTTTTCCTCCTAAATGGCCACGAAAATTAAAACGGGTCACACTATGATGATCCCCAATCTCCTTGGCACATCTCGCTAAATTTTCGATCCACAAGATGTCTGTACCCCAGGCCCACCCACAGAATCGTGGGCTATAGCACACCGATTTGGTCCAAAAATGCCCCGTTCATGACGTTAGTCCCCGAATATTAAAATGGACCATACTGGGACGATCCCCAACCTCTATGGCATGTCCCGGACGATTTTCGGCGCACATCACGCCCAAATCGTTTGTCCTTCTATATGGCCACGAATATTGAAACGGATAACATTGGGATGATCACCAACCTTCTTGGCATGCCACGATCTACTTTCGGCCCATATCACGTCGAATCCTAGCCAACCCCTAAAATTGTGGGCTATAGCACACTGAATTTCCCCGAAAATGCGGCATTTACGCTGTTTCATCGTTTGTCCACCCAAATGGCAACGAATATTGAAAAAAAACACTAGGTGATCCCCAACCTCCTTGACATACCCCATTTGATTTTTGAACCACAGTACGCCCGGAACCCAGGCCTACCCCCAGAACCGTGGGCTTTAGCACACCAATTGGGCCTTAAAATGCCCCATTTACGTCGTTTCGCCCGATCAGCCACCTAAATGGATATGAATATTGAAACGGACCATATTGGGTCGATCCCTAACCTCCTTGTCATGCCTCCATTGATTTTTAGCTAATAGTACACCCAAATCCCAGGCCCACCCCTAAAATCGTAGGCTACAACACACCGATTTAGCCCAAAAATACCCCATTTAGGTCATTTCTCTCATTTATCCACACAAATGTCCATGTATATTTAAATGGACCACACTGGGATGATCCCCAACCTCCCTGGCATACCTCAATCGATTTTTAGGCCACAACACGCTCGGACCCCAGGCCTACCCCCAGAGCAGTGGGCTATAGAACACCGATTTGGCCCGAAAATTCCCAATTTTTGCCATTTCACATGTTTGTCCACCCAAATGGCCACATATATTTAAATATACCATACTGGGATGATCCCCATCCTCTATAGCATGCCCCGATCAATTTTTTGCCCACAGCACACCCGGACCCTGAGTCCACCCCCGGTATCGTGGGCTATAGCACACCGATTTGGCCATAAAATGCCTCATTCATGTTTTTTCACCCCTTTCTCCACCCAAATGGCCACGAATATTGAAATGGACCATATTGGGATGATCCCCAACCTCCTTGGCATACTCCAATCAATTTTTGGCCCAAAAAATGACCGAACCCCGAGCCCACCCCTAGAATTGTGGGCTATAGCACACCAATTTGGCTAAAAAATGCCCCGTTCGCACCGTTTTGCCTGTTTGTCCACTCAAATGTCCATGAATATTGAATCGGACCATATTGGGATGATTCCCAACATCCCTATCACACCCTGGTCGAATTTTAGCCCACAACATGCCCAGCCCCAGGTACAACCCCGGAACCCTAGGCTAATGCACACTGATTTGGCCTAAAAATGACCTGTTTGTGCTGTTTCTCCCATTTTTCCACTAAAATAGCCACAGATATTGAAACGGACCACACTACAACAATCCCCAACCTCTCTAGCATGTCCTATTCAATTTTTGGCCTACGTATCCTGAACCCCAAGCCCACCCCCGGAACCGTGGGCTATAGCACATCGATTTGGCCTGAAAATGCTTCGTCTGCGTTGTTTCGATCGTTTTTCCACCCAAATGGCAATGAATATTGAAACGAACCATACTGGGAAGATCCCCAACCTCCCTGGCATGCCCCGATTGATTTTCAGTCCACATCATGCCCGCACCTCAGGCCCAGCCCTAGAACCGTGGGATATTGCTCACCGATTTGTCCCTAAAATGCCCCATTCACGCTGTTTTGCTTGTTTGTCCACCCAAATAGCCATGGATATTGAAACGGACCATGATGGGATGATCCCCAACCTTCTTGGAACGCCCCGATAGATTTTTGGCCCATAGAGCACCCGGATCCTAATCCTACCCCCAAAACCGTGGGCTATAGCACACCAATTTGGCACAAAAATGCCCCGTTCGCGCCGTTTCGCCCATTTGTCCACCCAAATGGCCACAAATTTTTAAACGGACAATATTGGGATGATATGCAACATCCCTGACACTCCCCGATTGATGTTTGTCCCACAGCATGCTCGGATCCCATGCCCACCCCCAAAAACGTTGGCTATAGCACACCGATTTGGCCTGAAAATGCCATATTCGTGCAGTTTCTACCATTTGTCCACCCAAATGGCCATGAATAATGAAACGGACTACACTGATATGATCCCCAACCTCCCTGACATGCCCCGTCGATAATCGTCCCACAACACGCCCACACCTCAGGCCTACAGTCGGAACTGTGTGCTATAGCACACTGATTTGGCCCTAAAAGACCCCGTTCTTGCTGTTTCGCTTGTTTGTCCACCCAAATTTCCACAAATATTGAAACGGAACATACTGGGATGATCTTTAACCTCTCTGGCACACCCCGATCAATTTTTGGCCCACAACACGCCCGGACACTAGGGCCACCCCCGAAATCGTGGGCTATTATAGCACATCAATTTGGCAAAAAAATCCCCAATTTGGCCCAAAAGTTCCTGGTATGCCCTAAGAAATTTTTTCCCACAGCACGTCCGGACCCTGGGCCCACTCATGGAAACGTGGGCTATAGCACACTGATTTGGCCCAAAAATACCCCGTTCATATCGCTTCGCCTGTTTGATCACCCAAATAGCTGTAAATATAGAAACAGACCATACTGAGACAATCCCCAAGCTTCCTGGCACGCCTGGATCAATTTTCATCCCATATTACACCCGGACCTTGGGTCCACCCCTAGATCCGTGGTCTATAGCACATCGATTTGGCCCAAAAATGCCCCATTCGTGCCATTTCGCCCGTTTGTCCACCCAAATGGCCATAAATATTGATATGGACCATAATGGGTCGATCATTAACCTCCATGACATGCCCAAATTGATTTTTGGCCCACAACACGCTCGGATCCCATGCCCACTCCCAGAATCGTAGGCTATAGCTCACTGATTTGGCCTAAAAATACCCAGTTCGCACTGTTTCGCCTGTTTGTCCATCCAAATAGCAATGAATATTGAAACGAATCACACTAGAATGATCCACAACCCCCCTGGCATGCCCTGGTAGATTTTCGGCCCACAACATGTACGGACCCCTGGCCCAACCCCGGAACCATGGGCTATACACTAATTTGGCCCGAAAATGCCCCGTTCGTGCCCTTTCGCCTGTTTGTCCACCCAAATGTCTACGAATATTAAAACAGACCATACTGGGATGATCCCCAACTTCCTTTGCATGGCCCAATCTATTTTTGGCCCACAACACGCCCGAACCCTAGTCCCACCCACAGAATCGTGGGCTATAGCACACCGATTTGGCCCAAAAATGCCCTGTTCGTGCCATTTTGCCTATGTGGCCACCCAATTGACCACGATTATTGAAACGGGAAATACTAAGAGGATCCCTAACCTCCCTGGAACACCCCGGTTAATTTTAGGCCCACAGCATGCCCGGACCCCAGGCCCACCCCAGGAACTATGGGCTATAGCTCACCGATTTGGATCGAAAATACCTCATTCGCGTCGTCTCGCCCGTTTGTCCACCCAAATGGCCACAAATATTGAAACGGACCATACTAGGATAATCTACAACCTCCTTGTCATACCCCGATCGATTTTTGGCCCACATCACGCTCAGACCCCGGGTCCACCCCCTAAAATGTGGGTGATAGCACACCGATTTTACCCAAAAAGGCTCCATTCGCATTGTTTCGCTGGTTTGTCCACCCGAATGGACATGAATATTGAAATGGACCACACTGGGATGATCCCCAACTTCCCTAGCATACCCTGGTCGAGTTTTATCCCACAATACGCTTAGACCCCAAGCCCACCCCTGGAACCATAGGCTATAGCATACCTATTTGGCCCGAAAATGCCCCGTTTATGTTGTTTCGCCCGTTTGTCTACCCTAATGGCGATGAATATTAAAATGTACCATAATTGGAAGATCCCCAACCTCCCTGGCATGCTTCAGTTGATATTTTATCCACAATAGGCTCGAAACCCGGGACCAATACCGTATGCTATAGCACACCGATTTGGCTTAAAAATACCCCATTAGCATCGTTTCGCCCGTTTGTCCACCCAAATATCCACAAATATTGAAATAGACCATAATGGGATGATCCCCAACCTCCCTTCCATGCCCCGATTGAATTTCATCCCACAGTAGGCCTAGACCCCAAGACCACCCCCAGAACCGTTGGATATAGCACACCGATTTGGCCCTAAAATGCCCCATTTATGCTGTTTTTCCTATTTGTCCACCCAAATGTCCACGAATATTGAAACAAACCACAACAGGATGATCCCCAACATCCCTGGCATGCCTCGATCGATTTTGGTCACACAACACGCCCGAACCCCAAGCCCACCCCCAAAATCTTGGGGGGTATATCGCACCGATTTGGCCCGAAAACACCCCATTCGTGTTGTTTTTCCCATTTGTCCACCCAAATAGCCACAAATATTAAACGGATTATATAGGAACATTCTCCAACCTCCTTGTCATGCCCCAATCAATTTTTATCCACAACACGCCCGAACCTTGGGCATAACCCAAGAACAACCGTGGTCTATAGCACACCGATTTCTCCCAAAAATTCCCCATTCATGCCATTTTGCCTGTTTGTCCACCCAAATGTCCAAGAATATTGAAATGGACCACACTAAGATGATCTTCAACATATATGGCACGCCTCGATCAATTTTCGATACACAACACACCCGGACCCCGGGCCCACTCCCAGAACCATATGCTATAGCATACTGATTTTGCCTAAAAATACCAAGTTTGCTCCGTTTTGCCTGTTTGTCCACCCAAATGGCCACGAATATTAAAAAGGACCACACTAGGATGATCCCAAACATCCTTGGCATATACCGATTGATTTTCAGCCTACAGTACGCCCGAACCCCGAGCCCACCCCAGAACCGTGGGCTATAGCACACCGATTTGGCCGAAAAATACTCTGTTCTTATCATTCCACTTGTTTGTCAACCCAAATGGCCACAAATAATAAAACGGACCATACTGGGATGATCCCTAACCTCCCTGGTATGCCCCGATAGATTTTCTACCCACAATACTCTCGAACCTCGGGCCCACCCCCAAAACCATGGGCTATAGCAAACCGATTTGGCCCAAAAATGCCCCGTTCACGCCGTTTCACCTATTTGTCCACACAAATGTCCACGAATATTAAAATAGAACATAATGGGATGATCCCTACCATTCATAGCACGCCCTGTCGATTTTCAACCCACAGCACGCCCGCACCCCAGGCCCACCCCTGGAACCGAGGGCTATAGCACACTAATTTGGCCCAAAAATACCCCGTTCGCGTTGTTTCTTCATTTGTCCACTCAAATAGCCATGAATAATGAACCGGATCACACTAGGATGATCCCCAACCTCACTGGCATGCCCTAATCGATTTTCGACCCACAGTACACCCGGACCCCAGGCCCATCCCCAGAACCATGGGCTATAGCACACTGATTTGGCCTGAAAATGCCCCATTCGCGGCATTTTACCTTTTTGTCCTCCCAAATGTCCACAAATATTAAACGGACCATACTGGGATGATCCCCAACATCCCTGGCACACCCCGGTTGATTTTTAGCCCACAACACGCCCGGACCCCAGGCCCAGCCCTGGAACCGTAGGCTATAGCACACTAATTTTGAACAAAAACACCCCGTTCGCGTCGTTTTGCCCGTTTTTTCACCCAAATGTCCACGAATATATAAAAGGGCCACAATAAGATGATCCCTAACCTCCCTAGCAAACCCCGGTCAATTTTCAGCCTACAGCATGCCCGGACCCCGCACCCACCCCCAAAACTGTGGGCTATAGGACACCAATTTGGCTTTAAAATGCCCCGTTCGCGTTGTTTCGCCCGTTTGTCCACACAAATGGCCATGATTATTAAAATGGACCATAATCGGATGATCTCCAACCTCCCTGCCATGTCCCGGTCAATTTTTGGCCCACGGCACGCCTGGACCTCGGGCCCACCCCCAAAACCGTGGGCTATAGCACATCGATTTGGCCCGAAAGTGCCCCATTCGCGCTATTTCGCCCGTTTCTCCACCCAAATGGCCACGAATATTGAAACAAACCACACTTTATGATCCCCAACATCCCTGGCATTCCTCGATCGATTTTCTACCCATAGCACGCCTTAACCCCGGGCCTACCGCTGGAACCGTAGCATACTGATTTGGCTCTAAAATGCTCCATTCGCATCATTTCGCCCATTTGTCCACCCAAATGGCCACGAAGATTCAAATGTACCACACTGTGATGATCCCCAACCTCCTTTGCATGCCTCGGTCAATTTTCAACTCACAACACATCCGAAATACGGGCCTACCCTCAGAACCGTGGTCTATAGCACACCGATTTAGCCCGAAAATGCCCCTTTTCCACCGCTTCGCCCGTTTGTCCACCCAAGTGGCCACAAATTTTGAAACGGACCAGACTGGGATCATCCCCATCCTCCTTCGCATGCCCCAGTCAATTTTTGATCCACAGAACGCCCGAACCTCGGCCCACCCTCAAAATCTTGGGCTATAGCACACCAA
Organism: Capsicum pubescens; assembly: GCA_030864215.1. Taxonomy (NCBI): domain Eukaryota; kingdom Viridiplantae; phylum Streptophyta; class Magnoliopsida; order Solanales; family Solanaceae; genus Capsicum; species Capsicum pubescens. The sequence continues at coordinate 39,944,303 of CM061547.1, forward strand.
TTTGACCCAAAAATGCACCGGTCGCGCTGTTTTGTCCGTTTGTCCACCTAAATAGCAATGAATATTAAAATAGACCATACTGGGATGATTCTCAACCTCCTTGGCATACCCTTATCAATTTTCGACCCACAGCACATCCGGACTTCGGGCCTACCCCCCGGAACCGTGGGCTAGAACACACCGATTTGGCCCGAAAATGCCCTGTTCGCGCTGTATCGCCCGTTTGTCCACCCAAATGGCCACAAATATTGAAATAGACCATACTGAGATGATCCTCATCCTTCCTAGCATGCCCTGGTCAATTTTTGATCAACAACACACCTGGACCCTGGACCCACTCACGGAGTTATGTGTTGTCACACTGAATTGGCTCAAAAACACCCCATTTACACTGTTTCGTCCATTTGTCCATCCGATTGGACACAAATATTGAAATGGACTATACTGGAATGATCCTCAACATCCCTGGCAAGCCAAGGTCGATTTTCAGCCAACAGTACGTTCGGACCCCGAGCCCACTCCCAGAACTGTGGGCTATAGAACACTGATTTGTCCCAAAAATGCCTGTTCGTGCCGTTTTGCCTGTTTGTCCACCCAAATGTCCACAAATATTCAAATGGAAACACTAGGATGATTCCCATCATCCCTGGAAATCCTCGATCGATTTTTGGCATACAGCACACTCGGACCTCGGTCCCACCCCCGAAATCATGGGTTACAATAGATCAATTTGGCCTGAAAATACTCCATTTGTGTCGTTTTGCTCGTTTGTCCACCCAAATAGCCACGAATATTGAAACGGACCACACTAAGATGATCCCCAACCTCTCTGGCATGCCCTGATCAATTTTTGGCCAACAGCATGCCTGCACCTCGGGCCCACCCCCGGAGTTGTGGGCTATAGAACCCCAATTTGGCCCGAAAATACCCTGTTCACATCATTTCGCCGTTTGTCCACTCAAATAGCCATGAATATTAAAATAAACCATACTGGGATGATTCCCAACCTCCCTGGCATACCCCGATCTATTTTTGACCCACAGCACACCCGAACCCCGAGCCCACCCCTGGAATCGTGGGCAATTGCACATCGATTTGGCCTAAAATACCCCGTTCGCTCTGTTTTGCCTTTTTGTCCTCCCAAATATCCACGAATATTAAAACGAACCACACTGGGAAGATCCCCAACATCCCTGGTATACCTCGAGTGATTTTTCACCCACAACACACCTGGACCCCGGGCCCACCCTTGGAACCGTGGGCTATAGCGCATCGATTTTTAACAAAAACACCCTGTTCGCACTGTTTTGTCCATTTTCCCAGCAAAATTGCCATGAATATTGAAAAGGACCTCACTGGGATAATCCCTAACTCCCTGGAACACCCCAGTCGATTTTCAGCCCACAACATGCCCAGACCATGCGCCCTCCCCTGAAACTGTGTGCTATAGCACACCGATTTGGCTCCAAAATGCCCCGTTCGCACCGTTTCTCCCGTTTGTCCACCAAAATTGCCATGATTATTATAATGGACCACAATGGGATGATCCCCAACCTCTTTGGCATGTTTCGGACAATTTTTTACCAATAGCATGGCCAGACCCCGGGCCCACCCCAGAACCATGGGCAATAGCACACTGATTTGGCCCAAAAGTTCCCTGTTTGCATCGTTTTGCCCATTTCTCCACTCAAATGGACACGAATATTGAAATGAACCACACTGTATGATCCCCAACCTCCCTGGCATGCCTTGGTTGATTTTTGGCCCACAGCAAGCACACCTTAATGCCGCGCCTACCTCCAAAACCATAACATATTGATTTGGCCTAAAAATGTCCCGTTTGCGTTGTTTCGCCCGTTTGTCCACTGAAATGGCCACAAATATTGAATTGGACCACACTGTGATAATCCCCAACCTACTTGGCATGCCTCGATTGATTTTTGGCCCACAATATGCCCGAACTTTGGGCCTACCCTCAGAACCTTTGGGCTATAGCACACCGATTTATCTCGAAAATGCCCCGTATGCGCCGTTTTTCCCGTTTGTCCAACCAAGTGGCCACATATATTAAAACGGACCACACTAGGACGATCTTCAACCTCCTTGACATGCCTCGATTGATTTTTGACCCACAACAATCCCAAACCCCAGGCCCACCCCCAAAACTGTGGGCTATAGCACACCAATTTATCCTGAAAATGCCCCGTTCACGCCGTTTCGCTCGTTTGTCTACCCAAATATCCATGAATATTGAAATGGACCATACTGGGATGATCCCCAACCTCCTTGGCATGCCTCGATCGATTTTTGGCACAAAACACACTCGGACTCTGGCCCTACCCCCAAAACCGTGGGCTAGAACACACCGATTTGGCCTAAAAATGCCCTGTTCGCGCTGTTTCGCCATTTTGTCCATCCAAATGGCCACGAATATTAAAACGGACCACACAGAAATGATCCCTAATTTCCCCGTCATGTCCCAGTCTATTTTTTATCCACAGCACACCCAAATCCCGAGCCCAGTCCTGGAGTCGTGAGCTATAACACACTGAATTGGCTCAAAAACATCCCGTTCGTGTTGTTTCTCCTATTTTTTCATCCAAATAGCCATGAATATTGAAATGAACCATACTAGGATGATCCCTAACCTCCCTGGCATGCCTTGCTTGATTTTCAGCCAACATACGCCCAGACCCCGGACCCACCCCTGGAACCGTGGGTGATAGCACACCGATTTGGACCAAAAATGCCCCGTTCATGCCTTTTCTCCTGTTTATCCACCCAAATGTACCACAAATATTGAAATGGACAATACTGGGATGGTCCCCAATATCCTTGGGAAGCCCCGTTTGATTTTTGGCACACAACATGCCTGGTCTTCGAGCCCACACCTGAAATCGTAGGCTATAGCACACCAATTTGAATTGAAAACACCCCGTTTGTCCACCCAAATGGCCATGAATACTAAAATGGACCACGCTGTAATGAGCCCCAACCTCCCTGTCATGCCCCGATCTATTTTTGGCCTACAGCACGCCCGAACCCCAGGTCCACCTCCGAAACCGTGGGCCATAGCACACCTATTTGTCCTAAAAATGCCCCATTTGTGCAGTTTTGCCTGTTTGTCCACCTAAATTTCCTAAATATTGTAACGGACAACACTGGAACAATCTCAAACATCCCTGGCATGCCCCGGTTGATTTTCAAGCAACAGCATACTCGGACCACGAGCCCACTCCCGGAACTGTGTGCAATAGCACACTGATTTGGCCTAAAAACACCTCGTTCACGCCGTTTCGCCCGTTTGTCCACCAAATGGCGACGAATATGTAAACGAACCACACTGGGATGATCCCAATCTTTTTGGCATGCCCCGATCGATTTTTTTCCACAGAACGCCCGAACTCTGGGCATACCCCTAGAACCGTGTGCTATAGCACACCGATTTGGCCCGTGCTGTTTTGCCCGTTTGTCCACCCAAATAGCCGTGAATAATGAAATGGAAAACCCTCAGAAAATCCCCAACCTCACTGGCACTTCTCGATCGATTTTTGGCCCGCAGCATACCCGGACCATAGGCCCAACCCAGAACTGTGGGATATAGCACACTGATTTGGCTCAAAAATACCCCATTCGCATCGTTTCTCCCGTTTGTCCACCCAAATGGCCACGAATATTAAAACAAACAACACTGGGATGATCCCCAACCTCCTTGCACGTCCCGATCGATTTTTGACCCACAGTACGCCTGGACCCTAGGCCAACCCCAAAATTGTGGGATGTAGCACACCGATTTGGCCCGAAAATGCCCTATTCATGCCGTTTCATCGATTTGTCTACCCAAATAGCCAAGAATATTGAAACAACCCATACTGGTATTACCCCAACCTTCCTGGCATACTTTGGTCTATTTTTGGCCCACAACATGCCTAGTCCTTGGGCCCACCCCCAGAATCGTGGCCTATAGCATACCGATTTGGCCCAAAAATGCCCCGTTCATGCTGTTTCGCCCGTTTTTCCACCCAAATGGCCGCTAATATTGAAACGGACCACCCTGGGAAATTCCCAAACCTCCCTGGCATGCCATAATAGATTTTTCACCCACATCACGGTCAAAACATAGGCCCATCCCAGAACCGTGGGCTATAGCACACCGATTTGGCTAAAAAATACCCTATTTACACTGTTTCTCCTATTTGTCCACCCAAATGTCCACGAATATTGAAACAAACCACACTAGGAGGATCCCTAACATCCCTGGCATGCCCTGGTCGATTTTCGGCACACAGTATGCCCGGACCCCGAGCTCATCCCAGAAATCGTTGTCTATAGCATACCGGTTTGGCCCAAAAATACCCCATTCGCGCTGTTTCTCTGATTTGTCCACTCAAATATCCACAAATATTAAAACAGACCACACTGGGACGATCGCCAAGCTTCCTGGTATACCTCGATCAATTTTTTATCCCACAACATGCCCGAACCCTGGGCACACCCTCAAAACCGTGGGCTATATCACATGGATTTGTCCCAAAATGCCCCGTTATCGCTGTTTTGCCTGTTTGTTCACCTAAATGTCCAAGAATAACAAAATAGATCACATAGGGACGATCTCCAACATCCCTGGTAATCCCCGATTAATTTTCTATCCACAGCACGCTCGAACCCCGGTCCCACTCCAGAATGGTGTGCCATGACACACCGATTTGGCCCAAAAACACAACGTTCATTCTTTTTCACCTGTTTTTCCACCCAAATGGCCACGAATCTTAAAAAGGACCATACTGGAATGATCCCCAACCTCCCTGGTATGCCTCGGTCGATTTTTAGCCTATAGTACGCTTGAACCCCGAGCGCACCCTCAAAACTGCGGGCTATAGAATACCGATTAGGCATGAAAATTCCCCATTTGCATCGTTTCGCCTGTTTATCAACCCAAATGGCCACGAATAATGAAATGGACCATACTGGGATGATCCTCAACCTCCCTGGCATACCTCAATAGATTTTTGGCCCACTAAACGTTAGGTCCCTGTGCCCACCCCTGGAACCGTGGGCTATAGCACATCGATTTGTCCTAAAAATGCCTCATTCGCGCTATTTTGCCTATTTGTCCACCCAAATGTACACAAATATTAAAACGGACCATACTGGGATGATCCCCAACATCCCTAGTACCCCTAGTTGATTTTCGGCCCACAGCACGCCCGTACCCTGGGCCCACCCCCAGAACCATGGGCTAAAGCACATCGATTTGGCTCAAAAATACCCCATTCACGCTATTTTACCATTTATCTAATCAAATGGCCACGAATATTGAAACATACCACACTGGGATGATCCCTAAACTCCATGGCATACCTCGGTCGATTTACAACCCACAACATACCCAAATCTTGAGCCCACCCCCAAACCGTGGGCTATAGCACACCGATTTTGCCCAAAAATGTCTCGTTTGCACCGTTTTGCCTGTTTTTCCTCCAAAATATCCATGAATATTGAAATGGATAACACTGGAACGGTCCTCAACATCCCTAGCATGCCCTGGTTGTTTTTCAGCCCAAATTACACCCGAACCTCTGGCCCACCCCTAGAACCGTGGGCTATAGCACACCGATTTGGCCTAAAAATACCCCGTTCACGCTATTTCACCCATTTTTCCACCCAAATGACCATGAATATTTAAACCGACCATATTGAGATGATACCTAACCTCTCTCGCATGCCCAATTAATTTCTAACCCACAGCATGCCCGAACCTTGGGCCCACCCCCAGAACTGTGGGCTATAGCACACCGATTTGGCTCTAAAATGTCCCGTTCGCGCCGTTTCTCCCGTTTGTCCACCCAAATGTCCACGAATATTGACAAGGACCACAATGGATGATCCCAAACCTCCCTGACATGCCTCGATTGATTTTCGTCCTACAACACGCCCAGACCCCGGGCCCACCCTCAAAACCGTAGGCTATAACACATCGATTTGGCTCGAAAGTGCCCTGTTCATGCTATTTTGCCCGTTTCTCTAGCTAAATAGCCATGAATATTAAAAATAACCACACTGGGATGATCTCCAACCTTCCTAGGATACCTCAATCAATTTTTGGCCCATAAAATGCCCTCATTCTGGGTCTACCCCCGAAACCGTAGCATACCAATTTGGCCCGAAAATGTTTCATTCACATTGTTTTGCTTGTTTGTCCACCTAAATAGCCACGAATATTGAAACGGACAATAGTGGGATTATCCCCAACCTCCTTGGAATGCCCCAGTCAATTTTTGGCTCACAACATGCCCAAACTTCGAGCCTACCCCCAGAACCGTAGGCTATAACTCATCGATTTGGCTCAAAAATGCACAGTTCGTGCCGTTTCACCCGTTTGTCCACCCAAATTTCCACTAATATTCAAAAGAACCACAATGGGATGAACCCTAACCTCCCTGACATGCCATGATTGATTTTCAGACTATAACATGCCCAGACCCGGGGCCCACCCCCGGATCTGTGGGCTATAGCACACCGATTTGTTTACCCAAATGGTCAAGAATATTGAAAAATACTATACTGGGATGATCCTCAACCTCCCTGGCACGCCACAGTCAATTTTTGGCCCACAGCACGCCCGAACCCCGGGCCTACCCCCAAAACCTTGGGCTATAACATATCGAATTGTCTCGAAATTGTCTCGTTCTAGTTGTTTAGCCCGTCTCCCTACACAAATGGCCACAAATATTAAAATGAACCATACTAGAATGATCCCCAACCTCCCTGGCATGCCTCGAGCTATTTTCGGCAACCCCAGACCCACCTCCGAATTCATAGCATACTGATTTGACCCAAATGTGCCCCGTTCGCATTGTTTACCCAGTTTGTCCAGTCAAGTGGCCACAAATATTGAAGCATACCACACTGGGACAATCCCCAACATCCTTGCCACGCCCCGATCGAATTTTTACCCACAACACGCCCGAACTTTGGGCCTACCCCAAGAACCGTGAGTTATGGCACACTGATTTGGCCCAAAAATGCCGCGTTCGAGATGTTTCACTCATTTGTCCACCCAAATGTCCACGAATATTAAAATGAACCATACTGGGATGATCCCCAACCTCTTTGGTATGTCCTGGTCGGTTTTCATCCCACAGCATGCCCAGACCACAGGCCCACCCCAAGAACCGTCAGATATAGCACACCAATTTAGCCCGAAAATGCTCCATTCGTGATGTTTCGCCCGTTCCCCCCCCAAATGGCCACGAATATTAAAATGGACCACACTGGGATGACCCCAACTTGCTTGGCATGCCACGGTTAATTTTTGACCCATAGCACTCTCGAACCCCGGGCCCACCCCGGGCCCACCCCCAAAACCGTAGGTTATTGCACACCAATTTGGCCTAAAAATACCGTATTCATGTTGTTTCACCCGTTTGTCCACCAAAATGAAAATGAATATTGAAACGGACCATACTGGGCCGATCCCCAACCTTTTTGGCATGCCTCATTCAATTTTTGATCTACAACACACCCGAACTTTGGGCCCACTCCTAGAACCGTGTGCTATAGCACACCGATTTGACTCGAAATCACCCCATTTGTGCTATTTCACCCATTTGTACATCCAAATAGCCACGAATATTGAAACGGACAATACTGGGATGATCCCCAACCTCCCTGGCATACCCCGGTAGATTTTTAGCCAATAGTACGCCCGAACCCCGGACCCCCCCAAACCGTGGGCTATAGCACACCAATTTGGCCCAAAAATACCTTGTTCGTGCTATTTTGCCTATTTATCTACCCAAATATCCACGAATATTAAAATGGACAAAACTGGGATTATCCATAAAATCCCTAGAATGCCCTGGTTGATATTCATCCCATAGCACACCCGCACCCCGAGCCCACCCCCAGAACTATGGGCTATAGCATATCAATTTGGCCCAAAAACACTCCTTTCACTCTATTTCACCCGTTTGTCCACCCAAATGCGACGAATATTGAATTAGACCACACTAGGATGATACTTAAGCTCTCTAGCATGCCTAAATTGATATTTTTCCCGCAGCACTCCCGACCCCAAGCCCACCTTCAACGGACAATAGTATACCGATTTGTCCCAAAAATGCCCCATTCTCGCCGTTTTGCCTGTTTGTCCACCCAAATGCCGAGAAATATTGAAACGGACCACACTGGATGATCCCAAACATCCCTGGCATGCCCCTTTCTAATTTTGATCCACAGCACGCCCGGACCCCGGGCCCACTCCCGAAATCATGTGCTATAGCACATCAATTATGCCCCAAAACACCCTGTTTGCACCATTTTGCCCTTTTGTCCACCTAAATGGCATGAATATATAAAAAAAAACATATTGGAATGATCCCTAACCTCCCTAGCACGCCACGGTCAATTTTTGGCCCACAATTAGCCCGGACCCCTAGCCCACCCCCAGAACCGTGGGCTATAGCACATTGATTCGTCCTAAAAATGCCTCATTCACATCATTTTTCCCGTTTGACCTCCCAAATGGCCATGAATAATGAAACGGACCACATTGGGATGATCCCCAACTTCCCTGGAATGCCCTAGTATATTTTTGGCCCACAATACGCCCGGACCCTAATCCTACCCCCGGAACCGTTGGCTATAGCACATCGATTTTGCCCGAAAATGCCCCATTCGCACCGTTTTGCCTGTTTGTCCACCCGAATGTCCATGAATATTAAAACGGACCTTACTGGGATGATCCCCAAAATCCCTAGCATGCCCTGGTTGATTTTCGGCCCACAACACGCTCGCACTTCGGGCCCTCCCCTGGAACCGTGGGCTATAGCAACTGATTTGTCTCGAAAATACCTTGTTCGTGCCGTTTCACCATTTGTCCACTCAAATGGTCACTAATATAGAAACGGACCACACTGGGATGAACCCCTACCTCACTTCCATACCCCGGCCGATTTTTGGCCCACAGCACGCCCGGAACCCAGGCCCACCTCCGGAACAATGGGCTATAGCTCACTGATTTGGCCTGAAAATGCCCCGTTCACACCGTTTTGCCTGTTTGTCAACCCAAATGTCTACGAATATTAAAATGGACCACACTGGAATGATCCCCAACATCCTTGGCCTACCTCTATTAATTTAGGGCCCACAGCACGCCCGGACCCTGGGCCCACCCCCAGAATCGTGGGCTATAGCACACCGATTTGGATACAAAATTCCCCGTTCATGTCGCTTTGCCTGTTTGTCTACCCAAATGTCCACAAATATTGAAACAAACCACACTAGGATGACCCCCCCAACATCCCTGGCATGCCTCAAGTGATTTTTGGCCCACAACATTCTCAGACCCCGAGCTCACTCAAGAAACTGTAGCCTATAGCACACCTACTTGGCCCGAAAGCACCCCGTTCACATCGTTTTGCCCGTTTCTCCTCCAAAATGGCCTCAAATATATAAACGGACTATACTGGGGCGATCCCCAACCTCCCTAGCATGCCCTAGTCAATTTTTGGACCACAATACTCCCAGACCCTCGGCCCACCCCAGAACTGAGGGCTATAGCACACTGATTTGCATCGAAAATACCCTGTTTGCGTCATTTTAACTATTTGTCAACCCAAATAGCCAAGAATATTGAAACGGACAACACTGGGATGATTGCCAACTTCCCTGGAAGGCCCTGGTTGATTTTTGACCCACGTTATGCCCGGACCCCGAGCACACCCCTGGAACCGTGGGCTATAAGCATACCAATTTAGCCTGAAAATGCCCTGTTCGCACCATTTTGCTCGTTTGTCCACCCAAATGGCAACGAATATTAAAACGGACCAAACTAGGACGATCCCTAACATCCCTGGCATGCCCCGATCGATTTTTGGCCCACAAGACGACCGGACCTCATTCCAACCCATGGTAACTTTGTTTATAGCCCATAGATTTAGCCCCAAAATACCCCATTCGCGTTATTTCGCCCGTTTGTCGACACAAATATCCACGAATATTGAAGCAGACTACAGTGGGATGATCCCCAACCTCCATGTCATGCCTCAATTGATTTTCAGCCAACCGCACGCCAGGACCCTAGCCCCACCTACAGAATCGTAGGTTATAGCACACTGATTTGATGATTTTTGACTCATAGCACGCTCGAATCCTGAGTCCACCCCCGGAAATGTGGGTTATAGCGTACCGACATATTCGTGGCAATGAGGTTGGAAATTATTTCAGTGTGGTCCATTTCAATATTCGTCGCAATTTCAGCTGACAAACGGGCGGAACAGCATGAACGTGGCATTTTCAGGCCAAATCAATGTCCTATTGTCCACGGTTCGGCGTGTTGTGGGCCGAATATTGATAGGGGAAATCCAGGGATGTTGGGGATCATCCCAGTGTGTTCTTTTTCAATATTCGTGGCCATTTAGATGGACAAACAATGTGAACGGGGAATTTTTGAGCCAAATCGATGTGCTACAGTCCGAGGTTTTGGGGGTGGGCCTGGGGTCCCGGTGTGCTGTGGTCTAAAAATCGATTGAGGTATGACAGGGAGGTTGGGGATCATCCTAATGTAGTCCATTTTAATATTCATGGCTATTTGGGTGGACAAACGGGCGAAACGGCGTGTTGTGGGCAGAAAATCGACATGAGTTCGGGCGTGTTGTGGGCCAAAAATCGGCCAGGGCATGCCAGGATGGTTATAGATCATCCCATTGTGGACCTTTTTAATATTCGTGGTCGTTTGTGTGGACAAATGGGCAAAATAGCATGAATAGGGTATTTTCGAGCCAAATCGGTGTGTTATAGCCCATGGTTCTGGGTGAGCCCTATGTTCGGGCGTGATGTGGGCCAAAAATTGATAGGGGCATGCCAGGGAGGTTGTTTATCATCCTATTTAGTTCCTTTTCAATAGTTGTGGCCATTTGTATGGACAAATGGGAGAAACGACATGAACGGAGCATTTTCAGGCTAAATCGGTGTGCTATAGTCCATGGCTTTGGTGGTAGGCCGGGGTCCGGGCATACTGTGGACCGAAAATTGACCCAGGTGTGCAAGGTAGGTTGGGTATCATCCCAGTATGGTCCATTTCAATATTTGTGGCCATTTGGGTGGACAAACGGGGAAAAAAACGCGAATAGGGCATTTTCAGGCCAAATTATTGTTCTATAGCCCATGGTTCCTGGGGTGGGCCCAGGGTCCAGGTGTGCTGTGGGACAAAAATTGATTGGGCATTCTAGGATGGTTGGGGATCATCCCAGTGTTTTCTGTTTCAATATTCATGTTCATTTGGGTGGGAAAATGAGTGAAACGGCGCAAACGGGGAATTTTTTGGCCAAATCGGTGTGATATAGCCCACGATTTCAAGGATCGAGCATGTTGTGGGACAAAAATTGACTGGACGTTCCAGGGAGGTTGGGTATCATCCTAGTATAGTCTGTTTCAATATTCGTGGCCGTTTGGGTGGACAAACAGGCAAAACAGTGCGAATGGGACATTTTCGCGCCAAATTAGTGTTATAATCCATGATTCTAGGGGTGGGCCCATGTTTCGAGTGTGCTATGGGACAAAAATTTACTGAGGCATACCAAGGAGGTTGAAGATCATCCCATAATGGTCCATTTTAATATTCGTTGTCATTTGGGTGGACAAATGGGAGAAACGACATGAATGGGGCATTTGCGGGCCAAATTGATGTGCTAACAGTTTCGAGGTCCAGGCGTGTTATGGGCCAAAAATCGACCGAGGCATTCCAGGTAGGTTGGAGATCATCTCAGTGTGGTCCGTTTCAATATTCGTCGCTATTTGGGTAGACAATTGGGTGAAACGGGACGAACGGGCATTTTTTAGCCAAATCAGTGTGCATCCCACGGTTTTGGAGGTGGGCCCGAGGTCCTACGTCCTTTGCATCAAAAATCAACCAAGGTGTGATACAGAGTTTGGGGATCATCCCTGTATGGTCTTTTTCAATATTCGTGGCCATTTGGGTGGACTTACAAGCAAAATGGCACAAACGGGACATTTTCGGGCCAAATAGGTGTGTTATAGCCTACGGTTCCGGGGGCGGGCCGAGGTCCGAGCATGCTGTGGGCTGAAATCCTGCCGAGGCATGCTAGGAAGGCTGTTATTCATCCCAGTATAGTCCGTTTCAATATTTGTGGCCATTTAAGTGGACAAACGGGCGAAACAACGCAAACGGGGTATTTTCGGGCCAAATCAGTGTGCTATAGCCTCCAGTTTTGGGGGTGGACCCAGAATTTGAGCGTGTTGTGGGACGAAAATCGACCGGGTCATGCCAGGGAGGTTGGGGATCATTCCAGTATGCTTCGTTTCAATATTCAGGGCCATTTGGTAGGACAAACGGGCGAATCAGCGCAAATGAGCATTTTCATGCCAAATCCGTGTGCTATAACCCACATTTCCTAGGGTGGGTCCGACGTCCTGGCGTGATTTAGGCCAAAAATCGATCAGGGTGTGCCAGGTAGGTTTTGAATCATCCCAGTGTGGTTTGATTCAATATTAATGGCTATTTGGGTAGACAAACGGGTGAAACGGTGCAATAATTTTATTTTTGGGCTAAATCAGTGTGCTATATCTTACGATTTTGGGGGTAGGACCAGGGACTGGGAGTGTTTTGGGATGAAAATTAAATAGGGAGTATCGGTGAGGTTGAGTATTGTCCCAACATGGTCCATTTCAATATTCGTGGCCATTTGAGTGGAAAAACAGGCAAAACAGCGCGAACGGGCATTTTCGGGACAAATTGGTGTGCTATATCCCACAGTTCCGAGGGTGGGCCTAAGTTCCTATCATGCTTTGGGACAAATATCGATCGGGGAATTCTAGGAAGGTTGGGGATCATCCCAGTATGGTATGATTCAATATTTGTGGCCATTTGGGTGGACAATTGGGCGAAATAGTGCGAATATGGAATTTTTAGCCCAAATCGGTGCGCTATAGCCTACGGTTTCGGGAAAGGACTGGGGTCTGGGCGTGCTGTGAGTCAAAAATCGATCGTCGTATTCTTGGAAGTTTGGGGATCATCCCAGTGTGTTCTGTTTCAATACTTGTGGCCATTTAGATGGACAAACCATGTGAACGGGGAATTTTTAGGCCAAATCGATGTGCTACAGTCCGAGGTTTTGGGGGTGGGCCCGGGTTCCGAGTGTGCTGTGGTCCAAAAATCGACTGAGGTATGCCAGGGAGGTTGGGGATCAGCCCAATGTGGTCCATTTTAATATTCATGGCTATTTGGGTGGACAAACGGGCAAAACGGCGTGTTGTGGGCAGAAAATCGACATGAGTTCGGGCGTGCTGTGGGCCAAAAATCGGCCAGGGCATGCCAGGATGGTTATGGATCATCCCATTGTGGACTTTTTTAATATTCATGGTCGTTTGTGGGGACAAATGGGCAAAATAGCATGAACGGGGTATTTTTGAGCCAAATCGGTGTGTTATAGCCCATGGTTCTGGGTGGGCCCTATGTTCGGGCGTGATGTGGGCCAAAAATTGTCAGGAGAATGCCAGGGAGGTTGGATATCATCCCATTGAAGTCCTTTTCAATATTCGTGGCAATTTATATGGACAAATGGGAGAAACGGCATGAACGGAGCATTTTCAGGCCAAATCGGTGTGCTATAGTCCATGGCTTTGGGGGTAGGCCGGGGTTCGGGCGTACTGTGGACCGAAAAATCAACCCAGGTGTCGAAGGTAGGTTGGGTATCATCCCATTATGGTCCATTTCAATATTCGTGGCCATTTGGGTGGACAAACGGGCAAAACGGTGCAAATAGGACATTTTCAGGCCAAATTGTTGTTTTGTAGCCCACGGTTCCTGGGGTGGGCCCAGGGTCCAGGTGTGTTGTGGGACAAAAATTGATTGGGCATTCTAGGGTTGTTTGGGATCATCCTAGTGTTGTTTGTTTCAATATCATGGTCATTTGGGTGGGAAAATGTGCGAAAAGGCACAAACGGGGAATTTTTGGGCCAAATCGGTGTGATATAGCCCACGATTTCAAGGATTGAGCATGTTGTGGGACAAAAATTAAACTGGGTATGCCAGGGAGGTTGGGGATCATCCTAGTGTAGTCCTTTTCAATATTTGTGGCCGTTTGGGTGGATAAACAGGCAAAACAGCGCGAACAGGACATTTTCGCGCCAAATCGGTGTTATAATCCATGATTCTAGGGGTGGGCCCAGGTTCCGAGCGTGCTATGTGCCAAAAATTTACTGAGGTATGCTAAGGAGGTTGGAGATCATCCCATAATGGTCCATTTTAATATTCGTTGCAATTTGGGTGGACAAATGGGCGAAACGGCATGAACGGGGCATTTGCGGGCCAAATTGATGTGCTAACAGTTTCGAGGTCCAGGCGTGTTATGGGCGAAAAATCGACCGAGGCATTCTAGGGAGGTTGGGGATCATCTCAGTATGGTCCGTTTCAATATTCTTCGCTATTTGGGTAGACAATTGGGTGAAACTGGACGAACGGGCATTTTTAGGCCAAATCAGTGTGCATCCCACGGTTCTGGAGGTGGGCCCGATGTCCTACATGCTTTGCATAAAAAATTGACCAAGGTGTGATACGGTGTTTGGGGAATATCCCTGTATGGTCTTTTTCAATATTCATGGCCATTTGGGTGGACTTACGAGTGAAATGGCACGAACGGGACATTTTTGGGCCAAATAGGTGTGCTATAGCCTACGGTTCTGGGGGTGGGCTGAGGTCCGGGCGTGCTATCGGCTGAAATCTGATCGAGGCATGCCAGGAAGGCTGTGAATCATCCCAGTATGGTCCGTTTCAATATTTGTGGCCATTTAAGTGGACAAACGGGTGAAACAACGCAAACGGGGTATTTTCGGGCCAAATCAGTGTGCTATAGCCCACTGTTTTAGGGGTGGACCCAGAATTTGAGCGTGTTGTGGGACTAAAATCGACCGGGTCATGCTAGGGAGGTTGGGGATCATCCCAGTATGCTTCGTTTCAATATTCGGGACCATTTGGGTGGACAAACGGGCGAATCAACGCAAATGAGCATTTTCAGGCCAAATTCGTGTGCTATAACCCACATTTCCTGGGGTGGGTCCGACGTCCTGGCGTGATTTGGGCCAAAAATCGATCAGGGTGTGCCAGGTAGGTTTTGGATCATCCCAGTTTGGTTTGATTCAATATTAATGTCTATTTGGGTGGCAAACGGGTGAAACGGTGCAATAATTTTATTTTTGGGCTAAATCAATGTGCTATATCTTACGGTTTCGGGGGTAGGACCAGGGACTGGGAGTGTTTTTGGCTGAAAATTAAATAGGGAGTACCAGGGAGGTTGAGGATTGTCCCAGCATGGTCCATTTCAATATTTGTGGCCATTTGGGTGGAAAAACAGGCAAAACAGCGCAAACGGGCATTTTCGGGAATAATTGGTGTGTTATATCCCACAGTTTTGAGGGTGGGCCTAAGGTACTAGCGTGCTTTGGGAAAAATATCGATCGGGGAATTCTAGGAAGGTTGGAGATTATCCCAGTATGGTATGATTCAATATTTGTGGCCATTTGGGTGGACAATTAGGCAAAATGGTGCAAATATGGAATTTTTAGCCCAAATCGGTGCGATATAGCCTACGGTTTTGGGGAAAGGACTGGGGTCTGGGCGTGCTGTGAGTCAAAAATCGATCGGCGTATGACTGGAAGTTTGGGGATCGTCTCAATATGGTCTGTTTCAATATTCGTGGTCATTTGGGTGGATAAACGGGCAAAACGATGTGAATGTGATATTTTTGGGCCAAATCAATATGCTATAGCTCACAGTTTTGGGGGTGGGCTCGGGGTCAGGGTGTATTGTGGGCCAAAAATTGATCAGAGCGTGTCAGGGTGGATGGGGATCATCCCAGTATGGTCTATTTTAATGTGTGTGGCCATTTAGGTAGACAAATGGGCAAAACGGTTCAAATGGGATATTTTGGGGCCAAATCGGTACGCTATAGCCCACATTTCTGGGGCTGGACTCAGGGTTGTGAGCCAAAAATCAATCGGGGCATGTCAAGGAGGTTGGAGATCATCCCAGTGTGGTCCGTTTCAATATTCATGGCCATTTTGATGGGCAAACAGGCGGAACAGCACAAACGTGGCATTTTTAGGCCAAATCAATGTCCTATAGTCTACGGTTTGGGGGGTGGGCTCGAGGTTCGGGAATGTTGTCAGACAAAAATAGATTAGGTCATGCTAGGGAGGTTAGGGATCATCCCATTCTGGTCCGTTACAATGTTTATGGTCATTTTTTTGGACAAATAGGCAAAACAGAGTGAATAGGGAATTTTAAGGCAAAATCAGTGTGTTATAGCCCACAGTTCTGGGGGTGGGCTCGATGTTCGAGCGTGTTATGGGCCAAAAATTGACAGGGGCATGCCAGGTAGATTGGGATCATCCCAATTTGGTCCGTTTCAATATTTGTGGCTATTTGGATGGACAAACAGGCGAAACGACATGAATGGGGCATTTTCGGGCCAAATTGATGTGTTATAGCCCACGATTTCTGGGGTAGGCTTTGAGTCTGGGAGTGATGTGGTCCAAAAATCGACCGAGGTATACCATTGAGGTTGGGTATTGTTTCATTGTGGTCCATTTCCATATTCGTGGCCATTTTGGTGGTCAAACGGGCGAAATAACGTGATGTGAGCTAAAAATTGACCGGGGTCCGAGCGTGCTGCGGGCTAAAAATCAATTGGGTATGCCAGGGAGATTGAGGATCATCCCAGCATGGATTATTTCAATAATCATGGCTGTTTGAGTGGACAAACGGGAGAAACGGCACGAATAGGGCATTTTCGGGCCAAATCGGTGTGTTATAGCTTACGGTTCTGGGGGTGGGCCCGGTGTCTGGGCATATTGTGGGTCAAAAATCAACTGGGGCATGTCAAAGAGGTTGGGGATCATCATGTTGAGTTTCCTTTCAATATTTATGGTCATTTGGATGGACAAACGGGAAAAATGGCATAAACGGGGTGTTTTCGGGCCAAATCAGTGTGCTATAGCCCACGATTTTAGGGGTGGGCGCGAGGTCTGGGCGTGTTGTGTGCTGAAAATCAGACAAAGTGTGACAGGGCGGTTGGGGATCATCCCATGTTGGTCTATTTCAATATTCGTTGCCATTTGGGAGGACAAATGGTTGAACGGGACATTTTCAGGCCAAGTCGGTGTGTTTTAGCCTACGGTTTTAGGGTGGGCTCGGGGTTCAGGCGTTTTGTGGGCCAAAAATTGACTGGGGCATGGCAGGGAGGTTAGGGATTATCCCAAAATGGTTCATTTCAATATTTGTGGCCATTTGGGTCGACAAACGGACTAGACGACGCGAATGGGGCATTTTCGAGGGATATCGGTGTGCTATAGCCCAGGATCCGAGGGTGGGCCCATGGTTCGAGTGTGTTATTGGCTAAAAATCAATCGGGGAATGACAGGTAGGTATGGGTGGACGAACGGGTAAAACGGCACGAACGGTGAGTTTTTGGGCCAAATTGTTGTGCTATAGCCCACGGTTCTGGGGGTTTGCCCGGGGTCCGGGCATGCTGCGATCCAAAAATAGACCGAGGCATGCCAGGGCAGTTGGGATCATCCTAGTATAGTCTGTTTCAATAGTTTTTGGCCATTATGGTGGAAAAACGGGCGAAACGGCATGAACAGGACATTTTCGGGCCAAATCGATGAGTTATAGCCCACAATTTTGGAGGTGGGCTCGGGGTTTGGGTGTGATGTAGGCCAAAAGTTTTCTGGGGAATTCTAGGGAGATTTAGGATCATTCCATTATGGTCCATTTCAATATTTGTGGCCATTAGTATGGACAAACAGGCAAAATTATGCGAACGGGGCATTTTCGAGCTAAATCGATGTGCTATAGCCTACAGTTTTGAGGGTGGGCCTGGGGTCTGGGCATGTTGTGGGTTAAAATCGACCGGGGTATGCCAGGGAGGTTGGGGAACATCCCAGTATGGTCTTTTTCAATATTCGTGGCCGTTTGGGTGGACAAACGTGTAAAACAGCATGAATAGGGTATTTTCATGATAAGTTGGTGTGTTAAAGCCAATGGTTTTGAGCTGGGCCCAGGATCCGAGCGTGTTGTGGTCTGAAAATCGACCGAGGCATTCTAGGAAGGTCGGGATTATCCCAGAATGGTCCATTTCAATATCCGTGGTCATTTGGGTCGACAAACAGGCGAATCATCATGAACAGGGCATTTGCGGGCCAAATCGGTGTGCTATAGCCCATAGTTCAAGGGTTTGGGCGTGCTGTTTTTCGAAAATTAACCGGGGCATACCATGGAGGTTAGGGATCATCCCATTGTGATCCGTTTCAAATATCGTGGCCATTTAGGTGGACAAACGGTGCGATAATAGCATTTTTGGGCCAAATTGATATGCAAGAGCCTATTGTTTCGGTGGTGGGATCGGGTTTAGAGCATATTGTGGGTCAAAAATCGACTGCGGCATGCCAGGACGGTTGGGGATCATCGCAATATGGTCCGTTTCAATATTTGTGGCCATTTGAGTGGACAAACGGGCAAAACGATGTTAATATAGCATTTTTGGGCCAAATCGATGTGCTATAGCTTACGATTCCAGGGGTAGGCCGGGCGTGCTTTGGGCTAAAAATTTACCATGGTGGGCCAGAGTGGTTGGGGATCGTCCCAGTATGGTCTGATTCAATATTCGTGACCATTTTGGATGACAAACGGGCGAAAGGGCATGAACGGGGCATTTTCGAGCCAAATTGGTATGTTATAGCCCACGGTTCTGAGGGTGACCTCGGGGTCCGTGCGTGTTGTTGGTTGAAAATTGACCGGGGCATGCTAGGGAGGTTGGGGATTATCCTAGTGTGGTCCATTTAAATATTTGTGGCCATTTGGGTGGAAAAACGGGCGAAACGGCATGAACAGGGCATTTTCGAGCCAAATCGGTGTGCTATACCCTAGGGTTCTAGATGTGGGGCCAGGCTTCTGGCGTGCTGTGGGCCAAAAATTGATCAGGGCATGCCGGGGAGGTATGGGATCATCTCAGTGTGGTCTGTTTCAATATTCATGGCTATTTGGGTGGACACACGGTCGAAACAACGTGATCGGGGAATTTTTGGGCCAAATCAGTGTGCTATAGAACACGGTTCCGGGGATAGGCCCGGGGTCCGGGGGTGCTATAGGTTGAAAATCAACTAGGGCATGCCATGGAGGTTGGGGATCATCCCAGTATGGTCCATTTCAATATTCATGGCCATTTGGGTGGACAAACGGGCGAAGCAATGCGAACGGGATATTTTCGAGCCAAATCGATGTGCTATAACCCACAGTTCTGGGAGTGGGACTGGGGTCTAGGTGTACTGTGGGAAAAAAATCGATCGAGGCATAAAAAGGTGGTTAGAGATCATCCCAGTATGGTTAGTTTCAAAATTTGCGGCCATTTGGGTTGACAAACGGACAAAACGGCCTTAACTGGGAGGTTTCAGGCTAAATCGGTGTGCTATAGCCCACGGTTCCAGGGGTGGGTCTGGGGTCCAGGCGTGTTGTGGGCCGAAAATAGACCGAGGCATGCCAAGGAGGTTAGGGATCATCCCAGTATGATCTGTTTTAATATTCGTAGCCATTTGGGTGGACAAACAGGCAAAATGGTGCGAATAGGGCATTTTTTGGCCAAATCGGTGTTCTATTGCCAACGGTTTTGGGGGTGGGCATGGGTTTCGAGCGTGTTGTTGCCCAAAAATCAACCGTAATATGCCAGGGAGGTAAGGGATCATCCCAGAATGGTCCACTTTAATTTTCGTAGCCATTAAGGTGATAAACGGGAGAGACGGTGCAAACGAGGCATTTTCGGGCGATATGTGTGTGCTATAGCCCACGGTTTTGAGGGTGGGCCCATGTTCTGGGCGTGATTTTGGCAAAAAATTGATCGAGGCATGCCAGGGAGGTCGGGGATCATCCTAGTGCAGTCCGTTTCAATATTCGTGGCCATTTAGATGGACAAACGCCGTGAACAGAGCATTTTCGGGCCAAATTGATGTGCTATAGCTCACAATTTTGAGGGTCCACCTGGGATCCGGGCGTGTTGTGGGCCAAAAATCGACCGGGGCATGGCAGGGAGGTTGGGATCATCCCAGTGTGGTCTGTTTCAATATTTGTGTCCATTAGATTGGACAAATGATGCAAACGGGGCTTTTTGGGGCCAAATCAATGTGCAATAGCCTATGGTTCCGGGGGTGGTCCAGGGGTCCGGGCGTGCTATAGGCCAAAAATCGTCCAGGGCATGCTAGGGAGGTATGAAATCATCCCAGTATGGTCCATATCAATATTTGTGGCCATTTGGGTGGACAAACGGGCATAATGGTGCGAATAGAGCATTTTCGGACCAATTTGTTGTGCTATAGAGCACGGTTCTGAGGGTGGCCCCGGGGTTCGGGCATGCTATGGGTTGAAAATTGATCAGTCCATTCTAGGGAGGTTTGGGATCATTCTAGTATGGTCTATTTCAATATTCGTGGCCATTTGTGTGGACAAACGGGCAAAACAGTGTGAACGGGGCATTTTTGAGGTAAATCGGCATAGCCCACGGTTCCGGGGTAGGCCCAGGGTCCGAGCATGTTGTGAGCCAAAAATTGACCTGGGCGTGCCAAGGAGGTAGGGGATCATCCAAGTTTGGTCTGTTTCAATATTTGTGACTATTTGGGTGGAAAAACAGGCGAAACAGCATGAACGGGGCATTTTTGGGCTTAATCGGTGTTCTATAACCTACGGTTTTGGTGGTGGCCCCCGGGTCCAATCGTGTAATGGGCCAAAAATTGACGGTAGCATGCCAGGGTGGTTGGGGATCATCCCAATATGGTCCGTTTCAATATCCGTGGCCATTTGGGTGGAGAAACGGGCGAAATGGCACGAACAAGATGTTTTTGGGCCAAATTGGTGTGCTATAGCCCACGATTTTAGGGGTAGGCCCGGGGTCCGACCCTGCTGTGGGTCAAAAATTGACTGGGGTATGCTAGGGATATTGGGTGTCATCCTAGTGTGGTCTATTTTAATATTCGTGGCGATTTTGGTGGACAAACAGGCGAAACGGTGCAAATGGGGCATTTTCGGGCCAAATCGGTGTGTTGTGGCCAAAAATCAACCAGGGCATGCCAAAGAGGTTGGGGATGATCTCAGAATAGTTCATTTCAATATTTGTGGCCATTTGGGTCGACAAACGGGTGAGACAATGCGAACAGGCATTTTTGGGCGATATCGATGTGCTATAGCCCACGGTTCTAGGAGTGGGCCCGTGGTCCGAGCGTACTGTTATCTGAAAATCAATCGGGGCATTCCAAGGAGGTTAGGGTCATTCCAGTATGGTCCGTTTCAATATTCGTGGTCATTCGGGTGGACAAATGGGCAAAACGGCGCGGACGGTGAGTTCTCAAACCAAATCGTTGTACTATAGCCCACTATTCCGGGGGTGGTCTCGGGGTCCGGGCATGTTGTGGGCCAAAATTGACCGGGGCATGCCAGGGAAGTTAGGGATCATCCTAGTGTGGTTATTTTCAATATTTGTGTCCATTAGGGTGGATAAACGGGTGAAACGGCGTGAATGGGATGTTTTTGGGCTAAATCAATTATCTATAGCCTACAGTTCTGAGGGTGGGCTCGGGGTTCGGGCATGATGTGGGCTAAAAATCGATCGGGTGTGCTAGGGAAGTTGGGGATCATCCCAGTGTGGTATGTTTCAATATTCATTGCCATTTGTGCGGACACACGGGCAAAATAGCACGAACGAGGCATTTTTTAGCCAAATCAATGTGCTGTAGCCCACAGTTTCGAGGGTGGACCAAGGTTTCGGGCGTGCTGTGAGCCAAAAATCGACTGGAGCATGCCATGGAAGTTGGGGATCATCCCGGTATGTACCCTTTCAATATTCGTGGCCATTTGGGCAAATCGGTGTGCTATAGTTCATGGCTTTGGGGGTGGGCCGGGGTCCGGGCGTACTGTGGTCCAAAAATCAACCCAAGTGTGCCAGGGAGTTTGGGTATCATCCCAATTTGGTCCATTTCAATATTCGTGGCCATTTGGGTGGAAAAATGGGTGAAACGGCGTGAATGGGCATTTTCAGGCTAAATTGTTGTTCTATAGCCCACGGTTCCTGGGGTGGGCCCAGGGTCCAGGTGTGTTGTGGGCTGAAAATTGACTGGGCATTCTAGGGTGGTTTAGGATCATCTTAGTGTTGTCTGTTTCAATATCATGGTCATTTGGGTGGGAAAATGTGCGAAAAGGCGCAAACGGGAAATTTTTGGGCCAAATCGGTGTGATATAGCCCACGATTTCAAGGATCGAGCATGTTGTGGGACAAAAATTGAACTGGGCATGCCAGGGAGGTTGGGGATCATCCTAGTGTAGTCCTTTTCAATATTTTTGGCCGTTTAGGTGGATAAACAGGCAAAACAGCGCGAACAGGACATTTTCGCACCAAATCGGTATTATAATCCATGATTCTAGGGGTGGGCCCAGGTTTCGAGCGTGCTATGTGCCAAAAATTTACTGACGCATGCTAGGGAGGTTGGATATCATCCCATAATAGTCCATTTTAATATCCGTTGCCATTTGTGTGAACAAATGGGCGAAACGGAATGAACGGGGCATTTGGGGACGAAATTGGTATGCTAACAGTTTCTGGGTCCAGGCGTGTTGTGGGCCAAAAATTGACCGAGGCATTCCAGGGAGGTTCGGGATCATTCCAGTGTGGTCTGTTTCAATATTTGTCGCTATTTGGGTGGACAAATGGGTGTAATGGCATGAACGGGCATTTTTGGGCCAAATCAGTGTGTTATAGCCCACGGTTCCGAAGGTAGGCCCGAGGTCCTGGCATACTTTGGGTCAAAAATCGACCGAGGTGTGATAGGGAAGTTTAGGATCATCCCTGTGTGGTCTTTTTCAATATTCATGGCCATTTGGGTAGACTTACGAGTGAAATGGCGCGAACGGGACATTTTCGGGCTAAATATGTGTGCTAGAGCATACGCTTCCGGGGGTGGGCCGAGGTCCGATCGTACTATGGGCCAAAAATTGATCGAGGCATTCCAGGAAGTATGGTAATCATCCCAGTATGGTCCGTTCCAATATTCATGGCCATTTGGGAGGACAAACGGGTGAAACGACGCAAACGAGGTATTTTCGGGCCAAATCGGTGTGCTATAGCCCACAGTTCTGGGGGTGGACCCGGAATTCGACCGTGTTGTAGGACAAAAATCGATCGGACAATGCCAGGGAGGTTGGGGATTATCCCAGTATGCTTAGTTTCAATATTTGGGGCCATTTGGGTGGACAAACGCGCGAAACAACGTAAATGAGCATTTTCAGGCCAAATCAGTGTGCTATAACCCACATTTCCTGAGGTGGGTCCGAGGTCCTGGCGTGATTTGGGCCAAAAATCGATTAGGGCATACCAGGGAGGTTTTAGATCATCCCAGTGTGGTTCGATTCAATATTCGTGGCTATTTTGGTGGACAAACGAGTGAAACAGTGCAAAAATTTTATTTTTGGGCTAAATCAGTGTGCTATATCCTACGGTTCCCGGGGTATGACCGGGGACTAGAAGTGTTTTAGGCTGAAAATTAAATAGGGAGTGCCAGGGAGGTTGAGGATTGTCCCAGCATGGTCCATTTCAATATTCGTGGCCATTTGGGTAGGATAATAGGCAAAACGGCGCGAACGGGAATTTTTGGGACAAATTGGTATGCTATAGCCCACAGTTCCGAGAGTAGGCCCGAGCGTGCTTTAGGTCAAAAATCGACCGGGGCATTCTAGGAAGGTTGGGGATTATCCCAGTATGGTCTGATTCAATATTCGTGTCCATTTGGGTGGACAATTGGGCGAAATAGTGCAAATATGGAATTTTTAGCCCAAATCGGTGCGCTATAGCCTACGGCTCCAGGGGAAGGACTGGGTTCTGGGCATGCTGTAAGTCAAAAATCAATCGGGGCATGATTGGAAGGTTGGGGATCATCTCAATATATTTTGTTTTAATATTCGTGGTCATTTGGGTGGATAAATGGGCAAAACGATGCGAACGAGGCATATTTGGGCCAAATCGATATGTTATAGCCTATGGTTTTGGGGGTGGGCCCGGGGTCCGGGCGTGCTGTGGGCCAAAAATCTATCAGAGCGTGTCAGGGTGGTTGGGGATCATCCCAATATGGTCCATTTTAATGTACGTGGCCATTTAGGTGGATAAATTGGCGAAACAGCGCAAATGGGATATTTTTGGGCTAAATCGGTACGCTATAGCCCACATTTCCGGGGGTGGACTCGGGGTTCGGGCGTGCTGTGAGTCAAAAATTGATCGAGGCATGGAAATGATGTTGGAGATTATCCCAGTGTGGTCTTTTTCAATATTCGTGGCCATTTCGGTGGAAAAACGGGTGGAACGGCGCGAACGGCGCATTTTCAGACCAAATCAATGTCCTATAGTCCACGGTTCGGGGGATGGGCTTAAGGTTTGGGTGTGTTGTCGGCCAAAAATTGATCGGGGGATGACAGGGAGGTGAAGGATCATCCCAGTCTCATCCTTTTCAATATTTATGGTCATTTGTGTGGAAAAACTGGCGAAACGGAGTGAATAGAGAATTTTCAGGAAAAATCAGTGTGTTACAGCCCACGGTTCTGGGGGTGAGCTCGGTGTTCGAGCGTGTTATGGGCCGAAAATCAACAGGATCATTCCAGGTAGATTAGGGATCATCCCAGTGTTGTCTGTTTCAATATTTGTGGCCATTTGAATGGACAAACGGGTGAAACGGCATGAATGGGGGATTTTCGGGCCAAATTAATGTGTTATAGCCCATGGTTTTTGGGGTAGGCCCGGGTTTCGGGCATGCTGTGGGACAAAAATCAATTGAGGTATACCAGTGAGGTTGGGTATTGTTTCAGTGTGGTCCATTTCAATATTCGTGGTCATTTTGGAGGTCAAACAGGCGAAACAACGTGATATGAGCCAAAAATCGATCGGGGTCCAGGCGTGCTGTGGGCCGAAAATCAATTGGGCTTGCCAGGAAGGTTGGGGATCATCCCAGTGTGGATTATTTCAATAATCATGTCCATATGTGTGGACAAACAGGAGAAACGGAATGAACAGGGCATTTTCGGGCCAAATCGGTATGTTATAGCTTACGGTTCTGTGGGGTGGGCCCGGTGTTTGGGCGTGTTGTGGGCCAAAAATCGACTGGGGCATGAAATGGAGGTTGGGGATCATCTTGTTGAGGTTCCTTTCAATATTCATGGTCATTTGGATGGACAAACGGGCAAAATGGCATAAACGGGGTATTTTCAGGCCAAATCAGTGTGCTATAGCCCACAATTTTGGGGGTGGGCCCGAGTTCTGGCGTGTTGTGTGCCAAAAATTAGACGAAGGTGTGTCAGGGCAGTTGGTTATCATCCTAGGTTGGTCCATTTCAATATTCGTGGCTATTTGGGTGGACAAATGGGCAAAACGAATCAAACGGGGCATTTTCAGGCCAAATTATTGTGCTATAGCCCATGGTTTCGGGGGGTGGGCTAGAGGTCCAGGAGTGTTGTGGGCCAAAAATAGACTAAGGCATGCTAGGGAAGTAGGGGATCATCCTATTGTTGTCCGTTTCAATATTTATGGTCATTTGGGTGGACAAATGGGCGAAACAGTGCAAATGGGGCATTTTCTAGCCAAATCGGTGTGCTATAGCCCACGGTTTCAGGGTTTGGGAATAATGTGGGTCCAAAATTGACCTATGCATGCCAGGGGTGGTTAGGGATCATCCTAGTGTGGTCCGTTTCAATATTTGTGGGCGTTTGGGAAGACAAACGCGCAAAATGGCGTGAACGGAGCATTTTTGTGCCAAATCGGTGTGTTATATCCCACGAGTCTAGGGTGGGCCCAGGGTTCGGGCATGCGGTGAGACAAAAATCTAATGAGGCATGGCAGGGACATTTAGGATCATCCTAGAATGGTCCATTTCAATATTTGGGGCTACTTGGGTGGACAAACGGGCGACACGGCATGAACGGGGCATTTGCAGGCCAAATCTGTGTGCTATAGACCACAGTTTTGGGGTACGGGCGTGTTGTGGGCCAAGAATAGACCGGGGAATGCCAGGGAGGTTGGGGATCATCCAGTGTGGTCCGTTTCAATAGTCAGCGCCATTTAGGAGGACAAATGGGGGAAAGGGTACGAATGGGCATTTTCGGACCAAATCAGTGTGCTATAACCCACGGTTCTGGGGGGGCGAGGCCTTGGCATGTTTTGGGCCAAAAATCGATCGGGGAATGCATAGGAGGTTGGGGATCATCCCACTATGGTTCAATTCAATATTCGTGGCCATGTGGGTGGAAAAATGGGAAAAATGGTGCAAACATGGCATTTTTGGGCTAAATCGATGTGCTATAGCCTATGGTTCTGGTGGTAGGGCTAGGGTTCGGGTGTGCTGTGGGTCAAAAATCGGCCAGGGCATGCCAGGATGGCTGGGGATCATCCCAATATGGTTCTTTTCAATATTAGTGGCCATTTGGGGTGCACAAACAGGCAGAACGGTGTGAATATGGCATTTTCAAACCAAATCGATGTGCTATAGCCTATGGTTCCGTGGTTGGACTAGGGTCCTAGCGTACTTAAGGCCAAAAATCATCAAATGCAGGCCAGGGAGGTTGGGGATCATCCCAGTGTTTTTCGATTCAATAATCGTGACCATTTGGGTGGACCAACGAGGGAAACGATGTGAACAGGGTATTTTTGGGCCAAATCGGTGTGTTATAGCCTACGATTCTGGGTATGGGCCCGGGCTCCGGGTATGCTGTGGGCTAAAAATTGATTGGGGCAGGTCTGTTAGGTTTAGGATCATCCATGTGTGGTTCATTTCAATATTCGTAGCTATTTGGGTGGACACATGGGCAAAACGATGCATTTGGGGAATTTTGGGCCAAATCGATGTGCAATAGCCCACGATTCTGAGGATAGGCCCAGGGTTCGGGTGTGCTGTGGGTTGAAAATCAATTGGGGTATACCAGGGAGGTTGGGGTATTATCCCAGAGTAGTCCGTTTTAATATTCATGGCCATTTTGGTGGACAAACGGGCGAAACAGCGCGAACGGGGTATTTTTGGGCCAAATCGATGTGCTATAGTCCACGGTTCTGGGGTGGGCCCAGGGTCCAGGCGGGCTGTGGGTCAAAAATTGATCGGGGCATACAAGGGTTGTTGGGGATCATCCCAGTGTGGACTATTTCAATATTTGTGGCTATTTAGGTGGATAAAAGGGTGAAAAGGCACAAACGAGGAGTTTTTTAGACAAATCGGTGTGCTATAGCCAACAGTTCAGGGGGTGGGCCTGGGGTCCGAGCGTGCTGTCAGTCAAAAATCAATCGGGGCATGCCAGGGGGTTAAGGATCATCCCAGTGTGGTCTATTTTAATATTTGTGGCCATTTGGGTGGATATACAAGCGAAATGGTGTGAATAGGGCATTTTTTGGCGAAATCGGTGCGCTATATTGCCTACAGTTTTGGCGGTGGACCTTGGGTACGGGCGTGCTGTAGGCCAAAAATCGACCGAGACATGCCAGGCAGGTTGACGATCAGGTTAGAATGGTCCATTTCAATATCCGCAGCCATTTGGGTGGTCAAATGGGCGAAACGGCTCAAATTGGGCATTTTTTAGCCAAATTGGTATGTTATAGCCCACAGTTTCGGGGGTAGGCCCGGGGTCCGGGGCATGTTGTTGGCCGAAAATTGATCGAGACATGCTATGGAGGTTGGAGATCATACCAGTGAGGTCCGTTTCAATATTCGTGTCCATTTGGGTGGACAAAAGGGTAAAACGGCATGAACGGGACATTTTAAGGCCAAATCGGAGTGCTATAGCCCACAGTTCTGGAGGTGGGCCCGCGGTTCGGGCGTGATGTGAGCCAAAAATTGATTGGGGCAAGACAGGGAGGTTGGGGATCATCTTAGTATGGCTAGGTTTAATATTCGTGGCCATTTGGGAGAACAAACGGGAAAAACGGCATAAATGGGGCATTTTCGGGTCAAATCAATGTGCCATAGCCCACAGTTCCTAGGGGTGTGCCTGGGGTCCGGGCGGTGTTGTAGGCTGAAAATCGACTGGGACATGCCATGGAGGTTGGGGATCATCTCGGTGTGGTACTTTTCAATATTAGAGGCCATTTGGGTGGACAAAAGGGTGAAACAGCACGAACGAATCATTTTCGAGCCAAATCGATGTGTTATAGCCTACGGTTCTGGGTATGGGCCCGGGGTTTGGGCATTTTGTGCATTTAAAATTGATCTAGGTATGCCAGGAAGGCTGGGGATTTAACCAGAGGTCTGTTTCAATATTCCTGACTATTTGTAAGGGAAAATGGGAGAAATGGAACGAACGAGGCATTTTCTGGACAAATCAGTGTGCTATAGCCCACGGTTCTGGGGGGGTGGGATGGAGTTCGGGCGTTCAGTGGGCCAAAAATCGACCAACATATTCCAGGAAGGTTGAAGATCATCCCAGTGTAGTCCATTTTAATATTCGTGTCCATTTGGGTGGACAAACAGGCAAAACGGTGCGAACGGGGCATTTTCGGGCCAAATCGATATGATATAGCCCACGGTTCTGGGGGTGGTCCCGAGTTCTGGGCGTGTTGTGGGCAAAAAATTAATCTGGGGATCCCAGGGAGGTTGGGTATCATCCCAGTATGGTATTTTTCAATATTCATTGCCATTTGGGTGGTCAAACAGGCGAAACGGTATGAATGGGGTATTTTCGAGCCAAATCGGTGTGCTATAGCCCATGGTTCTAGGGGTGGGCCAGGGGTCCGGGGGTACTGTAGGCTAAAAATCAATCACTGCATGCCATGGGGGCCAGTGTAGTTTATTTTATTATTCGTGGCCATTTGGGTGGACAAACGGGAAAAACGGTGCGAACGAAGTGTTTTCAAGCCAAATCAATGTGCTATAGCCCATTGTTCCGGGGATGGCCTTAGGGTCCGGGCATGTTGTTGCCCGAAAATTGACCTGGGCATGCCAGGGAGGTTGGTGACCATCCCAGTGTGGTCCGTTTTAATATTCGTGGCTATTTGGGTGGACGAACGGGCAAAATAGCTCAAACGGGGTGTTTTCGAGCCAAATTGATGTGCTATAGCTCACGATTTCAAGGGTGAAATTAGGATCCGAGCGTGTTGTGGTCCAAAAATTGATCAGGGCATACCAGATAGGTTGGGGATCATCCCAGTGTTATCCGTTTTAATATTTGTGGCCATTAAGTCAAAAAAATGGGGTGAAATAGCGCGAACAGGGCATTTTCGGGCCAAATCGGTGAGCTATAGCCTACGATTCTAGGTGTGGGCCAGCGGTACGAGCATTTTATGGGCCAAAAATTGATCGAGGCATGCCAGGGAGGTTGTTGACCATCCTGGTATGGTCCGTTTCAATATTTAATGCTATTTGGGTAGACAAACAGGCGAAATAGAATAAACAGGGGATTTTCAAGCCAATTCGGTGTGCTATAGCCCACAGTTCTGGTGGTGGCCCCGTGGTCCAAGCGTGCTGGGGGAAAAAAATTCACTGTGGCATGCCAGGGAGGTTGGGATCATCCCAGTGGGGTGCATTTCAATATTCGTGGCCATTTGGGTGGACAAACTGGCAAAACGGAATGAACAGGGAGTTTTCAGGCTAAGTCGGTGTGCTATAACCCACGATTCCTAAGGTGGGCCAGGGATCTGGGCGTTCTGTGGGCCGAAAATTGATCAGGGCATGCCAGAGAGGTTGGGGAACATCCCAGTGTGGTCTTTTTTAATATTTGTGGGCATTTTGGTGGACAAACGGTTAAAATTGTGCAAACGAGGCATTTTCGGGCTAAATTGGTGTGCTATAGCCTACAGTTTTGGGAGTGAGCTCGGGGTCCGGGCATGTTGTGGGCCAAAAATTGATCGGGGCATACCAGGGAGGTTAGGATCATCATAGAATGGTTCGTTTCAATATTTGTTGTCATTTGGGTCGACAAATGGGTGAGACAATGCAAATGGGGTATTTTTGGGCGATATATCTGTGTGCTATAGCCTACAGTTCTGGGGGTGGGCCCATGGTTCGAGCGTGTTGTTGGCAAAAATTGATTGGGGCATGCAAGGGAGGTTGGGTTCATTCCAGTGTGGTACGTTTCAATATTCATGGACATTGGGGTAGAAAAACGGGAGAAGCACCATGAGCGGTGACTTTTCGGGCCAAATCGATGTGCTATAGCCCACGAGTTTCGGGGGGCTCGGGGTCCAGGCATGTTGTGGGCCAAAAATCGACCGAGGAATTCCAGGGAAGTTAGGTATCATCCCAGTGTGGTCCGTTTTAATATTTGTGTCCATGACGGTGGACAAATGGGTAAAATGATGGGAACGGGATGTTTTTGGTCTAAATCGGTGTGCTATAGCTCGTGGTTTCAGAGGTGGGCCCAGGGTTCAAGTGTTATGTGGGTCAAAAATTGACGCGGGCATGTTAGGGAAGTTGGGGATCATCCCAGTATGGTCTATTTCAATATTCGTTGCCATTGTGTGGGAAAACAAGCTAAATGGAGAGAACGGGGATTTTTCGAGTCAAATCGATGTGCTATAGCCCATAGTTCCCAGGGTGGGCATGGGGTCCGAGCGTGCTGTGGGCTAAATATCGATCAGAGCGTGCCATGGAGGTTAGGGTTCATCCTGTTGTGGTCTGTTTCAATATTCGTGTCCTTTTGGGAGGACAAACAGATGAAACAACACGGATAAGGCAATTTCAGGCCAAATTAATATGCTATAGCCTATGGTTCCAGCGGTGGGCCCGAGGTCCAAGCGTGATGTG
Source organism: Capsicum pubescens (assembly GCA_030864215.1). Lineage (NCBI taxonomy): Eukaryota > Viridiplantae > Streptophyta > Magnoliopsida > Solanales > Solanaceae > Capsicum > Capsicum pubescens. Next base: position 39,975,122 of record CM061547.1, read on the forward strand.
CATCTAAAATCGATCGAGGAATGCCAGAGAGATTGGATATCATCCTAGTGTGGTTTGTTTCATTATTCATGGCCATTTGGATGGACAAACGGGCGAAATGATGCAAATAGGGCATTTTAGGTCAAATCGATGTGTTATTGCCCATGGTTCTAGGGGTGGGCTTGGGGTCCGGGAGTGTTGTGGCCAAAAATTGATCGGTGCATGACAGGGAGGTTGGGGATCATCCCAGTGTAGTTCATTTCAATATTCGTGGACATTTGGGGGACAAACGGGTGAAACGGCGCAAATGGGGTATTTTTGGGCCGTATTTGTGTGCTATAGTCGATGGTTCTGGGGGGCCTAGGGTCCGGGCGTGCTGGGGGCTGAAAATAAACTGAGGCATGGTAAGGAGGTTTGAGAACATCCTAGTGTGGTCTGTTTCAATATTCAAGGTTATTTGGGGTGACAAACGGGCGAAACAGCACGAACGAGGCATTTTTAGGCCAAATCAATGTGCTATAGCTCATGGTTCTGGAGGTGCACCCGGGGTGCCGGGCGTGTTGTGGGACAAATATCGATAGGGGAATGAAAGAGAGGTTGGGGATCGTGCCAATATGGTACGTTTCAGTATTTGTACCATTAGGGTGGTAAAACGAGCAAAATGGCCTGAACGGGGCATTTTTAGGCCAAATCAGTATGCTATAGCCCACGGTTCTGGGGGTAGGCCTGGGGTCCGGGCATGCTGTGAGCTAAAAATCAACCGAGATGTGCCAGTGAGGTTGGGGATCATCCCAGTATGGTCCATTACAATATTCGAGGCCATTTAGGTGAACAGACGGGTGAAACGGCGTGAACAGGGCATTTTCGGGCAAAATCAATGTGCTATAGCCCACGGTTCTAGGGGTGCCTCTTGGGTTCGTGCGTGTTGTGGGATGAAAATTGATCGGGGAATGATAGATAGGCTGGGGATCATTCCAGTGTGGTCCGTTTCAATATTTGTGGCCATTTAGATAGACAAACGGGTGAAACGGCGCGAACGGGACATTTTCGAGCCAAATCGATATGCTATAGCCCACGGTTTTAGGGGTGGGCCCAGGGTCTGAACATGTTGTGCGCCAAAAACCAAATGAAGCATGCCAAGAATGTTGGGGATCATCCCAGTGCGTTCTATTACAATATTCATGGCTATTTTGATGGATAAATGGTCGAAACGGCACGAATGGGGCATTTTCAGGCCAAATCAGCATGATATAACCAACGGTTCCGGGGGTTGGAAAGGGGTCCAAATGTGTTGTGCGCCAAAAATTGACCGGGGCATGCCAGGGAGGTTGGGGATCATCCTATTATGGTCCGTGTTAATATTCAAGACCATTTGGGTGGACAAACGGACGTAATAGCGCAAATGGGGCATTTTCAAGCCAAATTGGTGTGCTATAGCCCACGATTCTGGGGTGTCCCCGGGGTCCAACCGTAATGTTGGACAAAAATTGATCGGGGCATGCAAGGAGGTTGGGGATCGTGTAAGTGTGGTCCATTTCAATATTCGTGACCATTTGGGTGGACAAAAGGGTGAAACAACGTGAACGGAGTATTTTTGGGCCAAATCGGTGAGCTATAGCCCATGGTTCTGGGGGTGGTCCTGGGGTCCGGGACAATATTTGTGGCCATTTGGCTATACAAACGGGTGAAACAATGAGAACAGGGTATTTTTGGGCTAAAATTGATGTGATATAGCCCACGGTTCTGGGAGTGCGACTGGGGTCTGGGCATGCTGTGGGCCGAAAATTGATCGGGCCATACAACGGTGGTTAGAGATCATCCCTATGTGGTTCATTTCAATATTTGTGGCCATTTGAGTGGACAAACGGGTAAATCGGCGCTAATGGGGAGGTTTCAATCCAAATCAGTGTGCTATAGCCCACGGTTCCGAGGTTGGGCCTAGGGTTCGGGCGTGCTGTGGGACGAAAATTGATTGAGGCATGCCAGGAAGGTTGGGGATCATCCCAGTAAGATCTGTTTTAATATTTGTGGCCATTTGGGTCGACAAACAGGCAAAACGGTGCGAATGGAGCATTTTTGGGCCAAATCGGTGTGCTATTACCAACGGTTTTGGGGGTGGGCCTGGGGTACGAGCGTGTTGTAGGTCAAAAATCATCGTAACATGCTAGGGAGGTAAGGGATCATCCCAAAATGGTCCACTTCAATTTTCATAGCTATTTGTGTGATAAACGGGTGAGACGGCGCAAATGGGGCATTTTCGGGCGATATAGGTGTGCTATAGCCCATGGTTTTAGGGGTGGGCCCATGGTCCGGACATGCTGTGGGTGAAAAATTGATCGATGCATGCCAGGGAGGTCGAGGATCATCCTAGTGTGGTCTGTTTCAATATTTGTGGCCATTTAAATGGACCATTTTTGGGCCAAATTGATATGCTATAGCTCACAGTTTCGAGGGTGCACCTGGGATCCGGGCATGTTGTGGGCCCAAAATTGACTGGGGCATGCCAGGGAAGTTGGGGATCATCCCATTGTAGTCTGGTTCAATATTTGTGGCCATTATATTGGACAAACGATGCAAACAGGGCTTTTTGGGACAAATTAATATGCAATAGCCTACGGTTCTGAGGTGGGCCAGGGTTCCGGACGTGCTATAGGCCAAAAATCGACCAGGTTATGCTAGGGAGGTATGGGATCATCCTAGTATGGTCATATTAATATTTGTGGCCATTTGGGTGGACAAACGAGCGTAACGGTGCAAATTAAGCATTTTCATACCAAATTGGTGTGCTATAGAGCACCGGTTCCGAAGGTGGCCCCGGGGTCCGAGCATACTGCGGGTTGAAAATCGATCGGGGCATTCTAGGGAGGTTGGGGATCATTCTAGTATGGTCTATTTCAATATTCATGGCCATTTGTATGGATAAACGAGCGAAATAGTATGAAGGGGCATTTTCGAGGCAAATCGGCATGCTATATAGCCCACGGTTCTGGGGTAGGCCCACGGTTTTGGGGTAGGCCCACGGTTTTGGGGTAGGCCCAGGGGTCCGAGCGTGCTGTGCACCAAAAATCAACCTAGGTATGCCAAGGAGGTTGGGGATCATCCAAGTTTGGTCTGTTTCAATATTCGTGGCTATTTGGGTGGACAAACGGGCGAAACGGCACGAGCGGGGCATTTTTGGGCTAAATCGGTGTCTTATAACCCACGGTTTCGGTGGTGACCCCGGGGTCCGATCGTGTAATGGGCCAAAAATTAACTATGGCTTGCCAGGGTGGTTGGGGATCATCCTAGTATGGTCCTTTTCAATATTCGTGGCCATTTGGGTGTACAAACAGGCGAAATGGAACGAACAGGATGTTTTTGGGCCAAATCGGTGTGCTATAGCCCCCGGTTTTTGGGGAGGGCCCAGGGTTCAGCCCTGTTGTGGGTCAAAAATCGATCGGGGTATTCTAGGGAGGTTGGGGATCATCCCATTGTGGTCTGTTTTAAATATTCGTGGCTATTTCGGCTGACAAACAGGCGAAACGGTGCAAACAGGGGCATTTTCGAGCCAAATCGGTATGTTGTAGCCAAAAATTGACCAGGGCATGCCAGGGAGGTTGGGATGATCCCAAAATAGTTTTTTCAATAGTTGTAGCCATTTGGGTCGACAAACGGGTGAGACAATGCGAATGGGGCATTTTCGGGTAATATCGATATGCTATAGCCCACGGTTCTAGGGATGGGGCCGTGGTCCGAGCGTGCTATTGGCCAAAAAAAAATCAAGGCATGCCAAGAGGTTGGGGTCATCCCAGTGTGGTAAGTCTTAATATTAGTGGCCATCCGGGTGGACAAATGGGAAAACGGTGCGAACAGTGAGTTTTCAAACCAAATTATTATACTATAGCCCACGGTTCCAGGGATGGGCTCGGGGTTCGGGCATACTGTGGGCCAAAAATTGACCGGGCCATGCCAAGGAAGTTAGGGATCATCCTAGTGTGGTTATTTTCAATATTTGTGGCCATTAGGTGGACAAACGGGTGAAAACGGCACTAATTAGATGTTTTTGGGCTGAATCATTGATCTATAGCCTACAATTCTGGGGGCGGGCTCGGGGTTCGGGAATGATGTGGGCCGAAAATCGATCGGGGCATGCTAGGGAGGTTGGGGATCATCCCAGTGTGGTCTGTTTCAATATTCGTTGTCATTTGTGTGGACAAATGGGCGAAATAGCATGAACGGGCATTTTTTAGCCAAATCAATGTGCTATAGCCCACAGTTCTGAGGGTGGACCAAGGGTCTGGGCTTGCTGTGAGCCAAAAATTGATTGGAGCATGCCATGGAGATTGAGGATCATCCCAGTATGGATCATTTCATTATTCGTGGCCATTTGGGTAGACAAACCGGTGAAACTGCATGAACGGGACATTTTTGTGTCAAATAGGTGTGCTATAGCCCACGGTTCTAGGGGTGACCCAGGGTCCAAGCGTGCTATGGGCCAAAAATCGACCGAGTGTGCTAAGGAGGTTGGGGATCATCCCAATATGGTCCGTTTCAAAATTCATGTCCATTTGGGTGGACAAGCAGGTTAAACGGCATGAATGAGGCATTTTTGGGCCAAATCGATGTGCTCTACCCACGGTTTTGGGGATGGGTCTGGGGTCCGGGGGTGCAGTGGGCTAAAAATCAACCGAGGCATGCCAGAGAGGTTGGGGATACTTCCAGTGTGGTTTATTTTAATATTTGTGGCTATTTGGATGGACAAACGGTGCGAACAGAGCATTTTTAGGCCAAATCGATGTGCTATAGCCCATGGTTGCGAGGTAGGCCCGAGGTTCAAGCGTGTTGTGGTTCAAAAATTGATCGGGGAGTACCATAGTGGTGGGGATCATCCCAGTGTGGTGTATTTCAATATTTGTGGTCATTTCAGTGGACAAATTAGTGAAACAGCGTGAACGGGGCATTTTTGGGCCAAATCGGGGTGCTGCAACCCACGATTCTTGGTACGAGCGTGCTGTGGGCTAAAAATTATTCCGGGCATTGCCATAGAGGTAGGGGATCGTCCCAGTGAGGTCTGTTTTAATATTCATGGTCGTTTGAGTGAACAAATGGGCAAAATGGTGCGAACAGGGCATTTTCGAGCTAAATTGGTAGGTTATAGCCCACGGTTCTAGGGTTGGCCCGATGTTCGGGTGTTTTGTGGGCCGAAAATTGATAGAGGCGTGCCAGGGAGGTTGGGGATCATCCCTGTGTGATCCATTTTAATATTATTGGCCATTTGGGTTAACAAATAGGAGAAACAGCACAAATGAGGTATTTTCGGGCCAAATCGGTATGCTATAGCCCATGGTTCAGGGGTGGGCCCCGATTCCGAGTGTTCAGTGGGCCAAAAATTAATCGGGGCAAGATAGGGAGGTTGGGGATTATCCCAGTGTGATCCATTTCAATATTCGTGGCCATTTGGGTGGACAAACCAACAAAATAGTGCTAATGGGGCATTTTTGAGCCAAATCATTGTACTATGGCCCACGATTTCAGGGGTGGGCCCAGGGTCCGGGTGTGCCGTGGGCCAAAAATTGACCGAGGTATGCCAGGGAGGTTGGAATCATCCCAGTGTGGTCCATTTCGATATTCATGGCTATTTGGGTGGACAAACGAGCGAAACAATATGAATTAGGCATTTTCAGTCTAAATCGGTGTGCTATAGCCCACGGTTCTGGGAGTGGGCGGGGGTCCGAGCATGTTGTGGGCCGAAAATTGACCGGAGCATGCCAGAGAGGTTGGGGATCATCCCAGTGTGGTCCACTTAAATATTCGTAGCCATTTAGGTTATCAAACGGGCAAAACGACCTGAATAGGGCATTTTCGAGCTAAATCAGTGTGCTATAGGCCACGGTTCTGGGGTGGGACCGGGTTTCGGGTGCATTGTGGGCCAAAAATCTACCGGGGCATGCCAGGGAGGTAGGGGATCATTCCAATAGGGTCTATTTCAATAGTTGTAGCCATTTGAGATGGAAACTGGGTGAAACAGTGTGAACGGGGTATTTTTAGGCAAAATTGATGTGCTATAGCCCATGGTTCCGAGGGTGGTCTCGGGATACGGCGTGCTATGGGCCCAAAATTGAATGGGGCATGCCAGGAAGGTTTGGAATCATCCCAGCATGGTTCATTTCAATATTCATGGCCATTTGAGTGGAAAAACGGGCAAAAGGTCCCGAACGGGCATTTTCAGGCCAAACTAGTATGTTATAGACCACGGTTCCAAGGATGAGCCCGAGGTCCTAGCATGCTTTGGGCTGAAAATTGATCGGGGTATGATAGAGAGGTTGGGAATCATCCCTGTGTGGTCTGTTTTAATTTTCATGGCCATTTGGATAGACATACGTGTGAAACGGCGTGAGCAGGACATTCTTTGTGACAAATAGGTGTGCTATAGCTTACGGTTCTGAGGGTGGGTCGAGGTCCAGGCGTGCTGTGGGATAAAAATTGACTGTGGCATGCAAGGGAGGCTAGGAATCTTCCTAGTGTGATCCGTTGCAATATTCGTGGCTATTTGGGTGAAAAAACGGGCAAAACGACGTGAACGGGGTATTTTCAGGCCAAATCGGTGTGCTATAGCCCATAGTTCTGGAGTTAGGCCCGGGTCTGAGTATATTTTGGGACAAAAATCAACCGAGGCATTCCAGGGAGGTTGGGGATCATCCCAGTGTGGTCCATATCAATATTCGGGGGGTATTTGGGTGGACAAACGGGCAAAACGGCACAAACGATCATTTTCAGGCCAAATAAGTGTGTTATAGCCCACGTTTCCTGGGGGTGGGTCCGAGGTCCTGGCGTTATTTGAGCCAAAACTCAATCGGGGCATGCCAGGGAGGTTGGGTATCTCCTAATATGGTTTAATTTAATATTTGTGGCTATTTGGGTGGATAAATGGGTGAAACAGTGTGAAAATGGCATTTTCGGGCCAAATTTGTGTGTTATAGCCTACGGTTTTGGGGTAGGCTCAGGTATCGGGCGTGCTGTGGGATGAAAATCAAATTGGGAGTTCCAGGAAGGTGGGGATCGTATCAACGTGGTCCATTTCAATATTTGTGGCCACTTGGGTGGATAAACGGGTGAAACGGTGCGAACGGGCATTTTCGAGCAAAATCGGTGTGCTATAGCCCACAATTCTGGGGTCGGCCCGAGGTCCTACGTGATTTGGGCCAAAAATTAACCAAGGAATTTTAGGAAGGTTGAAGATTGTTCCAATGTGGTCCGATTCAATATTCGTGGCCATTTGGGTTAAAAACGAGCGAAATGGTGCGAACATAGAATTTTTAGGCCAAATAGGTGTGTTATAGCCTATGGTTCCGGGGGTGGGACTGGGGTCTGGGCGTGCTGTGTGTTAAAAATTGATTGAGGCATGCCCGTAAGGTTGGGGATCATCCTAATATGGTCTGTTTCAATATTCGTTGTTATTTGGTGTACAAACGGATTAAAACGGTGCGAACGGGACATTTTGGGGATAAATCGATGTGCTATAGCCCATGGTTCTGGCATTGGGCCTGGGGTTTGGGCGTGTTGTGGCTAGAAAATTGATTGGAGTGTGCCAGAGTGGTTAGGGATTATGCGAGTGTTGTTTTTTTAATATACGTGGCTATTTGGGTGGACAAACAGGCGAAATGGCGCAAACGGGATATTTTTGGGCCAAATCATTGTGTAATAGCCCACAGTTCCGGGTGTGGGCCAAGGGTCCGGGCGTGCTGTAGGATAAAAAAATCGAGGCATACCAAGGAGGTTGGATATTATCCCAGTGTATTCCATTTAAATATTCGTGGCCATTTGGGTGGAGAAACAGGCGAAATGGTGTGAACGAGGCATTTTCGGGCCAAATCAGTGTACTATTGCCCATGGCTCTGGGGGTGGGCCCGAGGTCTGGGCGTGTTATGGCTAAAAATCGATCGGGGCATGCCAGGGAAGTTGGGGATCCTCATAATGTGGTTCTTTTCAATATTCGTGGACGTTTTTGTGGACAATCGGGCGAACAAGCCTTTTCTGGACAAATCGGTGTGTTATAGCCCACGGTTCTAGGAGTGGGCCAGGTTTCTACGCGTGTTGTGGGCCGAAAATTGATTGGGGTATGCCAGGGATATTGGGGATCGTCCCAGTATGGTCCATTTCAATATTCGTGCCATTTAGATGGACAAACGACGTGAACGAGAAATGTGTAGGCCAAATCGATGTGCTACAGACCAAGGTTTTGGGGGTGGGCTCGAGGTTCGGGCTTGCTGTGGGACGAAAATTGATCGAGGTGTGCCAGGAAGGTTGGGGATCATCCCAGAGTGGTCCATTTTAATATTCATTGCTATTTGGGTGGACAAACGGTTAAACGGCGTGCTGTGGGCCGAAAATCGACATGAGTTCGGGCGTTTTGTGGGCTGAAAATCGACTGCGGCATACCAGGATGGTTATGGATCATCCCATTATGGACTTTTTTAATATTCATGGTCATTTGTGCGGACAAATGGGCAAAACAGCATGAACAAGGTATTTTCAGGCCAAATCGGTGTGTTATAGCCCACGGTTCTAGGTGGGCCCCATGTTCGGGCGTGATGTGGGACAAAAATCAACAGAGGGATGCCAGGGAGGTTGGGGATCATCCCATTGAGGTCCGTTTCAATATTCTTGGCCATTTGTATGGACAAATGGGCGAAACGGCGTGAATGGGGCATTTTTCGGTCAAATCGGTGTGCTATAGTCCATGGCTTTGGGGGTGGGCCGGGGGTCCGAGCATGCTGTGGACAAAAAATTGACCCAGGTGTGTTATAGCCCACAGTTCCTGGGGTGGGCCCAAGGTCCAGGAGTGCTATGGGCAGAAAATTGACTGGGCATGCTAGGGTGGTTGGGGATCATCCCAGTGTTGTCTGTTTCAATATTCACAGTCATTTGGGTGGGAAAATGAGCAAAAAGGCACAAACGGGGAATTCTATATCCAAATTGGTGTGATATAGCCCACGATTTCAGGGATCGGGCATATTGTGGGCCAAAAATTAACCTGGGCATGCCAGGGAGGTTGAGGATCATCCTAGTGTAGTCCGTTTCAATATTCGTGGACATTTGGGTGGACAAAAAAGCAAAACAGCACGAACGGGATATTTTCGTGCCAAATCGGTGTTATAATCCATGATTCTAGGGGTGGACCCAGGTTCCGAGCATGCTATGGGCCAAGTATCGACCGAGGCATGCTAAGGAGATTGAAGATCATCCCATAATGGACCATTTCAATATTCATTGACATTTCGGTGGTCAAATGGACGAAATGGCATGAACGGGGCATTTGCAGGCCAAATTGGTGTGCTAACAGTTTCGGGGTCCAGGCGTGTTGAGGGCCGAAAATCGACCGAGGCATGCTAGGGAGGTTGGGGATCATCCTAGTGTATTCCTTTTCAATATTCGTGGCTATTTGGGTGGACAAATGGTTGAAATGGCGTGAACGGGTATTTTTGGGCTAAATCAGTGTGCTATAGCCCACGGTTTCGGAGGTGGGCCTGAGGTCCTGGCGTGATTTGGGTCAAAGATCGACCGAGGTGTGATAGGGAGGTTGAGGATCATCCCTGTATGGTCTTTTTTAATATTTGTGGCCATTTGGGTGGACTTACGAGCAAAATGGCATGAACGGAACATTTTTGGGCCAAATAGGTGTGCTATAGCCTACGGTTTTGGGGGTGGACCGAGGTCCGGGCGTGCTGTGGGCCGAAAATTGACCGAGGCTTGTCAGGGAGGTTAGGAATCATCCCAGTATGGTCCGTTTCATTATTCATGGCCATTTGGGTGGACAAATGAGCAAAACAATTTGAACGGGGTATTTTCGGGTCCAATCGGTATGCTATAGCCCACAGTTCCGGGGGTGGACCCGGAATTCGAGCGTGCTGTGGGATGAAAATCGATTGGGGCATGCCAGAGAGGTTGGGGATCATCCCAGTATGCTTTGTTTCAATATTTGGGGCCATTTGGGTGCAAAAACAGGCAAAACAGCGCAAATGAGCATTTTCAGGCCAAATCGGTGTGCTATAACCCACATTTCCCGGGGTGTGTCCGAGGGCCTAGCGTGATTTAGGCCAAAAATTGATAAGGGCATGCCACGGAGGATTTGGATCATCCCAGTATGGTTATATTCAATATTCGTGTCTATTTGGGTGGACAAACATGTGAAACAGTGCAAAAATTTTATTTTGGGGCTAAATCAGTGTGTTATATTCTACGGTTCCGGGAGTAGGATCTGGAACTGAGAGTGTTTTGGGCTGAAAATCAAATAGGGAGTGCCAGGGAGGTTGAGGATTGTCCCAGCGTGGTCCATTTCAATATTCATGGTTATTTGGGTGGAAAAACAGGCAAAACAGTGCGAACGGGCATTTTCAAGACAAATTGGTGTGTTATAGCCCACAGTTCCGATGGTGGGCCCGAGGTCCTGGCGTGCTTTGGGCCAAAAATCTACCGGGGTATTCTAGGAAGGTTGGGGATCATCCCAATATGGTCTGATTCAATATTCGTGGCCATTTGGGTGGACAATTGGGTAAAATGGTGCAAATATGGAATTTTTAGGCCAAATCGGTGCGCTATAGCCTATGGTTCTGGGGGAAGGACTGGGGTCTGGGCATGCTGTGAGTCAAAAACCAATTGGGAACATGTCTGGAAGGTTGGGGATCATCTCAATATCGTCCGTTTCAATATTCGTGTTCATTTGGGTGGATAAAGGGGTAAAATGATGCGAACGGGCCATTTTTAGGCCAAATCGATATGCTATAGCCCATGGTTTTAGGGGTGGGCCCAGGGTCCGGGCGTGCTGTGGGCCAAAAATCGATCAGAGCGTGTCAGGGTGGTTGGGAATCATCCCAGTATGGTCTATTTTAATGTATGTGTCCATTTAGGTGGACAAATGGGCGAAACAGCGCAAATGGGATATTTTTAGGCCAAATCGGTATGCTATAGCCCATATTTTTGGGGGTGGACTCGGGGTTCGGGCGTGTTGTGAGCCAAAAATCGATCGGGGGATGACAAGGAGGTTGGAGATCATCCTAGAGTGGTCCGTTTTAATATTCGTGGCCATTTCGGTGGAAAAACAGGCGGAACGACGCGAACGTGGCATTTTCAGGCCAAATCAATATCCTATAGTCCACGCTTCGGGGGGTGGGCTCGAGGTTCGGGCATGTTGTCAGCCAAAAATCTACTGGGCATGCCAAATAGGTTAGGCATCATCCCAATCTGATCCTTTTCAATATTTATGGTCATTTATGTGGACAAACGGGCAAAACAGCGTGAATAGGGAATTTTTAGGCAAAATCAGTGTGTTATAGCCCATGGTTCTGGGGGTGGGCTCGGTGTTCGAGCATGTTATGGGCCAAAAATAGACAGGGGCATGCCATGTAAGTTGGGGATCATCCCAGTGTGGTCCTTTTCAATATTTGTCGCCATTTGGATGGACAAATGGGAGAAATAGCGTGAATGGGGAATTTTCGGGCCAAATTGATGTGTTATAGCCCACGGTTTCGGGGGTGGGCCCGGGGTCCGGGCGTGTTGTGCGGCAAAAATTGCCCGAGGTGTAACAGTGAGGTTGGGTATTGTTTCAGTGTGGTCCATTTCAATATTCGTGGCCATTTTAGTGGTCAAACGGGCGAAATAACGTGATATGAGCCAAAAATCGACTAGGGTCCGGGCGTGCTACGGGCCAAAAATTAACTGGGCATGCCAGGGAGGTTGGGGATTATCTCAGTGTGTATTATTTCAATAATAATGGCTGTTTGTGAGGACAAACGTCAGAAACGGCACGAACAAGGCATTTTTGGGCCAAATCGATGTGTTATAGTTTACGGTTCTGGAGGTGGGCTCGGTGTCCGGGCGTGTTGTGGGCCGAAAATTGACTGGGTCATGTCAGGGAGGTTGGGGATCATCCTGGTGAGGTTCCTTTAAATATTAATGGTCATTTGGATGGACAAACGGGAAAAACGGCATAAACGGGGTATTTTTTAGCCAAATCAGTGTGTTATAGCCTACAGTTTTGGGGGTGGGCCCGAGGTCTGGGCGTGTTGTGTGCCAAAAATCAGCCAAAGTGTGACAAGGAGGTTGGGTATCATCCCAGGTTGGTAAATTTCAATATTTGTGGCCATTTGGGTGGACAAACGGGCAAAACGGCTCATACGGGGCATTTTCAGGCCAAATTATTGTGCTAGCCTACGGTTTTAGGGGTGGGATCGAGGTCTGGGTGTTTTGTGGGCCAATAATCGACCAGGGCATTCTAGGGTGGTTGGAGATCATCCCAGTGTTGTCCTTTTCAATATTCATGGTCATTTGGGTGAACAAACGGGCAAAATGGTGCGAATGGGGCATTTTTGGGCCAAATCGGTGTGCTATAGCCCACGGTTTCAGGGTTCGGGCATACTGTTAGTCAAAAATCAACCTAGGCATGGTAGGGTAGTTGGGGATTATCCTAGTGTGGTCCGTTTCAATATTTTTTGGGGGTTTGGGTGGACAAACTTGCAAAATGGTACGAACGGGGCATTTTTGTGCCAAATCGGTGTGTTATATCCCACGAGTCTGGAGTGGGCCCAGGGTTCGGGCATGCTGTGAGACAAAAATATATTGAGGCATGGCAGGGAGGTTAGGGATCATCCCAGAATGGTCTATTTCAATATTTAGGGCTATTTGGGTGGACAAACGGGAGACACGGCATGAACGGGGCATTGGCAGGCCAAATCTGTGTGCTATAGACCACAGTTCTGGGGTCCGGATGTGCTGTGGGCCAAGAATTAACCGAGGAATGCCAGGGAGGTTGGGGATCATCCAGTTTGGTCCGTTTCAATATTTAGGGCCATTTGGGAGGACAAATGGGGGAAACGGCGTGAATGGGCATTTTCGGGCCAAATCAGTGTGCTATAACCCACGGTTCTGAGGGTTGGCCCGAGGTCCTAGCGTGTTTTGGGCCAAAAATCGACCGGGGCATACCAAGGAGGTTGAGGATCATCTTACTGTGGTCCGATTCAATATTCGCGGCCATGTGGGTGGACAAACGAGCAAAATGATGCGAAGATGGTATTTTTGGGCTAAATCGATGTGCTATAGCCTATAGTTCTGGTGGTGGGGCCAGGGTTCAGGCATGTTGTGGGTCAAAAATCAGGTAGGACATGCCAGGACAGCTGGGGATCATCCCAATATGGTTCGTTTCAATATTAGTGGCCATTTGGGTGGATAAACGGGCAAAACAGTGTGAATTTGGCATTTTTGGCCAAATTGATGTGTTATAGCCTACGGTTCTGGGGATAGGCCTAGGGTCCTGGCGTGCTTAAGGCCAAAAATCGACCAACGCAGACCAGGGAGGTTGGGGATCATCCAGTGTTGTTCGATTCAATAATCATGACCATTTGGGTGGACCAACGAGTGAAACGACGTGAATAGGGCATTTTTGGGCCAAATCGGTGTGATATAGCCTACGATTCCAGGTGTGGGCTCGGCTCCGGGCATGTTGTGGACCAAAAATTGATTGACGCATCCATGGGAGGTTTGGGATCATCCTTGTATGTTCCATTTCAATATTCTTGGCTATTTGGGTGGACACACAGGCAAAATGATGCATTCGAGGAATTTCGAGCCAAATCGATATGCAATAGCCCACGGTTTTAGGTATAGGCCCAGGGTCCGGGTGTGCTGTGGGTTTAAAATCAACTGGGACGTGCTAGGGAGGTTAGGGATTATCTCAGTGTGGTCCGTTTCAATATTCATGGCCATTTAGGTGGACAAACGGGCGAAACAGCGCGAACGGGATATTTTCGAGCCAAATCGGTGTGCTATAGTCCATGGTTCTAGGGTGGCCCCGGGGTATGGGCGTTCTATGGGTTGAAAATTAATCGAGGGATACAAGGGTTGTTGGGGATCATCCCAGTGTGGACCATTTCAATATTCGTGGCTATTTGGGTGAACAAACGGGCGAAAAAGCAGAAATAAGGAGTTTTCGAGCTAAAGCGGTGTGCTATAGCCAACGGTTCAGGGGGTGGGCCTGGGATCCGGGCGTGCTATCGGTTGAAATCTATTGTGGCATGCCAGGGGGGTAGGGATCATCCCAGTATGGTCTATTTTAATATTCGTGGCCATTTGGGTGGACAAACAGGCGAAATGGTGCGAATGGGACATTTTCGGGCCAAATCGGTGTGCTATTGCCTATGGTTTTGGCGGTGGACCCAGGGGTCGAGTGTGTTGTAGGCCAAATATCGACCAAGACATGCCAGGGAGGTTAACGATCAGCCCAAAATGGTCCATTTCAATATTCGTGGCTATTTGGGAGGTCAAATGGGCAAAACGACGCGAATGGGGAATTTTTTAGTTAAATTGGTGTGTTATAGCCCACGGTTCCGGGGGTAGGCCTGGGGTCCGAGCGTGTTGTTGGTCAAAAATCAACTGGGAAATGCTAGTGAGGTTGGAGATCATCCCAGTGTAGTCTGTTTTAATATTCATAGCCATTTGGGTGGACGAAAAGTTGAAACCGCATGAACGGGACATTTTCTGGCCAAATCAGTGTGCTATAGCCCACAGTTCTGAAGGTGGGCCTGAGGTTCGGGCGTGATGTGAGCCAAAAATTGATCGGGGCATGCCAGGGAGGTTGGGGATTATCCCATTGTGGTCGGTTCAATATCCGTGGCCATTTGGGAGGACAAACGGGCAAAACGTCACAAATGGGGCATTTTTGGTCCAAATCAATGTGCCATAGCCCTCAGTTCCTAGGGTGTGCCTGGGGTCCGGGTGTGTTGTAGGCCGAAAATTGATCGGGGCGTGCCATGGAGGTTGGTGATCATCTCGGTGTGGTCCTTTTTAATTATCATGGCCATTTGGGTGGACAAAAGGGTGAAACAGCACGAATGAATTATTTTTTAGCCAAATCAATGTGTTATAGCCTACGGTTCTGGGTGTGAGCCTGGGGTTCGGGCGTATTGTGCATCTAAAATTGTTCGAGGCGTGCCAGGGAGACTGGAGATTTTCCCAGAGATCCGTTTCAATATTCGTGGCTATTTGGATGGAAAAAATAGGAGAAATGGCACAAACGGGGCATTTTCTGGCCGAATCAGTGTGCTATAGCCCGCAGTTCTGGGGGTGGGCCGGGGTTCGGGCGTTCAGTGGGCAAAAAATTGACCGGCACATTCCAGGAAGTTGGAGATCATCCCAATATGGTCCATTTCAATATTCGTGGTCATTTGGGTGGATAAACGGGTGAAACGGTGCGAACGGGGCATTTTCAAGCGAAATCGATGTGCAATAGCCCACGGTTCTGGGGTTGGTCCTAGGGTCCGAGCGTACTGTGGTCTAAAAATCAATTGGGGTATGCCAAGGAGGTTGGGGATCATTCCTACGTGGTCCGTTTCAATATTTATGGACATTTCGGTTGACAAACGGGCGAAATGGTACGAATAGGGCATTTTTTAGCAAAATCGATGTGCTAGAACCCATGGTTTCGGAGGTGGGCTAGGGGTCCGAGAGTGCTATGGGACGAAAAATGACTGGGGCATGCCGGGGAGGTTAGGGATTATTCCAGTGTGGTACATTTTAATATTCGTGGTCATTTGGGTGGACAAATGGGCGAAACGGTGCGAACGGGGCATTTTCGAAACAAATCGGTGTGCTATATCCCACAGTTCTAGGGGTGGCCCCGGGTTTTGGGCATGTTGTGGGAGAAAAATTGATCTGGGCATGCCAGGGAGGTTGGGGATCATCCCAGTATGGTCTGTTTCAATATTTGTTGCCATTTGGGTAGACAAATAGGCGAAACGGTATGAATGAGGTATTTTCGAGCCAAATCGGTGTTCTATAGCCCACGGTTCTGGGGGTGAGCTAGGGGTCCGGGCGTGCTGTGGGCCAAAAATCAATCAATGCATGCCATAGGGTCCAGTGTAGTTTGTTTTAATATTCGTGGCCATTTGGGTGGACAAACGGACAAAACGGTGCGAACGGAGTGTTTTCGGGCAAATCAATGTGCTACCCATGGTTCCGGGGATGGCCTCAGTGTCCGGGCATGCTGTGGGCTAAAAATTGACCGGGGCCTATCAAGGAGGTTGGGGATCGTCCCAATATGGTCTGTTTCAATATTTGTGGCCATTTGGGTGGACAAACAGGCAAAATGGCTTGAACGGGGTGTTTTCAAGCCAAATTGATGAGCTATAGCTCACAATTTCGGGGGTGCACTTAGGATCCGGGCATGTTGTAGGCCAAAAATTGACCAGGACATGCCAGGGAGGTTGGGGATCATCCCAATGTTATCTATTTTAATATTCGTGGCCGTTAGGTTTGAAAAATGGGTGAAACAGCACGAACGGGGCATTTTCGGGCCAAATCAGTGAGCTATAGCCTACAGTTCCAGGTATGGGCCAGGGATCCGGGCGTGTTGTGGGAAAAAAATTGATCGGGGCATGCCAGGGAGGTTGGGATCGGCCTAGTGTGGTCTGTTTCAATATTTAATGCTATTTGGGTAGACAAACGGGCGAAATAGCGTGTACGGGGGATTTTCGGGCCAATTCGGTGTGCTATAATAGCCCACAGTTTCGGTGGTGGCTCCGTGGTCCAAGCGTGCAGGGGGGCAAAAATTAACTGTGGCATGCCAAAGAGGTTGGGATCGTCCCAGTATGATGCGTTTCAATATTCGTGGCCATTTGGGTGGACAAACGGGCGAAACGGCATGAACAGGGAGTTTTCAGGATAAATCGGTGTGCTATAGCCCACGGTTCTGAGGGTGGACCAGGGGTTCGGGATTTTGTAGGCCAAAAATTGATCAGGGCATGCCAGGGAGGTTGAGGATCATTCCAATGTGGTCTATTTTAATATTCGTGGCCATTTCGGTGGACAAACAGTTAAAATAGTGTGAACGAGGCATTTTTGGGCTAAATTGGTGTGCTATAGCCCACAGTTTTGGGAGTGAGCCAGGGGTCCGGGCGTGTTGTGGGCTAAAAATCGACCGGGGCATACCATAGAGGTTGAGGATTGTCCCAGAATGGTTATTTTCAATATTTGTTGGCATTAAGGACGACAAACGGGTGAAACAATGTAAATGGGGCATTTTCGAGCGATATCTGTGTGCTATAACCCACAGTTCTGGGGGTAGGCCCGTGGTTCGAGCATGCTGTTGGCCAAAAATTGATTGGGGTATGCAAGGGAGGTTAGGGATATCCCAGTGTATTCCGTTTCAATATTCATGGCCATTTGGGTGGACAAACGGGAGAAACAGCATAAGCGGTGAGTTTTCGAGCCAAATCAGTGTGCTATAGCCCACGGTTCCGGGGGTGGGCTCAGGGTCTAGGCATACTGTGGGCCAAAAATTGACCGAAGCATGCCAGGGAGATTGGGATTATCCCAGTGTGGTTCGTTTCAATATTTGTGTCCAGGACGGTTGACAAATGGGCAAAACGATGGGAATGGGAAGTTTTCGGGATAAATTAGTGTGTTATAGCCCATGGTTTTGGAGGTGGGCCCGTGGTTCAGGCATTATGTGGGTTAAATATCGACCGGGGCATGCTAGAGAGGTTGGGATTATCCCATTATGGTCTATTTCAATATTCGTAGCCATTTGTATGGGAAAATAAGCAAAATGGAGCGAACGGGGCCTTTTTAGGACAAATCGATGTGTTATAGCCCATAGTTCCGAGGGTGGGCTAGGGTTCGGGCGTGCTGTGGGCCAAATATCGATCGGGGCATGGCATGGAGGTTAGGGTTCATCCCGATATGGTGTCTTTCAATATTCGTGTCCTTTAGGGAGGACAAAAGGATGAAACGACATAGACGGGGCAATTTTGGGCCAAATTACTGTGTTATAGCCAACGGTTCCGGGGGTGGGCCCGAGGTCCGAGTGTGTTGTGCATCTACTATTGATCGAGGCATGCCCGGGAGGTTGGGGATCGTCCCAGTGTGATCCGTTTCATTATTTATGGCCATTGGGGTGGAAAATGGTCTAAACGGCGCAAACAGGGCATTTTAGGCCAAATCGATGTGCTATTGCCCACGGTTCTCGGGGTGGGCTTGGGGTCCGGGAGTATTGTGGGCCAAAAATCAATCGGTGGATGCCAGGGAGGTCGGGTATTATCCCAGTATAGTTCATTTCAATATCCGTGGCCATTTGGGGGACAAACGGGTGAAACAGCGCGAACGGGGCATTTTTAGGCCAAATTTGTGTGCTATAGCCGATGGTTCCGGGGGGCCTAGAGTCTGGGCGTACTGGGGGCCAAAAATCGACTGAGGCATGCCAAGGAGGTTTGGGAACATCCCAATGTGGTCCGTTTCAATGTTCAATGCTATTTGGGTTGACAAACAGGCGAAACAGCGCAAACGAGGCATTTTTGGGCCAAATCAATGTGCAATAGCTCATGGTTTCGGGGGTGCAATCGGGGTTCGGGCGTGCTGTGGGCCAAATATTGATAGGGTCATGAAAGGGAGGTTGGGGATCGTGCCATTATGGTCCGTTTCAATATTTGTGTCCATTAGGGTGGGAAAACGGGCAAAATAGCCTGAACGGGACATTTTCGGGCCAAATCAGTATGTTATAGCCCACGGTTCCGGGGGTGGGCCAAGGGTCCGGGCATGCTGTGAGCCAAAAATCAACCGAGATATGCCAGGGAGCTTGGGGAGAATCCCAGTATGGTCCATTTCAATATTCGAGACCATTTAGGTGGACAAGCAGGTAAAACGGCGCGAACAGGGCATTTTCGGGCAAAATCGATGTGTAGCCCACGGTTCTAGGGGTGCCTCCAGGGTTCGTGCCTGCTGTGGGCTGAAAATTGATCGGGGCATGATAGGGAGGCTGGGGATCATCCCAGTGTGGTCCTTTTTAATATTTTTAGCCATTTAGATGGACAAACAAGTGAAACGGCGCGAACGGGGCATTATCGGGCCATATCGATGTGCTTTAGCCCACGGTTTCTGGGGTGGGCCCAGGGTCTGAACATGTTGTGCTCCGAAAATCAAATGAGGCATGCCAAAAAGGTTTTAGATCATCCCAGTATGGTCCATTACAATATTCGTTGCTATTTTGATGGACAAACAGTCGAAACGGCGCGAATGGTGCATTTTCAGGCAAAATCGGCATGCTATAACCAACGGTTCCGGGGTGGTCAAGGGGTCCGAATGTGTTGTGCACCAAAAATTGATCGGGGAATGCCAGGGAGGTTGGGGAGCATCCTAGTATGGTCTGTTTTAATATTTAAGACCATTTGGGTAGACAAACGAGCGTAACAGCGCGAACGGGGCATTTTTAGGCCAAATCAGTGTGTTATAGCCCACGATTCTGGGGGTGTCCCTGGGGTCCAGCCATGTTGTTGGCCAAAAATCGATCGAGGTATGCCAGGAAGGTTGGGGATTGTGCAAGTGTGGTCCATTTCAATACTCGTGACCATTTGGGTGGACAAAAGGGCAAAACAACGTGAACGGGGTATTTTTGGGCCAAATTGGTGAGCTATAGCCCACGGTTCCAGGGGTAGCCCCGGGGTCCGAGCGTGTTGTGGGCCAAAAATCGACCGAGGCATACCAGGGAGGTTGGGGATCATCCTAGTGTAGTCTGTATCAATATTCATGGATATTTGGGAGGACAAACGGGAGAAACAGCATGAATGGGGAATTTTTGAGTTGAATCGGTGTACTATTGCCCACGGTTTCGGGCGTGGGCCTGGGGTTCGGGCGTGTTATGGGTCGAAAATCAACTGGGGCATGCCAGAGAGGTTGGGAATCATCCCAGTGTTGTCCGTTTCAATATTCGTGGCCATTTTTGTGGATAAATAGGCTAAACGGTGCGAATGGAAAATTTTTTGGCAAAATCGGTGTGCTAATAGCCCACGGTTCCAGGGGTGCGCCCGTGGTCCGGGCGTGCTGTGGGCCAAAAATTGATTGGGTGTTCTAGGGAGGTTGGGGATCATCCATTGTTGTCCATTTCAATATTCGTGGCCATTTACATGGACAAACGGTCAAAAGGGCACGAACGGGGCATTTCAGGCCATATCAGCATGTTATAGCCCACGGCTTCGGTGGTGGGCCCGGGCTTCGGGCGTGCTGTGGTCCGAAAATTGACCGGGGCATGCCAAGAAGGTTGGAGATTGTCCCAATATAATTTGTTTCAATATTTGTGGCCATTTGGGTGGACAAACAGGCAAAACGGAGTGAATGGGGCATTTTTGGGATAAATCGGTGTGCTATAGCCTACAGTTCAGGGGTGGTCACGGGGTCCGGCCATGCTGTGGGATGAAAATCGATCGAGGAGGGTCAGGGAGGTTAGGGATCGTCCCAGTATGGTCAGTTTTAATATTCGTGGCCATTTGGGTGGAAAATGAGCGAAAGAGCGCAAACGGGGCATTTCCGGGACAAATTGGTGTGTTATAGCCCACGGTTCTGGGGGTACGCCCAGGGTTCGAGCGTGCTGTGGGAAAAAATTGACCGGGGCATGCCAAAGAGGTTGGGGATCATCCCAATTGATCTGTTTCAATATTTGTGGCAATTTAGGTGGATAAACGAGCGAAACGGTGCGAACGGGGCATTTTTTAGCCAAATCGGTGTGCTATAGCCCACGGTTCCATGGGTGGCCCTGGGGTCCGGGCATGTTGTAGGCGAAAAATTGACCGGGGCATGCCAGGGTGGGTGGGGATTATCCCAGTGTGGTCCGTTTCAATATTCATGGCCATTTAGGTGGACAAACTGGTGAAACGGCATGAACGGGGCATTTTGGGCTAAATAGGTGTGTTATATCCTACAGTTTTGGGGGTGGGCCCGGGTTCCGGGCGTGTTGTGGGCCAAAAATCAACTTGGGTGTGCCAGAGAGGTTGGTGATCATCCCAGTATAGTCTAATTCAATATTTGTGGCCATTTATGGAGGAAAAATAGGAGAGACAAAGAGAACGGGGAATTTTGGGGAAAAATCGGTGTGCTATAGCCCACGGTTCCGGGGTGCACCCGGGGTCCGGGCATGTTGTGGGCAAAAAATTAATCGGGGTGTGCCAGAGAGGTTGGGGATAATCCCAGAATGGTCCGTTTTAATATTCGTAGCCATTTAGGTGGACAAACGGGAGAAATGGCGTGAATGGAGCATTTTTTAGATAAATCGGTGTGCTATAGACCACGGTTCGGGAGGTGGCCTCGGGGTCCGGGAGTGCTTTTGGCCGAAAATCAATTAAGGCATGCCAAGGATGTTGGGGATCATCTCAGTGTAGTCCGTTTCAATATTTGTGGCCCTTTGTGTGGACAAACAGGCGAAACCGTATGATCGGGCATTTTCGGGCCAAATCGGTGTGCTATAGCCCACGGTTCCGGGGGTGGGCTAGGGGTTCGGGCGTGCTGTGGGCCAAAAATTGATTGGGTATGCTAGGGAAGTTAGGGATCGTTCCAGTATGTTCCGTTTCAATATTCGTGGATATTTTGGTGGGAAAACGGGCAAAAAGGCACGAACGGGGCATTTTCGAGCTAAATTGGTGTGTTATAGCATACGGTTCCAAGGGTAGGACTGGGGTTCGGGCGTGTTGTGGGACAAAAATCAATTGGGGCAGGATAGAGAGTTTGGGGATCATCCCAGTAAGGTCCGCTTCAATATTGATGGCCCTTTGGGTGGACAAATAGGTGAAACAATATGAATGGGGCATTTTCGAGAAAAATCCGTATGCTATAGCCTCGGTTCTGGGGGTGCGCCTGAGGTCTGGGCATGTTGTGGGGAAATAATTGATTGGGGCATGCCAGTGAGGTTGGGATCATCCCAGTGTAGTCTGTTTCAATATTAGTGGCCAATTAGGTGGACAAACGGGCAAAACGACGTGAATGGGGCATTTTCGGGCCAAATTATTGTGCTATAGCACGGTTCGGGGGGTGGACCCAGGGCCTGAGCGTGTTGTGGGACACAAATCAACCAGGGTGTTCCAGGTATGTTGGGGATCATCCCAGTGTAGTCTATTTTAATATTCGTGGCCCTTTTGGTGGACAAACGGGCGAAACGGCGTGAACGGGGCTTTTTCGAGCCAAATTAGTGTTCCCTAAACCACGATACCGGGGGTGGGCCAGGTGTCCGGGTGTGTTGTGAGCTGAAAATTGACTGGGCATGCTAGGGAGGTTGGGGATCATCCTAGTATATTCCATTTCAATAGTCGTGGCCATTTGGATGGACAAACGGGCAAAATGGCGCGAACGGGGTATTTTTTAGCTAAATCGGTGTGTTATAGCCCACGGTTCCGGGGTGTGATACGCCCAAATTACAACTCCCTTACAAGAGTGTAAGTGGTCGTTGTCAAATATATATGACCCAACTAGGTTAGGGTCGAATCCCACATAGAATATGGTGCTAATTAAGTTGTATGCAGATTAGTTGACTTTTATTCATTCGTTTCCGTGAAACAAAAAAGAGGAATTTGATTTAGTTCACAAATTAATGGTTTCAGTTTAACAAGATGAGATATGTGTAGTAGTATTCGAACTCAGAGAAATAGCAATCTAGGGTTATGTCCACCTTGTAGTTTTCAATACTTTCTAACTATGGGCTTTACGAATTCATACATGTATCATGTTTACAGAGAAACATATTATATTTAATAACATAATCCTAGTGTTTCTCAACCATCAAGGACTAATTCACTTTAGTTCTCTCGAATCAAAAGTGTTTACAAAAACAATACGAAATCTCCAAGTAGTTAATCCTGTTAAAGTATTAACATATGAAATAGGGGTTGGAAATCCTATGTCTTGTCACTACTCTCTTTTCCGAACCTCAACCTTTCTATCGAACAAGTTGAGTTTTAAGGCACATCCTCTATGTTTGCAACCACGATAATTCAAGATAAATGAAGAGAGTATGATATAAGCAGATCAATACATGATGAATTCAAAAACCCAAAGTAATAAATTGTATGTTACAAGGCTTCCATAACCCTAACTAATAAACTTAGCTAATCATGAGTAAAATGAAAATCACAAGAGAAATATTCATCATACTAAAAAGTAAACACAATCTTGGCGGAGAAGATGAAGTAGCGTTTCTCCCTTGGTGCTAAGCCGCCACTCTCAGTTCAAAAATAATACAGAATAACGAATATTGATAAAAATTCAGCATCAAGTCTATTTAATAATATTTTCTCTCATAATTTCCTTCTAAGTCCCTGAACTAATTATAAATGACAAATTAGTCTTGGACATAGTTTCTAGGCACCATATTTGGTCCAGACTACTACTCTCTCTTGTGTCATTTGCCATCTGCATTCCATAGTCCCATTATGTCCTCATCTACCTCATTAATAGCTGATATCATGCTAATCGCATCGGTTAGCTCAATTACATAGAAGTAGAGTAAAAACATAAGAAACTAGGCACTTTGTTCTCTAAACTTAGCTAAAATATGGATAAGTTATGGTGCTTAGGCGTAAAAATACACCCAAGATCACAACCCCACGCTTAAAGCTTTGTTCGTCCTCGAAAAATATATCCATTTATGCATACTACACAAGTCTTAGCACCCACAAAGGAAAATAAGATGCACAAATAAGTTCACACAACAATTATGAACAAGAAGTAGATTCATAAATCAATACTAGAGACAACCTACCCTCAAGAATAGACTCATTAAGTTGGAAAATTCATGCATACCGTTAAGGCAAAGAAATCATATAAATTACCCAACCTTCCTCAACCATGTGCCCTCACAATAAGAAAGTTAACCATAATCACTGACAATCATGCAATTTCTAAAAAAATGGGTACAATAATCAAGTTGCGCTCACTCTCACAAAGAATTCTGTAGGCTAAAAATTGATCGGGGTGTGCCAGGGAGGTTGGAGATCGTCCTAGTATGGTTAGTTTCAATATTTGTGTCCATTTGGGTGGACAAGCGAGCGAAACAGCATGAATGGGCATTTTTCGGGCCAAATCGATGTGCTATAGCCCACAGTTCCGGGGGTGGGCCTAGGGTCCGGGCGTGCTATGGGCTAAAAATTGACCGAGGCATGCCAGGGAGGTTGGGGATCATCCCAGTGTGGTCTATATCAATATTTGTGGCAATTTATATGTACAAACAAGTGAAACAACATGAACGGAGTGGTTTCAGGCCAAATCAGTGTGTTATAGCCCACGATTCTGGGGTGGGCCCAAGGTCCAGGCGTGCTGTTGGTCGAAAATTGATCGAGTCATACAAGGGTGGTTGGGGATCAACCTAGTGTGGTCCGTTTCAATATTCATGGTCAAATGGGTGGACAAACAAGCGAAACAGTGCGAACGGGGAGTTTTCGGGCTAAATTAGTGTGTTATAGCCAGGCGTGCTGTGGGTTAAAAATCGATCGAGGCATGCCAGGGAGACTGGGCTCATCCCAGAGTGTTCTGTTGTAATATTTGTGGCTATTTTGGTGGACAAAGAGGCGAAATAGTGCAAACCGGGAATTTTCGGGACAAATCGGTGTGCTATAGCCCACGGTTTTAGGTATGGGCCTAGGTTTCGGGCGTGCTGTAGGCCAAAAAATGACTGAGGCATGCCAGGGAGGTTTCAGATCATCCCATAATGGTCCATTTCAATATTCATGGCTATTTTAGTCAACAAATGGGCGAGACAGCTCTAACGGGTCCTTTTCGGGCAATATCCATATGCTATAGCCCATGGTTCCAGGGGTGGGCCCAGGGTCCAGGCCTGCAATGGGTTAAAAATCAACCAAGGAATGCTAGGGAGATTGAGGATCATCCCATTATGGTCTATTTCAATATTCTTGGCCATTTGGGTGACAAACAGGCAAAACAGGGCATTTTCAGGCCAAATCAGTGTGCTATAGCCCAAGGTTCTGGGGTGGGCCTGGGGTTCGGGCGTGTTGTGGGTCAAAAATTGATTGGTATCATGACATAGAGGTTAGGGATCATCCTAGTATTTTTTGTTTCAATATTCGTGGTCATTTGGGTGGATAAATAGGAGAAACTGCGCGAACGGGGTATTTTCGGGCCAAATTGGTGTGCTATAGCCCACGATTCTTGGGTTCGGGCGTGCTGTGGGACAAAAATTGACTGGGGCGTGTCAGGAAGGTTGGGGATCATCCCAGTGTGGTCGTTTCAATATTCGTGACCATGTGGGTGGACAAACTGGAAAAACGACGCGAACAGGGCCTTTTCGGGCCAAATCGGTGTGTTATAGCCCACGGTCCTGGGGGGCCGGGGGCCAGGCGTAATGTGGGCCAAAAATTTGTCGAGGAATACCAGGGAGGTTGGGGATCATCCCAGTGTGGTCTGTTTTATTACTCGTGGCTATTAATGTGGACAAACGGGTGAAATAGCATGAACTAATATTTTTTAGCCAAATCAGTGTGCTATAGCCCCCGGTTTTGGGAGTGGGCCCGAGGTCCTGGCGTACTTTGGGATGAATATGAAACAGGGCTTTTTAGGGAGGTTAGAAATCATCCCAGTGTGGTCTAATTCAATATTCATGACCATTTAGGTGGACAAATGGGCAAAACAGCACAAATAGGGCATTTTTAGGCCAAATCGGTGTGCTATAGCCCACGGTTCTGGGTGTAGGGCTAGGGTTCGGGCGTGTTGTAGGATGAAAATCGATCAGGATGAGCTAGGGAGGTAGGGGATTATCCCAGTGTGGTCCGTTTTAATATTTGTGGCCATTTATGTTGACACATGGGGAAATAGCTTAAACGGGTCATTTTCGGGCCAAATCGGTCTGCTATAGACCACGGTTCCGGGGATGGGCTCGAGTTTTGGGTGTGTTGTAAGCTTAAAATAAATCAAGGTATGTCAGGGAAGTTAGGGATAATCCCAGTGTGTTTTGTTTCAATATTCGTGGCCATTTTGGTAGATAAATGGGCGAAACAGCATGAACGGGGCATTTTGGGGCCAAATTGGTGTGCTATAGGCCATGGTTCAAGCGGAAGGCCCGATATTCGGGCGTTCTGTGAGCTAAAAATAGATCGGGTTGAGACAAGGAGGTTGGGATTGTCCCAGTGTAGTTCGTTACAATATTTGTGGACCATTGTGTTGCCACACGGGCAAAACAGATCGAACGAGGCATTTTCGGGCCAAATAGGTCTGTTATAGCCTACAGTTCTGGGTATGGACTCAGGGTCCGGGTGTTTTGTGGGATGAAAATTGATCGGAGCGTGTCAGCGAGGTTGGAGATCATCCCAGTGTGGTCTGTTTTAATATTCGTGGCCATTTAGGTGGATAAACGGGCAAAACAGCATGAACGGGGAATTTTTGGGCCCACAGTTCTTGGGGTGGGCCCGGGGTCCAGAAGTTCTGTGGCCCGAAAATTGACCGGGGCATTCCAGGGAGGTTAGGGATCATCTCAGTGTGGTCCATTTCAATATTCGTGGCCATTTTGGTGGACAAACAGGAAAAGTGGTGCGAACGGGGAATTTTTTAGTCGAATCAGTGTGCTATAGCCCACGGTTTTGAGGGTGGGCCTGGGATTCAGGTATGATATGGGCCAAAAATTAATCGAGGCGTGCCAGGGAGGTTGGGGATCATCCTAAAATAATCTGTTTCAATATTCGTGGCCATTTGTGTCGACAAACTAGCGAGACAGCGCGAATGAGGCATTTTCGATTGATATTGGTGTGTTATAGCCTACGGTTCCAGGGGTGGGCCTGGGGTCCGGGCATGCTATGGGCTGAAAATTGATTGAGGCGTGCCAGGGAGTTTGGCCATAGTCCCAATGTGGTCCATTTCAATCTTCATTGCTATTTGAGTGGACAAACAGGTGAAACGGCATGAACGGGGCATTTTCAGACCAAATCATTGTGCTATAGCCCACGGTTTCAAGAGTGGGCCCGGGGTCTGGTCGTGCTGTGGGAAAAAAATAGATTAGAGCATGCCAAGGAGGTTGGGTATCATCACAGTGTGGTACGTTTAAGTATTAGTGGTTATTTGGGTAGACAAATAGGTAAAATGGTGCAAAAAGGGAATTTTTGGGCAAAATCGGTGTGCTATAGCCCACGGTTTCCGGGTTCGGGCATTTTGTAGGTCAAAAATCGACTAAGGTATGCCAGGTAGGTTGAGAATCCTCTCAGTATGGTCTTTTTCAATATTTGTGGCCATTTGTATGGATAAACGAGCGAAATGACTCGAACGGGGCATTTTCGGGCTAAATCGGTATGTTATAGCCCACGATTTTGGGGATAGGCTCAGGGTTTCAAGCATGTTGTGGGCCATAAATCAACCTGGGCATACCAGAGAGGTTGGGGATCTTCCCAGTGTGATCTATTTCAATATTCATTGCCATTTGGGTGGACAAACGGGCAAAACAGCGTGAATGGGTCATTTTCAGGCTAAATTGGTGTTCTATAGCCCATGGTTCTGGTGGTGGGCCCAGGGTTCGGGTGTACGGTGGGCCAAAAATTGATCGACACATGTCGAGGAGGTTAAGGATTATCCCAATATGGTTTGTTTCGATATTCGTGGCTATTTCCATGGACAACCAGGAGAAATAGTAGGAACGAGACATTTAGGGGCCAAATCGTTGTGCTATAGCCCACGGTTTTGGGGGTCAGCCCGGGGTCCGGGTGTGCTGTGGGAAAAAATTCGACTGAAGTATGCCAGGGAGGTTGGGGATCATCCCAATGTGGTCCGTTTCAATATTCATGGCCATTTGGGCGGACAAATAGGTGAAACGGCCAAATCGAATGATATAGCCTACGATTTCGATAGTGGGCCCAGGGTCCTGGTGTGCTGTGGGTCAAAAATTGATCGGGGAAAATCAGAGAGGTCGGGGATCTTCCCAGTATTGTCCGTTTTAATATTCGTGGCTATTTGTATGGCTAAACGGCGCGAACAGGGCATTTTTGGGCAAAATTAGTTTGCTATAGCCCACGGTTTTGGGGGTGGGTTCGGGGTCCAGGCATGCCAGGAAGGTTGGGGATTATCCCAGTGTGGTCTGTTTCAATATTCGTGGCTATTTAGGTGGAAAAACAGGCAAAACACGTGCGAACGGGCCATTTTCAATCAAAATTGGTGTGCTATAGCCCACGGTTCTAGGGGTGGGCCCGAGTCTAGACGTGTTGTGGGCTAAAAATTGACCGGGGCATTCCAGGGAGGTTGGGGATCATCCCACTATGGTCCATTTCAATATTCGTGGCCATTTGGGTGGGCATATGAGTGAAACATCATGAACGAGGCATTTTTAGGTTGAATCGGTGTGCTATAGCCCACGGTTCTGGGGGTGGGCCCGGGGTCTGGGTGTGCTGTGGGCTGAAAATTGACTGAGGCATGCCATGGAGGTTATGGATCATCTTGGTGTGGTCCGCTTCAATATTTGTGGCCATTTGGGTGGACAAACGGGTGAAAGGAGTAAACGGGACATTTTCGAGCCTAGTCGGTGTGCTATAACTGACAGTTCTGGGGGTGGGCTCTGGATCCGTGTGTGCTGTGGGGCAAAAATCGATCGAGGCATGCTAAGAAGGTTGAGGATCACCCCAGTGTAGTTCGTTTCAATATAAGTGGCCATTTGTATCGACAAATGAGATAAAAGGCATGAACGAAGCATTTTTAGTCTAAATTGGTATGCTATAGCCCACGGTTTTGAGGTGGGTCCGGGGTTCGATTGTGCTGTGGACCGAAAATTGACCCGGGCAAGCCAGGGAGTTTGGGTATCATCCCATTGTGTTTTGTTTTAATACTGGTGGCCATTTGGGTGGACAAATAGGCAAAACGATGCGAATGGGGTATTTTCAGGCCAAATCGGTGTGCTATAGCACCGATTTGGGTGTGCTGGGGGCCAAAAATTGACCAGGGTAGGCCAGGGTGGTTTTGGATTGTCCCAGTGTGAACCGTTTAAATATTTGTGGCCTTTTAGGTGGACAAATAGTCAAAATGGCGCAAACGCATTTTTGTGCCAAATCGGTGTGCTATAGCCCACGGTTGTAGGGTGGGCCTGGGGTCCGGGCATGTTGTGGGACAAAAGTCAATTGGGGCATGCCAGGGAGGTTGGGGATCGTCCCAGTGTGGTCTGTTTTAATATTTGTGGCCATTTAGGTAGACTAACAGGTGAAACGGCTCGAAAGGGGCATATTCGGGTCAAATCAATGTGCTATATCCTGCGGTTTTAGGGGTAGACCCGGGGTCCGATCCTGTTGTGGGGCTAAAATCAACCGGGGTGTGCCATTGAGGTTGTAGATCATCCCATTGTGGTTCGTTTCAATATTTGTGGCCATTTGGGTGGACAAATGGGTGAAACAGCGTGAATGGGGCATTTTTGGGGCAAAATCGGTGTGCTATAGCCCACAATTCTGGGGGTGGGCTAGGGGTCCGAGCGTGTTGCGGTCCAAAAATTAACTGAAGGGTGCCAGGGAGGTTGGGGATCATCCCAGTATGGTCCATTTTAATATTTGTGGCCATTTGGTTTGACGAATGGGCGAAATGGCGTGAACGAGGCATTTTCAGGTCAAATCGATGTCCTATAGCCCACGGTTCAGGGGGCCCGGGGATAGGGCGTGAAAGGGGCCAAAAATTGATCAAAGAATGCCAGGGAGGTTGTGGATCATCCAAGTATGGTCCATTTCAATATTAGTGGCGATTTGGTTGGACAAATGGGAGAAACGGCGCAAACGGGGCATTTTTGGGACAAATTGATGAGATATAGCCTACGGTTCTGGGGGTGGACCCGATGTTTGGGCATGATGGGGGCCAAAAATTGATTGAGGCATGCCAGGGATGTTGAGGATCTTCCTAGTGTAGACTGTTTAAATATCTGTTGAATTTTGGGTAGACAAAGAGGCAAGACGGCGCGAACGGAAGATTTTCAGGCCAAATCGGTGTTCTATAGCCGGCGGTTCCGAGGGTGGACCTGGGTTTAGGGCATGCTGTGGACCAAAAATCGATTGGGGCGTTCCAGGGAGATTGGGGATCATCCAAGTGTGGTCCATTTTAATATTCATGTTCATTTGAGAGGACAATCGGGTGAAACAGCATGAAGGATGCATTTTTCGTGACAAATTGGTGTGCTATTGCCCATGGTTCCGGGGATGGGCCTGGGGTCCGGGCGTGCTGTGGGCCAAAAATCGACTAAGGCGTGCCAGGTAGGTTGGGGATCATCCAAGTATGGTCCTTTTCAATATTCGTGGCCATTTGGGTTGACAAACGGTTAAAACAACGTGAATGAGGCATTTTCGGGCAAAATTATTGTGCTATAGCCCACGGTTTTGGGGGTGGACTCGGGGTTCGGGCATGTTGTGGGCCAAAAATTGACTAGGGCATGCCAGGGAGGCTAGATATCATCCCAATGTAGTCCGTTTCAATATTTATGGCTATTTGCATGGATAAACGGACAAAACAGTGAGAACGGGGCTTTTTTGGGCCAAATCAATGTGCTCTAGACCACGGTTCAGGGGGTTGGCCCGAGGTCCGGACGTGTTGTGGGCCGATAATTAACTGAGGCATACCAGAGAGGTTGGGGATCATCCCAGTTTGGTCTGTTTCAATATTCATGGCCATTTGGGTAGACAAATGGGGGTAAAGGCATGAATGGGGCATTTTTGGTTAAAATCGTTGTGCTATACACCACGGTTCCGAGCGTGGCCCAGGGGTTCGAGCGTGCTATAGTCAAAATCAATCACGGCATGCCAGGGAGGTTGGAGATCATTCCAGTGTGGTCTGTTTGAATATTCGTGACCATTTGGATGGACAAACCGGCGAAACGACACGTACAGGGCATTTTCAGGCCAAATCAATGTGTTATATCCACGATTTTGGGGTGGGCCATGGATCCAGGCGTGCTGTGGGAAGAAAATTTATTAAGTCATGCCAGGGAGGTTGGAGATCATCTCAGTGTGGTCTTTTTCAATATTCGTGGCCATTTGGGTTGATAAACAGGTGAATCGGCACGAACGGGGCATTTTCTGGCCAAATCGGTGTGCATAGCCCATGATTCTGGGGATGGCCTCGGGGTTCGGGCGTACTATGGACCGAAATTGATCGGTACATGCCATGGAGGTTGGGGATCATCCCATTGTGGTCCGTTTTAATATTCGTAGCCATTTGGGTGGACAAACAGGCAAAACAACGTAAGCGATGCATTTTCGGGCTAAATTGGTATGCTATTGCCCATGGTTCTGGGTGTGGGCCTTTGGTTTGGGCGTTCTGTGGGCCTAAAATTAATCGGGGCATACCAGGGAGGTTGGGGAATGTCCCAGTGTAGTCTATTTAAATATTCGTGGCTATTTAGGTGGACAAATGGGAGAAACAGCACGAACAGAGCATTTTCGGGCCAAATTGATGTGCTATAACCGATGGTTCCGGGGGTGGGCCTGGGAACCTGGTGTGTTGGGGGTGATAATTGATCGGGTCATGCCAGGGAGGTCAGGGATCAACCCAGTGTGTACCGTTTAAATATTTCTTGCCTTTTATATAGATAAACAGACGAAACAGCGAGAACGAGTAACTTTTTGGCCAAATCGGTGTGCTATAGCCCACAGTTCTGAGGGTGGGCCTGGGGTCCTGGCGTGCTTTGGGATAAAATTCGACCAAGGCATACCATGGGCCAAAAATTGACTGGGGCATGCCAGGGAGGTTGGGGATCCTCCCAATGTGATCTGTTTTAATATTCGTGGCCATTTGGGTGGACAAACGGGCAAAATGGCACGAAAGGGGAATTTTAGGGCAAAATCGGTGAGCTATAGCTTATGATTCCAAGGGTGGGCCCGGGGTCCGTGCGGGTTGTGGGCCAAAAATTGACTGGGGCGTGCCAGAGAGGTTGGAGATTGTCCTAGTGTGATCCATTTCAATATTTGTGGCTATTTCGGGGGACAAACAGGCGAAACGGCTTTAATGGGGCATTTTTTGGGCCAAATTGGTGTGTTATAGCCTACGATTCCGGGGATGGGCCCTGGGTCTGGGGGTGCTGTGGGCTAAAAATTGACCGAGGCATGCCAGGGAGGTTGGGGATTGTCCCAGTGTGGTATATTTCAGTATTCATGGCCATTTAGGTGGACAAACGAGTGAAACGGCGCGATCCGGGAGGTTTCAGGCCAAATCAGTGAGCTATAGCCCACGGTTCTGGGGTGGGCCTGGGGTCTGGGTATGTTATTGGCCGAAAATTGACTGGGGCATACAAGGGTGGTTGGATATTATCCCACTGTGGTCCATTTCAATAGTCATGGCCTATTGGGTAGACAAATGGGTGAAACAGCGCAAACGAAGAGTTTTTGGGCCAAATCGGTGTCCTATAGCCCACGGTTCTAGGTGGGTCTGGGGTCCGGGCGTGTTGTGGGTCAACAATCAATCGAGGCATTCCAGGGAGATTAGGGATCATCCCAGTGTCATCTATTGTAATATTTGTTGCCATTTCATTGGACAAACAGGTGAAACAATGCGAACGAGGCATTTTCGGGACAAATCAATATGCTATAGTCCATAGTTTTAAGGGTGTGCCGAGGGTTCGGGCGTGTTGTGGGCCAAAAATTGACCGGAGCATTCCAGTAAGGTTTTGGATTATCCCAGAATGGTCAATTTCAATATTCGTGACCATTTTAGTCAATAAATAGGTGAGACGGCGCTAACGGGTCATTTTTAGGCGATATCCGTGTACTATAGCCCATGGTTCCAAGGATGGGCCCGGGGTCCGGGCGTGCTGTGGGATGAAAATCAATCGAGGCATGCCAGGGAGGTGGGGGATCATCCCATTGTGGTCTATTTCAATATTTGTGGACATTTGGGTGGACAAACAGGCAAAATGGAGCATTTTCAGACCAAATCAGTGTGCTATAGCCCAAGGTTCTAGGGGTGGGCTCGGGTTTCGAGCGTGTCGTGGATTAAAAATCAATTGGTAGGATGCCAGGGAGGTTGGGGATCATTCCATTGTAGTCTATTTCAATATTCGTGGTCATTTCGATGGACAAATAGGCAAAACGATGCGAATGGGGTATTTTCGGGCCAAATTGGTGTGCTATAGCCCACGGTTCTGGGGTTCGAGCGTGCTGTGGGCCAAAAAATAACTGTAGCATGTCAAGGAGGTTGGAGATTATCCCAGTTTGGTCTGTTTAAATATTTGTAACCATTTAGGTGGACAAACGGGCAAAAAAGTGCGAACAGGGCATTTTCAGGCAAAATTAGAGTGTAATAGCCCACGATCCTGGGGTGGACTCAGGGTCTAGGTGTGCTGTGGGCAAAACATTTATCAGGGCATGCCAGGTAGTTTAGGGATCATCCCAGTATGGTCGGTTTCATTATTCGTGGCAATTTGAGTGGACAAACAGGAGAAATGGCACAAATGGGCATTTTCGGGCCAAATCAGTAAGCTATATCTCACGGTTTCGGGAGTGGGCCTGGGGTCCTAGCGTTCTTTGGGCTAAAAATCAATACGGGTATATCAGGGAGGTTGGGATCATACTAGTGTGTTGTGATTCAATATTCGTGACCATTTGGGTGGACAAACGGGCGAAACGGCAGAAATGGGGCATTTTCGGGCCAAATCGGTGTGTTATAGCCCACGGTTCAGGGGGTAAGCCTGGCGTTCTAGCGTGTTGTGGGCCAAAAATCGATCAGTGCAAGACAGAGAGGTTGGGGATTGTTCCAATGTGGTCCGTTTCAATATTAATGGATATTTATGTTGACACACGGGCAAAACAACTCGAACAGGGCATTTTCGGGCCAATTCGGTTTGCTATAGACCATGGTTCTATGATGGGCCCGGGGTTCGGGTGTGTTGTGGGCTTAAAATAGATCAAGGCATTTCATTATTCATGGCTATTAGGGTAGACAAATGGGCAAAACAGCACGAATGGGGCATTTTTGGGTAAAATTAGTATGCGCCCACGGTTCTAGAGGAGGGCCCGGGTTTCGGGCGTACTGTAGACCTAAAATCTATTGAGGCAAGCCAGGAAGGTTGGGGATCATCCCAGTGTGGTCCGTTATAATATTTTTGGCCATTTTTGTTGACATACGGGCGAAACAGCTT
Source organism: Capsicum pubescens (assembly GCA_030864215.1). NCBI lineage: Eukaryota > Viridiplantae > Streptophyta > Magnoliopsida > Solanales > Solanaceae > Capsicum > Capsicum pubescens. The sequence goes on from CM061547.1 coordinate 40,008,966, forward strand.
CAACGAGGCATTTTCAGGCCAAATCGGTCTGCTATAGCCCACAGTTTCGGGGATGGGCTCGAGGTCCGGGTGTGTTGTGGGCTGAAAATTGATCGGGGCATGTCAGTGAGGTTGGGGATCGTCCTATTATGGTCCGTTTCAATATTCGTTGCTATTTGGGTGGATAAACAGGCGAAACGGTGCGAACAAGGAATTTTTAGGCCAAATCGGTGTGCTATAGCCCACGATTCTAGAGGGCCCTGGTTCTAAGCGTGCTGTGGGCTAAAAATCGACTGGGCATTCTAGGGAGGTTGGAGATCATCCCAGTGTGGTATATTTCAATATTCATGCCCATTTGGGTGGACAAACAGGCGAACCGGTGTGAACGGGGCATTTTCGAGCCAAATTGGTGTGCTATAGATCACGATTTTTAGGGTGGTCCTGGGATTCAGGTGTGATATAGGACAAAAATCAATCGGGGCATGCCAGGAAGGTTGGGAATCATCCTAGAATGGTCTGTTTCAATAAACATGGCTATTTGGGTCGACAAACGGGTGAGACGGCGTGAATGGGGAATTTTCGGGTGATATCGATGTGCTATAGCCCACGGTTCCTGGGGTGAGCCTAGGGATCGGACGTGCGGTGGGCTGAAAATCGATTGAGGCATACCAGGGAGTTTGGGCATCATCACAGTGTAGTCCATTTCAATCTTTGTTGCCATTTGGGTCGACAAACGTGCGAAACGGCATTAACGGGGTTTTTTCAGGTTAAATCATTGTGCTATAGCCTACGATTTCAAGGGTGGGCCCAGGGTCCGGGCGTGCTGTGGTCCAAAAATTAATCGAGGCATGCCAGGGAGGTTGAGGATCATCCCAGTATGGTACGTTTAAATATTTGTGGACATTTGGGTGGACAAACAGGCGAAACGGCGCAAAAAGGGCATTTTTGGGCCAAATCGGTGTGCAATAGGCCACGGTTTTGGGGTTCGGGCATTCTGTGGGCCAAAAATCGACTAGGGCGTGCCAGGTATGTTGGGGATCATCCCAGTGTGGTATTTTTCAATATGCATGGCCATTAGAATGGACAAACGAGCAAAATAACAAGAATGGGGTGTTTTCGAGCCAAATCTGTATGTTATAGCCCATGATTCCGGGGATGGGCTCGGGGTCCGGGCGTGCTGTGGGCCAAAAATTAATCGAGGCATGCCAGGGAGGTTGGGGATCTTCCCAGTGTGTTCCATTTTAATATTCATAGCTATTTGGGTAGACAAATGAGCAAAACAGCACAAACGGGGCATTTTTATGCTAAATCGGTGTGCTATAGCCCATGGTTTCGGAGGTGGGCCCAGGGTCTGGGCTTGCTATGGGCCAAAAATTGATCGAAGCGAGCCAGGGAGGTTAGGGATCATTATAGTGTAGTCCTTTACAATATTTGTGGCCATTTGCATTGACACACGGGCGAAAAAGCTCGAACGAGGTATTTTTGGGCTAAATCGATCTACTATTGCCCACGGGTCCGGGGATGGGCCCGGGTTCCGAGTGTGCTATGGGCTGAAAATCGATTGGGGCATGTTATCGAGGTTGCGGATCATCCCAGTGTGGTCCATTTAAATATTAATGGCCATTTGGGTGGATAAACGGGCGAAACAGCGCGAATAGAGAATTTTTGGGCCAAATCGGTGTGCTATAGCCCATGATTCTGGGGGACCGGGGTCCAGGCGTGTTGTGGGCCAAAAATTGACCGAGCCATTCCAGTGAGGTTGGGGATCATCCCAGTGTGGTTCGTTTCTATATTTGTGGCCATTTGGGTGGACAGACAGGCAAAGCGGTGCGAACTGGGCATTTTTTAGCCAAATTGGTGTGCTATAGCCCACGATTTTGAGGGTGGGCTCGGGATCCGGGAGTGATATGGGACGAAAATCAATTGAGGCATGCCAAGGAGGATGGGGATCATCCCAGAATGGTTTGTTTTAATATTCATGGAAATTTGGGTCGACAAACGGGTGAGACAGAGCGAATGGGGCATTTTCGAGTGATATCGGTGTGTTATAGCCCACGATTCCAGAGGTGGGTTCGGGGTCCGGGCATGTTGTGTGCTTAAAATCGATCGAGGCATGCCAGGGAGTTTGGGCATCATCCCAATGTGGTCCATTTCAATATTTGTTGCCATTTGGGTAGAAAATATATTAAACAGCACGAACGAGGCATTTTCAGGCCAATGTGGTTCCATTGTGGGGATCGTCCAGGGAGGTTGGGGATCATCCCAGTATGGTTCGTTTCAATATTCATATCCATTTGGGTGGACAAATAGGCGAAACAGCGCAAATGGGAAATTTTTGGACAAAATTGGTGTGTTATAGCCCACGGTTCTTGTGGTGGGCCTGGGTTCGGGTGTGCTGTGGGCCAAAAATCAATCGAGGCATGCCAAAGAGGTTGGGGATCCTCCCAGTGTAATTCGTTTCAATATTCGTGGCTATTTAAATGGACAAACGGGCGAAACAACGGGAACGGGGCATTTACGAGTAAATTCATTGTGTTGTAGCCCACAAATTTCGGGGTGGGCCTAGGTTTCGGGCGTGCTATGGGAAAAAAATTGACCGAAGCATGCCAAGGAGGTAGGGGATTATCCCAGTATGGTCCGTTTCAATATTCGTCGCTATTTGGGCAGACAAATGGGTGAAACGAGGTATTTTCGGGTCAAATCGGTGTTCTATAACCCATGGTTTTGATGGTGGGACCAGGGTCTGGGTGTGCGTGGGACAAAAATAGATCGTGGCATACCAAGTAGGTTGGGTATCATCCCAGTGTGTTCCATTTTAGTATTCGTGGCTATTTGTATGGAAAAACAAGCAAAACGGTGCGAACGGTGCATTTTCGGGCAAAATCAATTTACTATAGCCCACAGTTCCGGTGGTGAGCTCGGGGTCCGGGCGTGTCAGGGAGGTTGGTATTGTCCTAGTGTGTTCTATTGCAATATTAGTGGCCATTTGGGTGGAAAAACAGGCAAAATGCATGCAAACGGGGCATTTTCAAGCAAAATTGGTGTGCTATAATCCACGATTCCGGGGGTGGGACCGAGTCTGGGCGTGTTTGGGCCAAAAATTGACCGGGGAATTCCAGAAAGGTTGGGGATCATCCCAGTATGGTTCGTTTCAATATTCGTTGCCATTTGGGTGGACATACAGGCTAAACGTCATGAATGAGGCATTTTGGGGTTGAATTGGTGTGTTATAGCCCACGGTTCTGGGGGTGGGCTCGGGGTCTGGGCGTGTTGTGGGCCAAAAATTGACCAGGGTATGCCATGGAGGTTGGGTATCATCTCGGTGTGGTCCGTTTCAATATTCATGGCCATTTGGGTGGACAAACAGGTGGAACGGCGCAAACAAGACATTTTTGGGCCACATTGGTGTGATATAGCCCACGATTCTGGGGGTGAGCCAGGTATCCGAGCGTGCTGTGGGCTGAAAATCAACTGGGAGTACCAGGGGGTTGGGGATCGTCCCAGTGTGGTCTGTTTTAATATTCGTGGCCATTTCACTGGACTAATGGGAAAAACGACGCGAAGGGGCATTTTCAGACCAAATCGATGTGCTATAGCCCACGATTCCAGGGTGGGCCAGGGTTCCGGGCGTGTTGGGGGCCAAACATTGACCGGGGCATGTCAGGGTAGTTTGGGATCATCCCAATATGGACCATTTAAATATTTATGGCCTTTTGGGTAGACAAGTAGTCGAAATGGCGCGAACGGGGCATTTTTGTGCCAAATCAGTGTGCTATAGCCCACGATTGCAGGGGTAGGCCTAGGGTCCGAGCTTTCTGTGGACCAAAAATAGACCGGGGAATTCCAAGGAGGTTGGGGATCATCCCAATGTGATCCATTTCTATATTTGTGGCCATTTGGGTTGACTAACGGGCGAAACAACGCAAAAGAGGCATATTCGGGCCAAATCAGTGTGCTATAGCCTATGATTTTGGGGGTGCGCCCGGGGTCCGGGTGTGCTGTGGGCCGAATATTGACCGGGGTGTGCCATTGAGGTTACAATCATCCCACTGTGGTCCATTTCAATATTTGTGGCCAATTGGGTGGACAAGCGGGTGAAACGACGTGAATGCAGCATTTTTCGAGCAAAATTGATGTTCTATAGCCCACAGTTCTGGGAGTGGATCTGGGGTCCGAGCGCATTGTGGTCTTAAAATCAAACGAGGCATGCCAAAGAGGTTGGGGAATGTCCTAGTTTGATCTGTTTCAATATTCTTGGCTATTTAGGTGGACAAATGAGTGAAACGACGTGAACGGGGTATTTTGGGGCCAAATCGATGTGATATAGCCCGTGGTTCTGGGGGTGGGCCCAGGGTCCAGGCGTGCTGTGGTCCAAAAATTGATTGGGGCATACAAGGGTAGTTGGGGATCATCCCAGTGTGGTCTGTTTTAATATTTGTGGCAATTTGGGTTGAGAAACAGGCGAGACGGTGCTATCGGGGCATTTTCGGGCAATATTGGTATGCTAAAGCCCACGATTCCAGGGATAGGCCTGGGGTCTGCTCGTGCTGTGGGTTGAAAATTGGATGAGGAATTCCATAGAGGATGGGTATCATCCCAGTATGTTCCATTTCAATATTTGTGGCCATTTGGGTGGACAAACAGGTAAAACGGTGCAAATTGGGCATTTTCAGGCCAAATCGGTGTTCTATAGCCCATGGTTCCGGAGGTGGGACCGGTGTCTAGGCGTGATGTGGGTTGAAAATTTACCAGGGCATGCCAAGGAGGTTGGGGATCATCCCAGTGTGGTACATTTCAATACTAATGGTTTTTGGGTGGACAAACAGGCGAAACGGCGTGAACGGGGCATTTTTTGGACAAATTAATGTGTTTTAGCCCACGGTTCTGGGATTCGGGCGTGTAATGGGCGAAAAATCGAATGGGAGTTCCAGGGAGGTTGGGGATCGACTGGGGCATGCCATTTGGGTGGACAAATGGTCAAAACGATGCAAACAAGGCATTTTTAGGCCAAATCAGTGTGTTATAGCCTACGGTTCTGGGGTGGGCTCGGGGTCTGGGTATGCTGTGGGCTAAAAATATATTGAGGCATGCCAGGAAGGTTGGGGATCATCCCAGTATGGTCGGTTTCAATATTCTTGGCCATTTGGGTTGACAAACGGCGTGAACAGGCATTTTTGGACCAAATTAGTGTGCTATAGTCCATGGTTTTGGGGGTGGGCCTGGGGTCCTGGCGTGCTTTAGGCCGAAAATAGACCGGGGCATTCTTGGGAGATTGGGGATAGTTCTAGTGTGGTCTGATTCAATATTTAACGCCATTTGGATGGACAAACAGGTAAAACGATGTGAATGGGGCATTTTTGAGCCAAATCGGTGTGCTATAGCCCACGATTCTGGGGGTGGGCCCAGGGTCCAAGCGTGTTGTGAGTGAAAAATTGATTGGCATGTGCCAAGGAGGTTGGGGATCATCCTAGTGTGGTCCGTTTCAATATTCGTGGCCATTTGGGTGGACAAATGGTCGAAATAACGCGAACGGGGAATTTTCGAACCAAATTGGTGTGCTATAACCTACGGTTCTGGGGGTGGTCCCGGGATCCGAGCGTGCTGTGGGCCAAAAAATTGACCGGGGCATTCTAGGGAGGTTGGGGATCATCCCAGTATGGTCCGTTTCATTATTTATTTCCATTTGGATGGACAATCGAGCGAAACGGCAGAAATAGGGCATTTTCAGGCAAAATCGGTGTGCTACGACCCACGGTTCTGGGGTTGGGGTGGAGTCCGAGTGTGTTGTGGGCCAAATATAGAGTGGGGCGTGCCAGGGAGGCTGGGTATCATTCCATTGTGGTCTGTTTCAATATTCGTTGCTATTTTGGTGGACAAACGAGCGAAATGGAACAAACGGGGAATTTTCGGGCTATATCATTGTGCCATAACCCACGGTTTTGGGGGTTGGCCAAGGATCCAGGCGTGTTATAGGCCGAAAATTGACTGGGCCGTGCCAGGGAGGTTGGGGATCATCCCAGTATGGTCTGTTTAAATATTCGTGGCCATTTGGGTGGATGAACGGGTGAAACAGCGCGAACAAAGCATTTTCAGGCCAAATCGGTGTGCTATAGCCCACGGTTCCAGGGGTGGGCCCGGGGTCTGGGCATGCAGTGGGCCAAAAATTGATCGGGGAATACCAAGGAGGTTTGGGATCATCCCAGTGTGGTTCGTTTCAATATTCGTGGCCATTTGAGTTGACAAACAGGGAAAACGGTGTGAATGGACATTTTTGGGCTAAATCGATGTGTTATAGCCTACGGTTCTTGGAGTGGGCCCAGGATTCGGGCGTGCTATGGGACAAAAATTAATTAGGACATGCCAGGAAGGTTAGAGATCATCCCAGTATAATTCATTTCAATATTCGTGGTGATTTGGATGGACAAATGGGCGAAGAGGTTGAATGGGGCAATTTTAGGCAAAATCGGTGTGCTATAGTCCACGGTTCTAGGGGTGGGCCAGAGGTTTGGGCATGTAATGGGCCAAAAATTGATTGAGGCATGATAGGGAGGTTGGGTATCATCCTAATGTGGTCCGTTTCAATATTTGTGTCCATTTGGGAGGACAAACAGGCGAAACAGCCCACGGTTCTGGGGCTGGACCCGGGGTCCGGGCAGCTATCGGCCAAAAATCGACTGGGGACTGACAGGATCATTGTGGATCATTCCAGTGTGGTCCGTTTTAATATTCCTGGCCATTTGTGTGGATAAACAGGCGAAACAATGCGAATGGGGCATTTTCGGGCCAAATCGGTGTGCTATAGCCCACGATTCCAAGGGTAGGCCTGGGTTTGAGTGTGTTGTGGGCCTAAAATTGATTGGGGCATACCAAGGAGGTTAGGATTCATCCCAGTATGGTTCATTTCAATATTCGTGGACATTTGGGTGGGAAAACAGGCGAAACAGTGCGAATGGGGCATTTTTGGGCCAAATAGGTGTGCTATAGATCACAGTTCCGGGGGTGGGCTAGGGGTCCGGGCTTACTTTAGGCAGAAAATTGACCAGGGAATGCCAGGGAGGTTGGGTATCATCCCTGTATACACCTAATTTTGTCCCTCCCGAAGTCTAATTTTATTTATTTTTAGTTCACCTTACCATGTGTCCAACCCCATGTAATTATATCCCACAAAAATACAAAAATAAACAAAAAAAATACCTCTAACTAATGTATCTTATCCTAAAAACCTACCCAATCAAAAGCTTCCACCTACCCTAACTACCCATGTGATCCCCCCCTTCTTTTTCTTGTCCACAAAGAAAGAATATATGGGGGACCCACAAAAATTCCCACATCATAACAAATCCATGTCCATTATAAAAGAAAAATTCTAAGAGGAAAAAGGGGAGGCTCATTCTTTGATCATCATCTTCTCCACAATAACAATAATCACAAAATAATCTTCCTCACAAGAACAACAACAACAACAACAAAAAAAAAAAAAAGAGCGCCGGTGAACAGTACCGGTGAAAAGTAATCGGTGAACAGTAACCAGTGAACAGTATCAATGGACAGTACGGGTGAGCAGTACCGGTGAACAGTAACGGCGTGAAAAGTGACGGTGAACGGGTCATTATTTGTCGAGTTGGATTGTTGGTGTTAAGGTTTGGCTCGAGGTTTCCGGGTGCGGACTCTCTTTATTTGAATAACATTGAGTTTGAAAGCTTCAAATTTAAGGTCCAATTCTTTCTTCTCTTTTATTTAATTCTTATGTGATTGTGATTGCGTGTGATTCGATACCGTGGTTTGTTTGTTGATGTGAACTGTTGGTGACATTTGGGTGTGTGATATGCTAAGCATGATTGGTGAATTTTTGTTATTCTCGATTGGTGGATTGTGTATTGAAATGGGTTAATCACGTGGTTAAAAATGAATTAAGGTGGGGATTGAAAATAGAGAAAAATGAATATTGATTAATTTTGATGTATTGATAATGTTAAACATGATAGAATTGTGATACGTTGAACTTGGTAGGCAAACGTAGGCTTGGTAGGAAAATTTAGGAATAACGAGTTGTTGGAGTGTTTGAATATGTGCGTGAATGGTACTTTCTACTTTATTGCACGAAAAGTTTAAATTGTACTCATTTAGCCGGGGAATGCCCCGAAGAATTTGTATTGATTTATCCGGGGAATGCCCCGAAGTAGCATGTACGCAAAGGAGGCTTGTGATCAAGGCCCGGAACGTCGGGTGGAGTTTAGTTTAGGATTATTTTAGAATAGAATAGGTTTTATATTTCAGCACCTCTTTTATTTTGGATTGTATAATTTGGACTGAACATTATTTTGGTTTGTTTTGAATTTTGTGTGATTTGTTTGTTTGCTTGTTTTGTGTGTTTATGTGGTTTGTACATTTGTAATGTCAAATTATCCGATATGCTCCACCAAGCAACCGTGGTTGAACCACGGGATCGAGGGGTGCCTAACACCTTTCCCTCGGTCAACAGAATTTCTTAGCCGGAACCTCTGTTCGCGGATCAGTTTTTTAGAGTCAAACCGTTTCGAAAAGGATTTTCCAAAGGTGACTTGGCACACTGGATTATACCAAGTGGCGACTCTAAATAAGGAAAAAAATAATGAAAATAATCCTTTTTTTAAACAAATTTTTTATTTTTGTCACCTTAATAATAAAACCCTTTCGAACTTAAAATACATATATTTTTTTAGAGTCGAAAAAGGGGTGTGACAATCCCAGTATGGTCCATTTCAATATTCGTGGTCATTTGGGTGGGAAAATGGGTGAAATATTGCGAATGGGGTATTTTTGGGCTAAATCGGTGTTCTATAGCCCATGGTTCTAGGGGTGCCCCCGGGATCCGTGCTTGGTGTTGGCTGAAAATTGATCGGGGGTGATAGGGAGGTTAGGGATCATCCTAGTATGGTCCATTTTAATATTAGTGGCTATTTGTGTGGACAAAAGGGCAAAACGGCATGAACGGGGCATTTTCGGGCTAAATCGGTGTGCTATAGCCCACGGTTCTGGGGGTAGGCCTGGGGTTCGAGCGTCCTGTGGCCCGAAAATTGATCGGGGCATGCCAGGGTAGTTGGGGATCATCTTAGTGGGGTCCGTTTTAATATTTGTGGTCATTTGAGTAGACAAACAGGCAAAATGGCATTAAAGGGGCATTTTAAAGCCAAATTGGTCTGCTATAGCCTACGATTCTAGGGGTGGGACCCGTGTTATGGGGAAAAAATTGATGGGGGCATACAAAGGTGGTTGGGGATCGTCCCAGTGTGGTTCGTTTCAATATTCGTCTCCATTTGGGTGGAAAAACGGGTGAAACGGCATGAACGAAGTGTTTTCAGGCCAAATCAGTGTACTATATCCCACAATTCTGGGGTGGGCCCGAGGTCCATGCGTGCTATATGCCAAAAATAGACCGGGGCATGCCAGGGAGGTTGGGGATCATCCTAGTGTCATCTTTTTCAATATTCGTGGCTATTTAGGTGGACAAACGGGCGAAACAACGTGAATGGGGAATTTTTGGGCCAAATTAGTGTGCTATAGCCCACGGTTCTGAGGGTGGGCCCAGGGTCTGGGGATGCTGTGGGCCGAAATTTGACCGAGGCATACAAGGGTGGTTAGGGATCATCCCAGTATGGTCCGTTTTAATATTCATGGCCATTTGGATCGACAAAGAGGCGAGACGGCGCTAACGGGGCATTTTTTAGTGATATCGGTGTGCTATAGCCCACGATTCCAGAGGTGGGCCTGGGGTCTGGTTATTCTATGGGTTAAAAATCGACTGAGGCATGCCAGGGAGATTGGGGATCATCCCAGTGTGGTCCATTTCAATATTTGTGGCCATTTGGGTGGACAAAAAGGCGAAACAATGTGAACGGGGCATTTTCAGGCCAAATCGTTGTGCTATAGCCCACGGTTCTGGGGGTGGGACCGGGGTCTAGGCGTTTTATGGGTTGAAAATTGACTGGGACATGCCAAGGAGGTTTGGGATCATCTGAGTGTTGTCCATTTCAATACTCATGGTAATTTGGGTGGACAAACGGGCAAAACGGCATGAACGGGGCATTTTTTGGCAAAATCGATGTGCTATAGCCCATTATTCTTGGATTTGGGCATGCAGTGGGTCAAAAATCGTCTAGGACAGGCCAAAAAGGTTGGGGATCAACTTGGACAGGCCATTTGGGTGGACAAATGGGCAAAACGATGCGAACAGGGCATTTTTAGGCCAAATCATTGTGTTATAGCCTACGGTTCTAGGATGGGCCCGAGGTTTGGGCGTGCTATAGGCCAAAAATATATTGAGGCATGCCAGGAGGGTTAAGGATCATCCTAGTATGGTTGGTTTCAGTATTTGTGGCCATTTGGATGAACAAACGGTGCGAACGGGCATTTTTGGGCCAATCAGTGTACTATAGTCCATGGTTCCGGGGGTAGGCCTGGGTTCCTTCCTTGCTTTTGGATGAAAATCGCTTGGGGCATGTCAAGGAGATTGAGGATAGTCCCAGTGTGGTTAGATTCAATATTCATGGCCATTTGGGTGGACAAAAAGGCAAAACGGCACGAATGGGGCATTTTTTAGCCTCATCGATGTGCTATAGCCCACGATTCTGAGGGTGGGCCCGGGGTCCAGGCGTATTGTGGGCCAAAAATCTATTGGTATATGCCAGGGAGGTTGGGGATCATCCTAGTGTGGTCCGTTTCAAAATTCGAGGCCATTTGGGTGGATAAATGGTCGAAATAACGCGAACGGGTCATTTTCAGACCAAATTATTATGTTATAGCCCACAATTCTAGGGGTGGCCCCAGGGTCCGGGCGTGCTGTGCACCAAAAAATTGAGCGAGGCATGCCAGGAAGGTTGGGGATCATCCCAGTATGGTTCGTTTTATTATTTGTGGTCATTTCGATGGACAAATGGGCGAAAAGGTGGAAATAAGGCATTTTTGGGCCAAATCGATGTGTGACAACCCACGGTTTCAGAGGTGGGGCGGGGTCTGGGTGTGATGTGGGTCAAAAATAGATTGGCGCATGCCAGGTAGGTTGGGAATCCTTCCAATGTGGTCCGTTTAAATATTCGTGGCCATTTGGGTGGACAAACAGGAGAAATGGCACAAACGGCCCATTTTTAGGCTATATCGGTGTGCTATAGCCCACGGTTTTGGGGGTTGTCCAGGGGTCCAGGAGTGTTATGGGTCGAAAATTAACTAGGGCGTGCCAGGGAGGTTGAGGATCATCCCAGTATAGTCTGTTTCAATATTTGTGGCTATTTGGGTGGATGAATAGGTGAAATGACGCGAACAGTGCATTTTTGGGCCAAATCAGTGTGTTATAACCCACGGTTCCAGGGGTGGGCCTGGGGTTCGAGCATATTGTGGGCAAAAAATTGATCTAGGTATATTAGGGAGGTTGGGGATTATCCCAGTATGGTCTGTTTCAATATTCATGGTCATTTGGGTTGACAAACGGGTAGAACGGTGCGAATGGGCATTTTTAGGCTTAATCGGTGGACTATAGCCCACAATTCTGGGGTGGGCTCGGGGTTCGGGCGTGTTGTAAGCCAAAAATTGATTGGGGAATGGTAGAAAGGTTGAGTATCATCTAAATATGGTTCATTTTAATATTTTTGGTGATTTAGGTGGATAAATAGGAGAAACATTGTAAATGGGCATTTTCGGGCAAAATCGATGTGCTATAACCCACGGTTCCGGGGTTGGGCCAGAAGTCCGGGTGTGTAATAGGCCAAAAATTGATCGGGGCATACCAAGGAGGTTTGGGATCATCCCAATATGGTAAGTTTTAATATTTGTGGCCATTTGGGTGGATAAATGAGCGAAACGGTGCAAACGGGGAATTTTTGGGCCAAATCGATGTGCTATAGCCCATGGTTCTGGGGGTGGGCCCAAAGTTTGGGCGTGTTGTGGGCCAAAAATCAACTGGGGAGTGCAATAAAGGTTGGGGATCTTTCAATTTTGGTCCGTTTTAATATTCCTGACCATTTGTGTGGATAAACAGGCAAAACGGCACGCACAGGGCATTTTCGAGCCAAATCGGTGTGCTAAGCCCACGCTTCCAGGGTTGGGCCTGGGTTCCAGGCGTGCTGTGGGATGAAAATTGATCGGTGCATACCAGGCAGGTTGGGGATCATCCCAGTGTTGTTCGTTTCAATATTTATGGACATTTGGGCAGACAAACGGGCGAAACAGCGTGAATCGGGCATTTTTGGGCTAAATAGGTATGCTATAGCCCATGGTTCTGGGGATGGTCCAGGATTCCAAGCTTTCTGTAGGTCAAAAATCGACCATGGCATGTCAGGGAGGTTGAGGATCATCCTAGTATGGTCCGTTTCAAAATTCATGGCCATTTGGGTGGACAAACGGGCGAAACGGTGCGAACGGGGCATTTTTAGGCAAAATCGATGTGCTATATCCCACAGTTCTGGGGGTGCCCCCGGGATCTGGATGTTCTGTAGGGCATAAATAGATTGGGGTGTGCCAGGGAGGTTGGACATCATCCCAGTGGGATCCATTTAATTATTCATGGCTAAGTGAGTGGACAAACGGGCGAAACGGCACGAACGATGCATTTTTAGGCCAAATCAATGTGCTATAGACCACGGTTTTGAGGTTGGGCCTTGGTTTCTAGCGTATTGTAGGTCAAAAATGGGTTTGGGTATGTCATGGAGGTTGGGGATTATCCCAGTGTGGTCCGTTTAAACTTTTGTGGCCATTTGGGTTGATAAACAGGTAAAACAGTGTGAACGGGGCATTTTAGGTCCAAATCAGTGTTTTGTAGCCCACGGCTCCGTGGGTGGGCTTGAGGTACGGGCGTGTTGTGGGCCAAAAATCAATCGAGGGCATGCCAGGGAGGTTGAGTATAGTCTTAGTTTGATTCGTTTCAAAATTCGTGGCTATTTGGGTTGACAAACAGGCGAAACGGCCCACAGTTCTGGGGGTGCGTCGGGGTTAGAGCGTGTTGTGGTCCAAAATGGACCGGGGTAAGTCAGGTTTGTTAGGGATTGTTCAAGTGTGGTCTGTTTCAATATTCGTTGCAATTTGGGTGGACAAATAGATGAAACTGCGCAAATGGAGCATTTTCAGAGCAAATTGGTGTGCTATAGCCCACGGTTCCGGGGGTGGCCCCAGGGTCCGGGCATGTTGTGGGCCAAAAATCGATCGGGGCATGCCAGGAATATTGGGGATCGACCTAGTGTAGTCCGTTTCAATATTTGTCTCCATTTGGATGGACAAACGAGCGAAACAATGGGAATGGGGCATTTTTGGGCCAAATCGGTGTGCTATAGCCCACGGTTCTGGGGTGGGCCAGTGGTTCGGGCATGCTTTGGGCCAAAAATCGATTGAGACATGCTAGGTAGGTAGAACATCATCTCAGTGTGGTCCGTTTCAATATTCGTGGCCATTTCTGTGGACAATCGGGTGATACGGCATGAACGGGACATATTTGGGCCAAATCGGTGTTGTATAGCCCACAATTTTGAGGGTGCACCCAGGGTTCGGTCATGATGTGGGCCGAAAAATTGACCGGGGCGTGCCAAATAGGTTGGGGATCGTCCTAGTATAGTCCGTTTCAATATGTGTGGCCATTTGGGTGGACAAATAGGTAAAAAGGCACGAATGAGGCATTTTTGGGCTAAATCGATCAGGGCATGCCAGGGAGGTTGAAGATCATCACAGTGCAATCCGTTTCATTATTCAAGGATATTTGGCATGAACGGTGCATTTTTGGGCCAAATTGGTGTGATATAGCACACGATTCTGGGGGTGGGCCTGGGGTTCGAGCGTGTTGTTGGCTAAAAATGGACTGGGGCATGCCAGGGAGGTTGGGGATCATCCAAGTGTGGTCCATTTAAATTTTTGTGGTCATTTGGGTGGATAAACGGGTGAAACAGCATGAATGGGGCATTTTAGGTCCAAATCGGTGTGTTGTAGCCCATGATTTCGTGGGTGGGCTGGAGGTCCGGGTGTGCTGTGGGCCAAAAATCGATCGGGGGCGTGCTAGGGAGGTTGATCATTATCTCAGTATGGTCTGTTTCAAAATTCGTGGACATTTGGGTTGACAAACGGGAGAACGAGGCATTTTTGGGCCAAATCGGTGTGTTATAGGCCACAATTCCGAGGGTGGGCTAGGGGTCCGGGTGTGCTGTTGGTCAAAAATTAATCGGGGTGTGCAGGGAGGTTGAGTATCATCCCAGTGTGGTCCATTTGAATATTCGTGGCTATTTGGATTGACAAACAGGTAAAATGGCACTAACAGGGCATTTTTGGGCCAAATCGATGTGCTACAGCCCACGGTTCTAGGGGTGGGCTAGGGGTCCAGGCGTGTTGTGGGTAGAAAATCGACCAGGGCATGCCAGGGAGGTTGTGGATCATCCTAGTGTGGTATGTTTCAATATTCATGTCTATTTGGTGGACAGATGGGCAAAACGGTGCGAACAGAGCATTTTCAGGCCAAATCGGTGTGCTATAGCCCATGGTTTTAGGGGTGGGCCCGGGATCTAGGCTTTCTAGGTTTCAAAAATTGACTGGGACATGAATAAAGGTTGGGTATCATCCCAGTGTTGTTTGTTTCACTATACGTGGCCATTTAGGTAAATAAACGGGCGAAATGGCGCAAAGGGGGCATTTTTGAACCAAATCGGTGAGCAATTGCCTACGATTTTGGGGGTGGGATGGGGGTTCGGGCGTGCTGTGGGCCAAAAATTGATCGAGGCATGCTAGGGAGGTTGGATATCATCCCAGTATAGTCTGTTTCAATATTTGTGGCTATTTGGGTGGATAAACAGGAAAAACGATGTGAATGCGGCATTTTCGAGCCAAATCGGTGTGCTATAGCCTACTATTTTGGAGGTGGCCCTGGGGTCCAGGCGTGCTGTGGGATGAAAATCGATCGGGGCATACAAGGGAGGTTGGAGATCATCCCAGTATGGTCCGTTTCAATATTTGTGGCCATTTGGGTAAACAAACAGTCGAACTATGCGAATGGGGCATTTTTAAGCCAAATCGGCGTGCTAAAGCCCACGGTTCCGGGGGTGTGCCCGGGGTCCTAGTATGTTGTGTACTGAAAATCGACCGGGGCCTGCCAGACAGGTTGGGGATTGTCCCAATATGGTCTGTGTTAATATTCGTGGCCATTTGGGTGGACAAACGGGCAAAATGGCATGAACGGGGTGTTTTCGGGCTAAATCGGTGTGTTATAGTCCACGGTTACGGGGGTGGCCCCGGGGTCCGGACGTATTGTGGGCTGAAAATTGACTGGGGCGTGCAAGAGAGGTTGGAGATCGTCCCAGTGTGGTTCACTTCAATATTCGATGCCATTTGGGTGGACTAACAGGCAAAACGGCGCAAAAGGGTCATTTTCGGGCCAAATTGATGTGTTATAGCCCACGGTTTCAGGAATAGCCCTATGGTCCGGGCGTGTTCTGAGTCGAAAATTGTCTGGGTCATGATAGGAGGGTTGAGGATCGTCCTAGTAATGTATGTTTCAATATTAATGGCTATTTGGGTGGACAAATAGGCAAAACGTCGTGAACGGGATATTTTCAGGATAAATTAATGTGCTATAGCCCGCAGTTCTGGGGGTTCGCATGGGGTTCGAGCGTGTTGTAGGCCAAAATTGACCGGGGCATGCCAGAGAGGTTGGGGATCATCCCAGTGTGGTCTGTTTTAATATTTTTGGAAATTTGGGTGGACAAACGGATGAAACTACGTGAACGAGGAATCTTTAGGGCAAATTGGTATGGTATAGCCCACGGTTCTGGGGGTGGACCCGGGGTCCGAGCGTGCTGTGGGATGATAATCGACTGAGGCATGCCAGGAATGTTGGGGATCATCCCAATATAGTCCATTTCAATATTTGTGTCCATTTGGATGGACAAACGGATGAACAGTAGGAACGGGGCATTTTCGAGCCAAATCGGTGTGTTAGCCCGCGATTCTAGGGTGGGCCAGTGGTCCGAGCATGCTTTGGGCCAAAATTTGATCGGGGCATGCCAGGGAGGTAGGACATCATCTTAGTGTGGTCTATTTAAATATTCGTGGCCATTTCTATGCATAATCGGGCGATACGGCGCGAACGGGGCATTTTCAGGCCAAATCGGTGTTCTATAGCCCATAGTTTTGAGGGTGCGTCTGGGGTCCGATCGTGCTGTGGGCCAAAAAATTGATCGGGGTATACCAAGGAGGTTGGGGATCATCTCAGTGTAGTCTGTTTCAATATGTGTGACCATTTAGGTGGACAAACAGGTAAAACGGTGTTAATAAGGCATTTTCGGGCTAAATCGATGTGTTATAACCCACGGTTCCAGTGGTGGTTCTATGGGTAAAAAATTGACCAGGGCATACCAGGGAGATTAGGGATCATCCCAGTGTGGTCCATTTCAATATTTGTGGCCATTTGGGTGAACAAACGGCGAAACGGGGCGAACAAGGTATTTTGGGGCCAAATCGGTGCGCTATAGCCCATAGTTCAGGAGGTGGGCCTGGGTTCCGGGCTTGTTGTAGGCCAAAATTCGATCGGGGTGTGCCAGGGAGGTTAGGATTGTCCCAGTGTAGTTCTTTGCAATATTGGTTGTCATTTGGGTGGACAAACGGGCAAAACGGCGTGAATGGGACATTTTCAGGCTAAGTCGGTGTGCTATAGCCACTGATTCCAGAGGTTGTCCCAGGGTCCAGGCGTGTTGTGGGCCAAAAACTGATCGAGGCATGCCGAGGAGATTAGGGATCATCCCAGTATGGTCTATTTTAATATTAGTGGCAATTTGGGTGGACAAACGGGTGAAAAGGTACGAACGGGGTATTTTTGGATCAAATTGGCATGCTATAGCCCATGGTTCCGGGGGTGGGCCTTGGGTTCGAGTGTGTTGTAAGCCAAAAATCGATCGGGGCATGCCAGGGAGGTTAGGGATCATTTAGTATGGTCTGTTTCAATATTCGTAGCTATTTGGGTGGACAAACGGGCGAAACAGAGCGAACGGGGTATTTTCAAGCCAAATCAATGTGTTATAGCCAATGTTCAGGGGGTGCCACCAGGATCCGCACGTGCTGTGGGGTGAAAATCGTCCAGGCGTGCCAGGGAGGTTGGGGATCATCCCAGTGTGGTCCGTTTCAATATTTGTGGCCATTTGGGTGGACAAACGGGAGAAACAGTGCGAATAGGGCATTTTAGGGCTAAATCAGTGTGCTATAGCCCACGATTTCAGGGGTGGCCCCAGAGTTCGGGTGTACTATGGGCTGAAAATTGACCGGGGCATGCCTGGGAGATTAAGGATTATCCTATTGTGGTCCGTTTTAATATTCGAGGCTATTTGGGTGGACAATTAGGCAAAATAGCGTGAATGGTAAATTTTTTAGCCAAATTGGTGTGCTAGCCCACGGTTTTAGGGATGGGCCTGGGGTCTGGGCTTTCAGTGGGCCAAAAATTGACCGGGGCATGACAGGGAGATTGGGATCATCGCAGTGTGGTTAGTTTAAATATTCTTGGCTATTTGGGTGGACAAATGTGTGGAACAGCGTGAACGGGGCATTTTTTGGCCAAATCGATGTGCTATAGACCACAGTTTTGGGGATGGTTCTGGCGGGCAGTGGTTTGAAAATTGACCAGGTCATGTCAGGGCGACTGAGGATCAGCCTAGTATGCCCTAATAGGGTATACGGGGCAATTTGGTTGGTCAAACAGGTGAAATAGTGTGAAGGGCGCATTTTTGGGCAAAATTAGTGTGCTATAGCCCACGGTTCCGTGGGTGGGCCCGGGGTCCGGGCGTGTCGTGGGTTTAAAATCAATCGGGTTGTGCCAGGGAGGCTAGGGATCGGCCTAATATGCCCCATTGGAATGGGCGGTCTATTTGGGTGGTCAAACGTGCAAAACGGCGGGAAGTGGGCACTTTTTTGGCAAAATCATTGTGTTATAGGCCATGGTTCTATGGGTGGGCCCGAGGTCTAGGCGTGCTATATGACAAAAATTGATTGGGTCATGCCAGGGATAGAGGCGATCATACTAGTTACCCCGTTGGGGTGGGCAAGGTCATTTGGGTGGTCAAACAGGAGAAACAATGCGAAGGAGGCATTTTCGGGCAACATCAATTTGCTACATCCTGCGTTTTGGGGGGTAGAATCAAGTGTGTCGTGGGCTAAAAATTGAATGGGTCATATAAGGGAGGCTGGGGATCATCCCAGTGTGCCTCGTTGTGGTGGGTGGGGCTATTCCGGTGGTCAAACGGGTGAAACATCTCTAAGGAGGTATATTCGGGCCAAATCGACGTGCTATTTGGGCCAAATCAGTGTGCTATATCCTACGGTTTTGGGGGTAGACCCAGCGTTCGAGCGTGCTGTGGGCCAAAAATCAATTGGGATGTGCCATTGAGGTTGGATATCATCCCAGTGTGGTCCATTTAAATATTTGCGGCCATTTAGGTGGACAAACGGGTGAAACAGCGTGAATGTACTGGTATGCAAAATGAGGTAAGGCTGAATACAAGGGTTCATATGCATGAACTATAACTGACTAAGTAACATGGACATGACTATGTGAGAATACATACAAGAATACATAACTATAACTAAAGTCATAAGGATTTTGAGTATTGTGTTTACTGATAATATGGATTTATGATAACTGATGTAACTGATAACTGATATATTATTAACTGAGTGACTGTATATGATAGTCCTAATTTTGTTGGAACTAGCAGAGTTTCGTACTGATCTGAGTACCTATATCTGACAGTCCTGAAATCTGTAGAAGTATCTGAGTTCTATTCTGAAGACTGATACTGAGACTGTGGGAGGTAATCATCTAATCGACATGCCCCTTTTCTGAATAGATTTGGGGTTCCACCTATAACCCTAGTTGGAAGGGTGTCAATACCGTCTCACGAGTAAGGACAAGCTGTGAGTGACCCTCATCTGGAAAGTACTCTAAGGAGAATGGTGGGACAGGGGTCCAAATGTGTTGCGGTCCAAAAATTGATCGGGGCATGCCAGCGAGGTTGAGGATCGGTGTGCTATAGCCCATAGTTCTGGGGATGGGCCAGGGGTCCGAGCGTGTTGCAGTCCAAAAATTGATTGGGGTGTGCCAGCAAGGTTGGGGATCATTCCAGTGTCGTTCGTTTCAATATTTGTGGCCATTTGGGTTGACAAATGGGCAAAACAGCGTGAACGAGGCATTTTTAGGTCAAATCAATATCCTATAGCCCACGGTTCAGGGGGGCCAAGGATCGGATGTGATGGGGGCCAAAAATCGATCGGGGCGTGCCAGGGAGATTGGGGATCGTCCCAGTATGGTCCGTTTCAATATTCATGGCTATTTGGTTGGATAAATAGGAGAAACGGTGTAAACAGGGCATTTTGGGGACAAATCGATGTGCTATAGCCTACGGTTCTGGGGGTGGGCTCGATGTCCGAGCGTGTTGGGAACCGAAAATCGATCGAGGTATTCCAGGGATGTTGGGGATCTTCCCAGTGTGTAATTTTAAATATCTATGGCATTTTGAATAGACAAACAATCGAGACAGCGCGAATGGGATATTTTCGGGCTAAATCGGTGTGCTATAGCCGGCGGTTCCGAGGGTGGGCCTGGAATTTGGGCATGCTATGGGCGAATAATCAATCGGGTGTGCCAGGGAGGTTGGGGATCATCCCAGTGTGTTCCGTTTCAATATACATGGTAATTTGAGAGGATAATCGGGTGAAACAGCATGAACGATGCATTTTTTGTACCAAATCGGTGTGCTATAGCCCATGGTTCTAGGGGTGAGCCTGGGGTCTGGGCGTGCTGTGGGCCAAAAATCGACTAAGGCATGCCAGGGAGGTTGGGGATCGTCCAAGTATGATCCTTTTCAATATTTGTGGCCATTTGGGTTGACAAACAAGTAAAACGACGCGAACGAGGCATTTTCGGGCAAAATCAGTGTGCTATAGCCCACGATTCTGGGGGAGGGCTCAGGGTCCGGACGTGTTATGGGCCAAAAATTGACTAGGGCGTGACAGGGAGGCTGGGAATTATCCCAATATAGTCCATTTCAATATTTGTGGCTATTTACGTGGATAAACGGGCAAAACAGTGAGAATGGGGCTTTTTTGGGCCAAATCAATGTGCTATAGCCCACAGTTCAGGGGGTGGGCACGAGGTCTGGGCGTGCTGTGGGCCAAAAATTAACTAAGGCATGCCAAAGAGGTTGGGGATCATCCCAGTTTGGTCTGTTTCAATATTCGTGGCCATTTGGGTGGACAAATGGGGG
This sequence comes from Capsicum pubescens, assembly GCA_030864215.1. Lineage (NCBI taxonomy): Eukaryota > Viridiplantae > Streptophyta > Magnoliopsida > Solanales > Solanaceae > Capsicum > Capsicum pubescens. Next base: position 40,029,194 of record CM061547.1, read on the forward strand.
TAAAGGCACGAATAAGGCATTTTCGGTTAAAATCGTTGTGCTATACCATATGGTTCTGGGGGGTGGCCCCTGGGTTCGAGCATGCTATAGGCCGAAATCAATTGGGACGTGCCAGGGAGGTTAGGGATCGTCCCAATGAGGTTCGTTTTAATATTCATGGCCATTTGGATGGACAAAAAGGCAAAACGGCACGTACGGGGAATTTTTAGGCTAAATCAATGTGCCATAGCCCGTGGTTTTGGGGTGGGCCAGGGATCCAGGCGTGCTGTGGGTCAAAAATTGATCGGGGCATGCCAGGGGAGTTGAGAATCTTCCCAGTGTGGTTTGTTTCAATATTCGCGGCCATTTGGGTTGATAAACAGGCGAATTGGCACGAACGGGGAATTTTCTGGCCAAATCGGTGTGCTATAGCCCACAGTTCTAGGGATGCCCCCGGGGTTTGAGCATGCTATGGGCCAAAATTGATCGAGGCGTGCCAAGGAGGTTGGGGATCTTCCCAGTGTGGTCTGTTTCAATATTCGTAGCCATTCGGGTGGGCAAACGGGTGAAACGGCGCAATCGGTACATTTTTACGCAAAATCGGTATGCAATAGCCCATGGTTTTGGGTGTGGGCCCGAGGTTAGGGCATTTTGTCGACCTAAAATCTATCGGGACATTCCAGGGAGGTTGGGGAACATCCTAGTATGGTCCGTTTAAATATTCATGGCTATTTGGGTTAACAAATGGGCGAAACTGCACGACCAGATCATTTTTGGGCTAAATCGGTGTGCTATAGCCGATGGTTCCGGGGGTGGGCCTGGGATCGTGGTGTGTTGGGGGCCAAAAATTGATCGGGGCATGCCAGAGAGTTCACAGATCATCCCAGTATGGACCGTTTAAATATTTCTTGCCTTTTGAATAGATAAACAGGCAAAACAGCGAGAACGAGTAATTTTTGGGCCAAATCGGTGTGCTATAGCCCACAGTTCTGAGGGTTGGCTTGGGGTCCAAGCGTGTTGTGGGATAAAATTCAACCAAGGCGTTTTGTGGGCCAAAAATTGACTGGGGTGTGCCAGGGAGGTTGGGGATCCTCCCAGTGTGGTCTGTTTCAATATTCGTAGCCATTTGGGTGGACAAACGGGCAAAATGGCATGAAAGGGGCATTTTAGGGCAAAATTGGTGAGCTATATCCTACGATTCCAAGTCTGGGCCCGGGTTCCGAGTCTGTTGTGGGGCAAAAATTGATTGGGGCATGTTAGGGAGGTTGAATATTATCCTAGTGCAATCCATTTCAATATTTGTGGCTATTTGGGGGGACAAACTGGCGAAACGGCACTAATGGGGTATTTTTGGGGCTAAATTGGTGTTCTATAGCCTACGGTTCTGGGGGTAGGCCCGGGGTCCAGGGTGTTGTGGGCTAAAAATCGACCGAGGCGTGCCAGGGAAGTTGAGTATTGTCCCAGTTTAGTATATTTCAATATTCATGGCCATTTAGGTGGACAAATGGGAGAAACAGCGCGATCGTGGCGGTTTCGGGCCAAATCAGTGAGCTATAGCTCACGGTTCTGGGGTGGGCCTGGGGTCTGGGAGTGTTGTCGGCTGAAAATCAACTGGGGCATACAAGGATGGTTGGAGATCATCCCAGTGTGGTCTATTTCAATAATCATGGCCTATTGAGTGGACAAATGGGCGAAACAGCACGAACGAAGAGTTTTTGAGCCAAATCGGTGTCTTATAGCCCACGGTTCAAGGTGAGCCCGGGGTCCGGGTGTGTTGTGGGTCAATAATCGATCGAGGCAAGCCAGGGAGATTAGGGATCATCCCAGTGTGGTCTGTTGTAATATTCGTGGCCATTTGGGTGGAAAAACAGGCAAAACAGTGCGAACGGGGCATTTTCAGAACAAATCAGTATGTTATAGCCTATGGTTTTAGGGGTGTACCGAGGGTCCGGGCGTTTTGTGGGCCAAATATCGACTGGGTCATGCCAGTAAGGTTTTGGATCATCCCATAATGGTCCATTTCAATATTTGTGGCCATTTTAGTCAACAAATGGGCAAGATGACGCTAACATGTCATTTTTGGGCGATATCCGTGTACCATGGTTCCAAGGATGGGCCTGGGGTCCGGGCGTGATGTGGGATGAAAATCAATCGAGGCATGCCAGGGAGATCAGGGATCATCCCATTGTGGTCTATTTTAATATTCATGGCCATTTGGGTGGACAAACAGGCAAAATTGCGTATTTTTAGGCCAAATCAGTGTGCTATAGCCCAAGGTTTCGGGGGTGGGCCCGGGGTTCGAGCGTGTTGTGGATCAAAAATCAATTGGTAGCATGCCATGAAGGTTGGGGATCATCTCGGTGTGGTCTATTTTAATATTCGTGGTCATTTAGATGGATAAATAGGTGAAACGGTGCGAATGGGGTATTTTCGGGCCAAATTGGTGTGCTATAGCCCACGGTTCTAGGGTCCGAGCGTGCTGTTGGCCTAAAATCAAATGTGGCATGTCAGTAAGGTTGGAGATTATCCCAGTTTGTTTTGTTTAAAAATTCGTGACTATTTGGGTGGACAAACAGGCAAAGCGGTGCGAACAGGGCATTTTCAGGCAAAATCGAAGTGTTATAGCCCACGGTCCTGGGGTGGGCTCGGGGTCCGGCTGTGCTGTGGGAAAAATATTTCTCAAGGCATGCCAGGGAGGTTAGGGATCATCCCAGTGTGTCCCGTTTCATTATTCATGGCCATTTGGGTGGACAAACAGGTGAAATAGCGCGAACGGGCATTTTTGGGCCAAATCAGTGAACTATATCTCACAGTTTCGCGAGTGGGCCAAGGGTCCTAATGTTCTTGGGTCTAAAAATCAATACAGGCATATCAGGGAGGTTGGGTATCATACTAGTGTGTTCTGATTCAATATTCGTGACCATTTGGGTTGACAAATGGGAGAAATAGCAGAAATGGGGCATTTTCAGGCAAAATCGGTGTGCTATAGCCCACAGTTTCGAGGGTAAGCCCGGTGTTCGGGCGTGTTGTGGGACAAAAATCGATCGAGGCATGACAGACAGGTTGGGTATCATCCCAGTATGGTCCGTTTTAATATTCATGGACATTTTTGTTGACACACAGATCAAATAGCTCGAACAGGGCATTTTCGGGCCAAATCAGTCTGCTATAGCCCATGGTTCTGGGGATGGGCCCGGGGTACGGGTGTTCTGCAAGCTTAAAATAGATCGAGGCATGTCAAGGAGGTTGTATATCATCCCAGTATGGTTTGTTTCAATATTCGTAGCTATTTGGGTTGACAAACGGGCAAAACAGCATGAATGGGGCATTTTCGGGCAAAATCGGTGTGTTATAGCCCATGGTTCTGGAGGAAGTCCCGGGGTTCAGGCGTGCTGTGGGCCAAAAATCAATCGGGGCGTATCATCAAGGTTGGGGTTCATCCCAGTGTGGTCCGTTTCAATATTCATGGCCATTTGGGTGGATAAACGGGCGCAACGGCGCGAACAGGGAATTTTTAGGCCAAATCGGTGTGCTATAGCCCACGGTTCTGGCGGGACCTGGTTCCAGGCATGTTGTGTGCTGAAAATCGACTGGTCATTCCAGGGAGGTTGGAGATCATCCCAGTGTGATTTTTTTCAATATTCGTGCCCATTTGGGTGGACAAACAGGCGAAGCGGTGCGAACAAGGCATTTTTTAGCCAAATTGGTGTGAAATAGCCCACGATTTTGAGGGTGGGCTCGGGATTTGGGTATGATATGGGCCAAAAAATAATCATCCTATAATGGTCTATTTTAATAAGTGTGGCCATTTGGGTCGATAAACGGGCGAGACGACGTGAACAGGGCATTTTTGGGTAATATCGGTGTGCTATAGCCCATGGTTCCTGGGGTAGGCCCGGGGTTCGGACGTGCTGTGGGCAAAAAATCGATCGAGGCATGCCAGGGAGTTTGGATATCATCATAATATGGTCCATTTCAATCTTCGTTTCTATTTGGGTAGACAAACGTACGAAAGGGCATGAATGGGGCATTTTCAGGCCAAATCGTTGTGCAATAGCCCATGGTTTCAGGGGTGGGCCCAGGGTTCAAACGTGTTGTAGTCCAAAAATTAATCGAGGAATGCCAGGGAGGTTGGGGATTGTCCCAGTATGGTTCGTTTAAATATTTGTGGTCGTTTGGGTGGACAAACAGGTGAAATGGCACAAAAGGGGCATTTTTGGGCCAAATCGGTGTACTATAGGCCACGGTTTTGGGGTTCAGGCATTCTGTGGGCCAAAAATCGACTAGGGCATGCCAGGGTTGTTGGGGATCATCCCAGTGTCGTATTTTTCAATGTTCATAGCCATTTTGATTGACAAACGAGTCAAATGATGTGAATAGGGTGTTTTTAGTGTATGCTATAGCCCACGATTCTGGGGATGGGATGGGGGTCCGGGCGTGCTGTGGGCCAAAAATCGATCGAGGCATACCAGGAAGGTTTTGGATCTTCCCAGTGTGGTCCATTTCAATATTCGTAGCTATTTGGGTAGACAAACAGGCGAAACAGCACGAACGGGGCATTTTTGGGCTAAATCGGTGTGCTATAGCCCACAGTTCCGGAGGAGGGCCCAGGGTCCGGACTTGCTGTGGGCCAAAAATTGATCGAGGCTAGACAAGGAGGTTGGGGATCATTCCAGTGTGGTCCGTTACAATATTCGTGGCCATTTGCGTTGACACACGGGCTAAAAAGCTTGAACGAGGCATTTTTTGGCCAAATCGGTTTGCTATAGCCCACGGTTCCAGGGATGAGCCCGGGGTACGAGTGTGTTGTGGGCTAAAAATCGATCAGGGCATGTCAGCGAGGTTGGGGATCATCCCAGTATGATCCATTTCAATATTGGTGGCCATTTGGGTGGATAAACGAGCGAAATAGTGCGAATAGGGAATTTTCTGGCCAAATCGGTCTGTTATAGCCCACGATTCTGGGGGGCGGGGTCCAGGCGTGCTGTGGGCCAAAAATTGACCGAGCCATGCCAAGTATGTTGGGGATCATCCCATTGTGGTCCATTTCTATATTTGTTGCCATTTGGGTGGACAGACAGACGAAGCGATGCGAACGGGGTGGACTCGGGATCTGGGTGTGATATAGGCCAAAAATCAGTTGGGGCATGACAGGGAGGTTGGGAATCATCCTAGAATGGTCCTTTTTAATATTTGTGGCCATGTGTCAACAAATATGTGAGATAGATCGAATGGAGCATTTTTGGGTGATATCGGTGTGCTATAGCCCACGGTTCCAGGGGTAAACTCAGGGTCCAGGCGTGCTGTGGGCTTAAAATTGATCGAGGCATGCCAAGGAGTTTGGGCATCATCACAGTGTGGTCCATTTTAATATTTGTTGCCATTTGGGTGGACAAATGTGCGAAATGGCACGAACGAGGCATTTTCAGGCCAAATTATTGTGCTATAGCCCACGGTTTTAGGGGTGGGCCCGGGATTCGGGCGTGTTGTGGGCCAAAAATCAATCGAGGTATGCCAGTGAGGTTGGAAATCGTCCCAATGTGGTTTTTTTAATTATTTATGCTCATTTGGGTGGACAAATAGGCGAAACAATGCAAAAGTTGTATTTTTGGGCCAAATCGATGTGCTATAGCCCACAGTTTTGGGGTTCGGGCATTCTGTAGGCCAAAAATTGAATAGGGTGTGCCAGGGATATTGGGGATCATCCCAGTGTGGTATTTTTCAATACTCATGGCCATTTTTATGGACAAACGAGCGAAATGATGTGAACGGGGTGTTTTTAGCCAAATCGGTATGTTATAGCCCACGATTCCGGGGATGGACTCGAGGTCTGGGCGTGCTGTGGGTCAAAAATCGATCGAGGCATGACAGGGAGGTTGGGGATCTTCCTAGTGTGGTTCGTTTAAATATTCGTGGCCATTTGGGTGGACGAACAGGTGAAACAGCACGAATGGGACACTTTTGGGCCAAATCAGTGTGTTATAACCCACGGTTCTGGTGGTGGTCCCGGGTCCGGGTGTGCTGTGGGCCAAAAATCAATCAGGGCGTGCCAAGGAGGTTGGTGATCATCCCATTGTAATTTGTTTCAATATTCGTGTCTATTTAAATGGACAAACGGGCGAAACAACGGGAACGGGGCATTTACGGGCAAAATCATTGTGTTATAGCCCACGGATTTGGGGGTGGGCCTAGGGTTCGGGTGTGCTGTGGGAAAAAAATCAACCTAAGCACTCTAGGGATATTGGGTATCATTCCAGAATGGTCCGTTTCAATATTTGTGGCTATTTGGGCGGACAAATAGGCAAAATAGGGTATTTTTAGGCCAAATCGGTGTTCTATAGCCCACGGTTTCGATGGTGGGACCAAGGTCTAGGTGTGATATAGGCAAAAAATAGATCGGGGCATACCAGGTAGGATGGGGATCATCCCAGTGTGGTCCGTTTTAATATTCATGGCTATTTGTATGGAAAAATGGGCAAAATGGTGTGAAAGGTGCATTTTTGGGCAAAATCGATTTGCTATAGCCCATGGTTCCGGTGGTGGTCTTGGGATCCAGGTGTGCCAGGGAGGTTGGGGATTGTCCTATTGTGGTCTATTTCAATATTAGTGGCCATTTGGGTGGACAAACAGGCAAAGCGCATGCGAACAGGGCATTTTCAGGCAAAATTAGTGTGCTATAACCCACGATTCTAGGGGTGGGCCCGATTTTGGGCGTGTTTGGACCAAAAATTGACCGGGGAATTCCAGAAAGGTTGGGGATCATCCCAGTGTGGTCCGTTTCAATATTCGTGGCCATTTGGGTGGACATACGGGCAAAACGTCGTGAATGAGGCATTTTGGGGTTGAATCGGTGTGCGCCCACGGTTCTGGGGGTGGGCTCGGGGTCCGGGTGTGCTGTGGGCCGAAAATCAACCGGGTTATCCCATGGAGGTTGAGTATCATCTCGGTGTGGTTCTTTTCAATATCCGTGGCCATTAGGGTGGACAAATAGGTGGAACGGCGCAAACGGGACATTTTTGGGCCACATTGGTGTGCTATAGCCCACGGTTCTAGGGGTGAGCCCGGGATCCGAGAGTGTTATGGGATGAAAATCAACTAGGGCATGCCAGGGGGGTTAGGGATCATCCCAGTGTGGTCCGTTTCAATATTCGTGGCCATTTGTGTCGACAAATGGGAAAAACTACGCGAACGGGGCATTTTCAGGTTAAGTTGGTGTGCTATAGCCCACATTTATGGGATAGACCCGAGGTTCGATTGTACTATAGGCCAAAAATTAATTGGGGCTTGCCAGGGAGTTTAGGAATTGTCCCAGTCTATTTGGTTTCAATATTCATGGCCATTTGGGTGGATAAATGGGCGAAACGATGCGAAGGGGCACTTTCAGGCTAAATCGGTGTGCTATAGCCTACGGTTCCAGGGTGGGCCAGGGGTCCGGGCGTGTTGGGGGCCAAAAATTGACCGGGGCGTGTTAGGGTGGTTTAGGATCATCCCAGTGTGGACAGTTTAAATATTTGTGGCCTTTTGGGTAGACAAATAGTCAAAATAATGCGAACGGGGCATTTTTGTGCCAAATCGGTGTGCTATAGCCCACGGTTGCAGGGATAGGCCTGAGGTCCGAGCTTGCTGTGGGCCAAAAATTGACCAGGGAATGCCAGGGAGGTTGGGGATCGTCCCAGTATGGTCCGTTTATATATTCGTGGCCATTTGGGTGGACTAACGGGATAAACAGTGCAAAAGGAGCATATTCGGGCCAAATCGGTGTGCTATATATAGCCTACGATTTTGGGGGTGCGCCTGGGGTCCGGGGGTGCTGTGGGCCAAATATTGATCGGGGTGTGCCATTGAGATTAGAGATCGTCCCACTATGGTCCGTTTCAATATTTCTGGCCAATTGGGTGGACAAATGGGTGAAACTACGTGAATGGGGCACTTTTTCGAGCAAAATCGATGTGCTATAGCCCACAGTTCTAGGGGGTGGGCCCGGGGTCTGAGCGTGTTGTGGTCTAAAAATCGAACGAGACATGCCAGAGAGGTTGGGGATCATCCTAGTTTGGTTTGTTTCAATATTCGTGGCTATCTAGGTGGACAAACGGGCGAAACGACATGAACGGGGCATTTTCAGGCCAAATCGGTATGCTATAGCCCACGGTTCTGGAGGTGGGCCCGGGGTCCAGGCGTGCTGTGGGAAAAAAATTGATCGGGGTGTAAAAGGGTAGTTGGGGATCATCCTAGTGTCTTCTGTTTTATTATTTGTGGCTATTTGGGATGAGAAACACGCGATACGGTGCTATCAGGGCATTTTCGAGCGATAGCAGTGTGCTATATAGCCTGCGATTCTAGGGGTCTGCTCGTGTTGTGGGTTGAAAATTTGCCGAGGCATGTCAGGGAGGTTGGGGATCATCTCAGTATGGTCCATTTCAATATTCGTGGCCATTTGGCTAGACAAACAGGCAAAATGGCACGAATAGGGCATTTTCAGGCCAAATCGGTGTTCTATCGCCCATGGTTTCGGGGGTGGGACTGGGGTCTAGGCGTGTTGTGGATTGTGGGTTGTGGGTTGAAAATTGACCAGTACATGCCAAGAAGATTGGGGATCATCACAGTGTGGTTCGTTTCAATACTAATGGTTTTTGGGTGGACAAACGGGTGAAACGGCGTGAACGGGGCATTTTTTGGACAAATAAATATGCTATAGCCCACGGTTCTGGGATTCTGGCGTGTAGTGGGATGAAATTTGACTGGGCATACCAGGGAGGTTGGGGATCGATTGGGGCATGCCATTTGGGTGGACAAAGGGTCAAAACGATGCGAACAGGGCATTTTCAGGCCAAATCAGTGTGTTATAGCCTACGGTTCTGCGGTGGGCCTAGGGTCTAGGCATGCTATGGACCAAAAATATATCGAGGCATGCCAGGAAGGTTGGGGATCATCCCAGTATGGTCGGTTTCAATATTCGTGGCCATTTGAGTTGACAAACGGCGCGAACGGGCATTTTTGGGCCAAATTAGTGTGCTTATAGTCTATGGTTTCGGGGATGGACCTGGGGTCCTTACGTGCTTTGGGCCGAAAATCTACCGGGGCTTGCCAGGGAGATTGGGGATAGTCCCAGTGTGGTCTGATTCAATATTTGAGGCCATTTTTGGACAAACAGGTAAAACGATGCGAACGGGGCATTTTCGAGCCAAATCAGTATGCTATAGCTCACGATTCCGGGGGTGGACCTGGGGTGCAAGCATGTTGTGGGCTAAAAATTGATCGACATGTGACAGGGAGGTTGGGGATCATCCTAGTGTGGTCCATTTCAATATTTGTGGCCATTTGGGTGGTCAAATGGTCGAAATAATGCGAACGGGGAATTTTCAGACCAAATTGGTGTGCTATAGCCCACGGTTCTGGGGGTAGCCCCGGGGTCCGGGCGTACTGTGGGCTAAAAAATTGACTGAGGCATTCCAGTGAGGTTAGGGATCGACCCAATATGGTCTGTTTCATTATTTGTTGCCATTTTGGTGGACAATCGGGCCAAACGGCGGAAATAGGGCATTTTCAGGCAAAATTGGTGTGCTACAAACCACGGTTCCGAGGGTGGATCAGGATCCGGGCATGCTGTGGCCCAAAAATAGAGCGGGGCATGCCAAGGAGGCTGGGGATCATTCCATTATGGCCTTTTTCAATATTCATCACTATTTGGGTAGACAAACGGCCGAAACGGCACAAACGGGGCATTTTCGGGCTATATCGTTGTGCTATAGCCCACGGTTTCGGGGGCTGGCCAGGGGTCCAGGCGTGTTATAGGTCAAAAATTAACTGGGGCATGCCAGGGAGGTTGGGGATCATCCCAGTATGGTCTGTTTAAATATTTGTGGCCATTTGGGTGGATGAACGAGCGAAACGGCACGAATAGAGCATTTTCAGGCCAAATCGGTGTGCTATAGCCACGGTTACAGGGGTGGGCCCGGGGTCCGAGCATGCTGTGGGCCAAAAATCAATCCGGGCATACCAGGGAAGTTGGGATCATCCCAGTGTGGTTTGTTTCAATATTCGTGGCTATTTGTGTTGGCAAATTGGCAAAACGGTGCAAACGGGCAATTTTGGCCTAAATCGATGTGTTATAGCCCACGGTTCTGGGAGTGGGCCCGAGATTCGGGCGTGCTGTTGGACAAAAATCGATTAGGACGTGCCAGGAAGGTTAGAGATCATTCCAGTATGGTTTATTTCAATATTCATGGCAATTTGGATGGACAAATGGGCGAAATGGTGTGAACGGGGCATTTTCGGGGAAAATCGGTGCGTTATAGCCCACGGTTCTGGGGTTGGGCCAGTGGTCTGGGCGTGTAATGGGCCAAAAATTGATTGGGGTATGCCATGGAGGTTGGGATCATCCCAATGTGGTCCATTTCAATATTCGTGGCCATTTGGGTGGACAAACGGGTGAAACAGCATAAACAGGGAGTTTTTGGGCCAAATCGGTGTGCTATAGCCCATGGTTCTGGGTGGGCCCGAGGTTCGGGCATGCTATCGGCCAAAAATTGACTGGGGAGTGCCAAGAACGTTGGGATCATTCCAGTGTGGTCCGTTTTAATATTCCTGGCCATTTGTGTGGATAAATGGGCAAAATGGCAAATGGGGGATTTTCGGGCCAAATCGGTGTGCTATAACCCATGGTTCCAGGGGTGGGCCTGGGTTCGGGCGTGTTGTGGGCCTAAAATTGATTGGAGTATACCAGGGAGGTTAGGGTTCATCCTAGTATGGTTCATTTAAATATTCGTGGATATTTGGGTGGACAAACAGGCGAAACAGTGTGAATGGGGCATTTTTGGGCTAAATAGGTGTGCTATAGCCCACAGTTTTGGGGGTGGGCCAAGGGTTCGGGCTTTCTTTAGGCTGAGAATTGACCAGGGCATGCCAGGGAGGTTGGGTATCATCCCAGTATGGTCCGTTTCAATATTTGTGGCCATTTGGGTGGACAAACGGGCGAAACGGTGCGAACGGGGCATTTTCAGGCAAAATCGATATGCGATAGCCCACAATTCTGGGGGTTCCCCTGATATCCATGCATGTTGTTGGCTGAAAATCAATCGAGGGTGCTAGGGAGGTTGGGGATCATCCCATTTTGGTCCGTTTTAATATTCGTGGCTATTTGTGTGGATAAACGGGCAAAATGCCATGAACGGGCCATTTTTGGGCTAAATTGGTGTGCTATAGCCCACGGTTCTGGGGGTGGGCCTGGGGTTCGAGCATACCGTGGGCCGAAAATTGATCGGGGCATGCCAGGGTGGTTGAGGATCATTCTAATGGGATCCGTTTTAATATTTGTGGCCATTTGGGTGGACAAACAGGCAAAACAGCATTAAAGGGGAATTTTAAAGCCAAATTGGTCTGCTATAGCCTACGGTTTTGGGGTGGGACCCGTGCTATGGGACAAAAATTGATGGGGGCATACAAGGGTGGTTGGAAATCATCCCAGTATGGTCCGCTTCAATATTCGTGGCAATTTGGGTGGACAAACGGGTGAAACTATGAGAATGGGGTGTTTTCAGGCCAAATCGGTGTATTTAGCCCACGATTCTAGGGGTGGGCCCGAGGTCCACGCGTGCTATACGCCAAAAATCGACCGAGACGTGTCAGGGAGGTTGGGGATCATCCTAGTATGGTCTGTTTCAATACTCGTGTCTATTTAGATGGACAAATGGGCAAAACAACACGAACGGGGCATTTTCTGGCTAAATCAGTGTGCTATAGCCCACGGTTCTGAGGGTGGGCCCGGTGTCTGGGGGTGTTGTATGCTAAAAATTGACCAGGGCATCCAAGGGTGGTTGGGGATCATCCTAGTATGGTCCGTTTTAATATTCGTGGCCATTTGGATCGACGAAGAGGTGAGACGGCGCTAACGGTGCATTTTCGAGCGATATCGGTGTGCTATAGCCCATGATTCCAGGGGTGGGCCCAGGATCTGGTCGTGTTATGGGCAGAAAATTGATTGAGGCATGCCAGGGATATTGGGGATCATCCCATTGTGGTCCATTTCAATATTCGTTGCCATTTGGGTGGACAAACTGGCGAAACGATGCGAACGGGACATTTTCAGGCCAAATCGGTGTGCTATAGCCCACGGTTCAGGGGGAGGGATCGGGGTCTAAGCGTGCTGTGGGTGTAAAATTGACTGGGACATGCCAGGGATGTTGGGGATCATCCGATTATTGTACGTTTCAATACTCATGGTAATTTGGGTGGACAAACGGGCGAAACGGCATAAACGGGGCATTTTTTGGCCAAATCGGTGTGCTATAGCCCATGATTCTTGGATTTGGGCATGCAGTAGGCCGATAATCGTCTGGGTAGTCCAGGGAGGTTGGGGATCAACTGGTTCATGCCATTTGGTTGGAAAAATGGGCAAAATAATGCGAACAGGTCATTTTTAGGCCAAATCATTGTGATATAGCCTACGGTTCTAGGGTGGGCTCGGGGTTTGGGCGTGCTGTGGGCCAAAAATATATCGAGGTATGCCATGAAGGTTGGGGATCATCCCAGTATGGTAGGTTTCAATATTTTTGGCCATTTGGGTGGACAAACGGCGCAAACGGGGATTTTTTGGCTAAATCAGTGTACTATAGTCCATGGTTCTGAGGGTGGGCATGGGGTCCTATCGTGCTTTGGCCAAAAATCAATTGGGGCATGCCAGAGAGATTGAGTATAGTCCCAGTATGGTCTGATTCAATATTCATGGCCATTTGGGTGGACATAAAGGCAATATGACGCGAATGGGGCATTTTCTAGCCAAATCAGTGTGCTATACGATTCTGGGGGTGGGCTCGGGGTTCAAGCATGCTGTGGGCCAAAAATCGATTGGGATATAGTAGGGAGGTTGGGGATCATCCTAGTGTGGTCCGTTTCAATATTTGAGTCCAGTTGGGTAGACAAATGGTCGAAATGACACGAACGGGTCATTTTCAGACCAAATTGGTGTGCTATAGCTCACGGTTCTTGGGCTGGACATAGGGTCCGGGCGTGCTGTGCACTAAAAAATTTAGTAGGGCATGCCAGGAGGGTTGAGGATCATCCTAGTGTTGTCCGTTTCATTATTTGTGGCCATTTGGGTGGACAAACGGGCGAAATGGCAGAAACAGGGCATTTTTGACAACCTACGGTTTCGGGGGTGGGGCATGGTAAGGGTGTGTTGTGGGGCAAAAATAGATCGGTGCATGATAGGGAAGTTGGGGATCCTTCTAGTGTGGTTCGTTTCGATATTTGTGGCCATTTGGGTGGACAAACGGGTGAAATAGCACAAACAGGGCATTTTCGGGCTATATCGATGCGCTATAACCCACGGTTTTGGGGGTTGCCCAGGGTTCCAGGCGTGTTGTGGGTTGAAAATTGACTGGGGCATTCCAGGGAGGTCGAGGATCATCCCAGTATGGTCCGTTTCAATATTTGTGGCCATTTGGGTGGATGAAAGGGCGAAACGGCGCAAATAGAGCATTTTCTAGCTAAATTAGTGTTTTATAGCCCCTGGTTCCAGAGGTGGGCCCTGGGTCCGAGAATCTTATGGTCAAAAAATCAATCTAGGTATACCATGGAGGTTTGGATCATCCCAGTGTGATCCGTTTCAATATTCATGGTAATTTAGGTTGAAAAACGGGAAGAACGGCATAAACGGGCATTTTTGGGCTAAATTGGTGTGCTATAGCCCACAATTTTGGGGGTGGGCCTGGGGTTCAGGCGTGCTGTGAGCCAAAAATTGATTGGGGCATGCCAGGAAGGTTGAGGATCATCCAAATATGGTTCATTTTAATATCGGTGGTGATTTGGGTGGATAAATAGGAGAAACGGTGTGAACGGGGCATTTTTGGGCAATATCGATGTGCTATAACCCACGGTTCCGGGGTTGGGCCAAAGGTCCGGGCGTGTAATAGGCCAAAATTTGATCGGGGCATGCCAGGGAGGTTTTGGATCATCCCAATGTGGTACGTTTCAATATTTTTTACCATTTGGGTGGACAAATAGGCAAAACAGCGCAAACGAGGAGTTTTTGAGCCAAATAGGTGTGTTATAGCCCATGGTTCTAGGGGTGGGCCCGGGGTCCGGGCATGCTGTGCGTCGAAAATCAAATGGAGAGTGCCAGCAAGGTTGGGGATCATTCCAGTTTGGTCCATTTTAATATTCCTAGCTATTTGTGTGGATAAACGGGCAAAACGGTGCACACAGGGCATTTTCAGGCCAAATCGGTGTGTTATCGCCCATGATTCCAGGGGTGGGCCTGGGTCCGGGTGTGCTGTGGGCTGAAAATTTATTGGGCATACCAGGGAGGTTGGGGATCATCCCAGTGTGGTCCGTTTCAATATTCGTGGACATTTGGGTGGACAAACGGGTGATACAGTGTGAATGGGGCATTTTTAGACCAAATAAGTGTGCTATAGCCCATGGTTCCGGGGGTGGGCCTGGGGTCCGAGCTTGTTGTAGGCCAAAAATTGACAAGGGCATGCCAAGGAGGTTGAAAATTATCCCATTATGGTCCGTTTCAATATTCATGGTCATTTGAGTGGACAAACGAGCAAAACAGTGCGAACGGGGCATTTTCGGGAAAAATCGATGTGCTATAGCGCATAGTTCAGGGGGTGCCCCCGGGATTCGGGCGTGCTGTGGGCCATAAATCAATCGAGGCATGCCAGGGAGGTTATAGATCATCCCAGAGCGAACCGTTTCATTATTCATGGCTATTTGGGTGGACAAACGAGCGAAATGGGGCGAACGGTGCATTTTAGGGCTAAATCAGTGTGTTATAGCCCACAGTTTCGGGGATGGGCCTAGGGTTCTAGCGTGTTATAGGACGAAAATGGATTAGGGTATTTCAGGGAGGTTGAGGATCATCCCAGTATGGTCCGTTTAAATTTTTGTGGCTATTTGGATGGATAAACGAGCAAAATAGCGTGAACAGGGCATTTTTTGTCTAAATTGATGTGTTGTAGCTTATGGTTTCGTGGGTGGGATGGGGGTCCGAGCATGCTGTGGGACGACAATGGATTGAAGGCATGATAGGGAGGTTGGGGATTGTCATAGTGTGGTCCGTTTCAAAATTCATGTCCATTTGGGTTGACAAACGAGCGAAACAGCGAACGGGGCATTTTCGGGCCAAATCATGATGCTATAGCCCATAGTTTCGGGGGTGGGCCAGGGGTCCGGGTGTGTTGTGGGTTAAAAATCGATCAGGGTGTGTAAGGGAGGTTGGGGATCGTTCCAGTGTGGTCTATTTCAATATTTGTGGCCATTTGGATGGACAAACGGGCAAAACGGCATAAACGGGGCATTTTCAGGCCAAATCGGTGTGCTATAGCCCACGGTTTTGGGGGTGAGCCCGAGGTCCGGGCGTGCTATGGTTCAAAAATCGATCGGGGCATGCAGGAAGGTTGGGGATCATCCCAGTGTTCTCTGTTTCAATATTTGTGGCCATTTGGGTTGATAAACCGGCAAAACGATGCGAAGGGGGCATTTTCAAGCTAAATCAGTGTGCAATAGCCCCTGGTTCTGGGGGTGGGATAGGGGTCCGGGCGTGCTGTGGGTCAAAAATCGATCGAGGCATGTTAGGGAGGTTAGAAATCATCACAGTGCGGTCCGTTTCGATATTTGTGGCCATTCTGATGGACAAACGGGCAAAACGGTCCAAACGCGGCATTTTCGAGCCAAATCGGTGTGTAATAGCCTACTGTTTTTGAGGTGACCCTGGGATCCGGGCGTGTTGTAGGCCGAAAATTGATCGGGGCGTACAAGGGAGGTTGGAGATCATCCTAGTATGGTCTGTTTTAATATTTGCGGCTATTTGGGTAAACAAACGGTCGAAATAGTGTGAATGGGACATTTTTTAGCCAAATCAGCGTGCTATAGCCACGGTTCCGGGGGTGGGCCTAGGGTCCTAGTGTGTTGTGTGCTGAAAATTGGTCGGGGCATGCCAGGCAAGTTGGGAATCATCCCATTGTGGTCTGTGTCAATATTTGTGGCAGTTTCGGTGGACAAACGGGCAAAATGGCATGAACGGGGTGTTTTCGGGCTAAATCAATGTGCTATAGCCCTCGGTTTCGGGGGTGGCCCTGGCGTCCAGGCGTATTGTGGGCTAAAAATTGATTGGGTCATGCAAGGGTCGTTGGATATCATCCCAGTGTGGTCCGTTTTAATATTCTTGGCCATTTGGGTGGACAAACTGGCAAAACGGCACAAAAAGGGAATTTTCGGGCCTAATCGGTGTGTTATAGCCCGCGGTTTCAGGGATGGCCCTATGGTCTGGGCGTGCTGTGGGCCAAAAATTGACTGGGTATGCTAGGGAGGTTGAGGATCATCCCAGTAAGGTCCGTTTCAATATTAATGGCCATTTGGGTGGACAAATGGGCGAAACAACGTGAACGGAGCATTTTCGTGCCAAATCGGTGTGTTATAGCCCACAGTTCTAGGGGTGTGCTCGGGGTTAGAGTGTGTTGTGGGCCAAAATTGACCGAGGCATGCCAAGGAGGTAAGGGATCGTTCAAGTGTGGTCCATTTTAATATTAATGGCAATTTGGGTGGACAAACAGACGAAACTACGCGAATGGGGCATTTTCAGGGCAAATTGGTGTGCTGGACCTAGGGTCCGGGCGTGCTGTGGCCCAAATATCGATCGGGGCATGCCAGGAATGTTAGTGATCGACCTAGAGCAGTCTGTTTCAATATTTGTGTATATTTGGATGGACAAACAGGCGAAACAGCGGGAACAGGGCATTTTTGGGCCAAATCGATGTGCTATAGCCCACGGTTCTGGGGGTGGGCCAGTGGTTCGGGCGATACGGCATGAACGGGATATTTTTGGGCCAAATTGGTGTTGTATAGCCCACAGTGTCAAGGGTGCGACCGGGGTTCGGTCGTGTTGTGGGCCAAAAAATCGACTGGGGCATGTCGAAGAGGTTATGTATTATCCCAGTGTAGTTCGTTTCAATATGTGTGTCTATTTGGGTGGACAAACAAGTGAAAAGGTGCGAATGAGGCATTTTCGGGCTAAATCGATGTGTTATAACCCACGGTTTAGGTGGTGGGCCTGAGGTCCATGCGTGTTGTGGGCCAAAAATTGATCGAGGCATGCCATGGAGGTTGAGGATCATCCCAGTGTTGTTCATTTCAATATTCGTGGCCATTTGCGTGTATAAATAGGCGAAATGGTGCGAACGAGGCATTTTCGGGCCAAATTGGTGTGTTTAGCCTAAGGTTCTGGGGGTGGATCCTGGGTCGGAGCGTGGTGTGAGCCAAAAATTGATCAGGGCATTGTACGGAGATTAGGGATCATCCCAGTGTGGTCTGTTTAAATATTCGTTGCATTTGGTTGGACAAACAGACAAAACAGGGCATTTTCAAGCCAAATCGGTGTACTATAACCCACGGTTCCAGGAGTGGGCCTGGGGTTCGAGCGAGTTGTAGTTCGAAAATAGACCGGGGCATACCAGGGTGGTTGGGGATCATCCAACTATGGTCAATTTAAATATTCGTGGCCATTTGTATGGACAAACAGGCGAAAGGCATGAACGGGGCATTTTTAGTCCAAATCGGAGTGATATTGCCCATGATTTTGTGGGTGGGCTGGGGGTCCGGGTGTGCTATGGTCCAAAAATTGATCGGGGTGTGCAAGGAAGCTTGGGGATCATCCCAGTGTGGTGCATTTCAAAATTCGTGGCCATTTGGGTTGACAAACGGGCAAAACAGCATGAACAGGGCATTTTCGGGCCAAATCGGTGTGCTATAGCCCACAATTACGGGGGAGGGCTAAGGGTCTGGGCGTGCTGTGGGCCAAAAATCGATTGGGGCATGCCAGGGAGATTGAGGATCGTCCCAGTGTGGTCGTTTTAATATTCATCGCTATTTGTGTGGATAAATGGGCAAAACGGTGCGAATGGGGCATTTTCAAGCCAAATCGATGTGCTATAGCCCATAGTTCTGGGGATGGCCCTGGGGTTCGGGCATGCTATGGGCTGAAAATCGACCGAGGCGAGATAGGGAGGTTAGGAATCATCCCAGTGTGGTCTATTTCAATATTCGTTGTCATTTGAGTGGACAAATGGCGCGAACGGGGTATTTTCAGGCCAAATCGTTGTGCTATAACCCACGGTTTCGGGGTTGGGCCAGGGGTCCGGGCGTGCTGTGGGCCAAAAATTAATCAGGGCATGCCAGAAAGGTTGGGAATCATCTCAGCATAGTTCGTTTCAATATTCTTGGACATTTGGGTGGACAAACAGCGCGAACGGGGCATTTTTGGGCCAAATCGGTGTGCAATAACTCATGGTACCGAGGATGGCCCCGGGGTTCGGGCGTGCTGTCGGCCAAAAATCGAGCAGGGCATGCCAGGAGGGTTGAGGATCATCCAAGTATGGTCCGTTTCAATATTCATGGCCATTTGGGTGGACAAACGGGTGAAACAGCACAACCGGGGCATTTTCAGGCCAAATCAGTGTGATATAGCCCACGGTTTCGGGGGTGCGCCCGGGATACGGGTGTGCTGTGGTCAAAAATTGACCGAGGCATGCCAGGAAGTTTGGGGATAGTCCCAGTGTGATCCATTTTAATATTCGTGGCAATTTAGGTGAACAAACGGGTGAAACAGCGTAAACGGGGCATTTTCGGGTAAAATTGGTGTCCTATCGCCCACGGATCTTGGGGTTCCCCTGGGGTCCGGGCGTGCTATGGGCTGAAAATCGATCGGAGAATGCCAGAGAGGTTGGGAATCGTCCCTATATGGTCTGTTTTAATATTCGTGGCCATTTGGGTGGACAAATCGGCGAAATGGCGTTAACGGGGTATTTTTGGTCTAAATCGATGTGCTATAACCCACGTTTCTAGGGGTGGGCCCGGGATCCGGGCATGTTGTGGGCTGAAAATCGACTGGGGCATATCAGGGAGGTTGGGGATCATTCTAGTGTGGTCCCTTTCAATATTCGTGGCCATTTGGGTGGGAAAATGGAAAAAACAGCGTGAATGGGGCATTTTCGGATCAAATTAGTGTGTTATAGCTCACAGTTCCGATGGTGGCATTGGGGTCCGAGCGTGCTGTGGGCTAAAAATTGACTGGGCATGCAAAGGAGGTAGAGATCATCCTAGTGTGGTTTGTTTCAATATTCGTAACCTTTTGGATGGACAAACGGTCGAAATGGCAGAAATGTGACATTTTCAGGCCAAATTGTTGTGTTGTAACCCACGGTTCTAAGGGTAGGCCCGCGGTCCAAGCGTGTTGTGCGTCAAAAATTTACCTACGCATGCCAGGGAGGTTTAGGATCATCCCAGAGTGGTCCGTTTCAATATTCATGGCCATTTGGGAGGGAAAACAGGCAAAACGGCTAGAATGGGGCATTTTTTTGCCAAATCGGTGTGCTATAGCCCACGGTTTTAAGGATGGCCCGGGGTTCGAGCATGTTGTGGGTTAAAAATCAACCAGGGTATGCCAGGGAGGTTGGGGATCATCCCAGTGTGGTCTGTTTCAATATTCCTGACCATTTGGGTGGACAAACGGGTGAAACGGTGCGAACAGGGCATTTTGGGGACAAATCAGTGTGCTATAGCCGATGATTTTGGGGGTGCGCCTGGGTATGGGTGTGTTGTGGGATGAAATCGACCGAGGCATGCCAGGGAGGTTGGGATCATCCCAGTGTGATACGTTTCAATATTCATGGAAATTTTGGTGGACAAATAGGCAAAACGGCACAAACGAAGCATTTTTGGGTCAAATCATTGTGCTATAGCCCACGGTTCTGTAGGTGGCCCCAGGGTACGGGCATACTGTTGGTTGAAAATCGATTGGGGCATAACAGGGAGGTTGGGGATCATCCCAGTGTAGTCTGTTCCTATTCTTTTGTCTATTTGGGTGGACAAAAGAGTGAAACAGCGGGAACGGGGCATTTTTGGGCCAAATCAGTGTGCTATTGCCTATGGTTCTAGGGGTGGACCAGTGGTACAGGAGTTCTGTGGGCTGAAAATTGATCGGGTCATGTCGGGGAGGTTGGGGATCATCCTACTATGGTCTGCTTTAATATTTGTGCCTATTTCTGGGGACAAACGGGCGATACGGCGAGAAAGGGGCATTTTTGGGCCAAATCGGTGTGCTATAGCCCACAGTTTTGGAGGTGCGCCCGGGGTCCAATCGTGTTGTGGACAAAAAATAAATGGTGGAATGCCAAGGAAGTTGGGGATCATGCCAATGTGTTCTGTTTCAATATTTTTTGCCATTTGGGTGGACAAACGGGCGAAATAGCACGAACGGGGCATTTTTGGGCCAAAACGGTGTGCTATAGCCCACGATTCTAGGGGTGGCCACGAGGTTCGGGCGTGCTATGGGCCATAAATCGATCAGGGCATGACAGGGAGGTTGGAGATCATCCCAGTGTGATCCGTTTCATTATTTGTGGCCATTTGGGTGGACAAACGGAGGAAACGGCGCGAATGGTCCACTTTTGGGCCAAATTGGTGTGATATAGCCCACGGTTCCGGGGGTGTGCCTGGAGTTCGAGCGTGTTGTTGGCTAAAAATGGAATGTGGCATGCCAGGGAGGTTGGGGATCATCCAAGTGTGGTTCGTTTAAATTTTCGTGGCCATTTGGGTGGATAAATGGGCGAAACAGCATGAATGGGGCATTTTAGGTCCAAATCGGTGTGTTGTAGCCCACGGTTTCATGGGTGGGCTGGGGTCCAGGCGTGTTGTGGGCCAAAAATTGATCGGGGGCGTGCTAGGAAGGTTGGGCATTGTCCCAATGTGGTCTGTTTCAAAATTCGTGGACATTTGGGTTGGCGAACAGGGCATTTTTAGGCCAAATCAATGTGCTATAGCCCACAGTTCCGAGGGTGGGCTAGGGGTCCGGGTGTTCTAGGGGTCAAAAATTTATCGGGGTGTGCAGGAAGGTTGGGGATCAACCCAGTGTGGTCTATTTAAATATTCGTAGCTATTTGGGTTGACAAACAGGCAAAACAACGTGAACAGGGCATTTTTGACCCAAATCGGTGTGCTACAGCCCACGGTTCCAAGGGTGGGCTAGGGTCCAGGCGTGTTGTGGGTGGAAAATTGACCAAGGCATACCAGGGAGGTTGGGGATCATCCCAGTATGGTCCCTTTCAATATTCGTGTCCATTTGGGTGGACAAACGGGCAAAACGGCGCGAACGAGGCATTTTCAGGCCCAATCGATATGCTATAGCCCATGGTTTAGGGGGTGGGCCTGGGGTCCGGGCGTGCTGTGGTTTAAAAATCAATCGGGGCATGCAGAAAGGTTGGAGATCATCCCAGTGTTGTCTTTTTCAATATTCATGGCCATTTGAGTTGACAAACGGGCGAAATAGCGCAAAGGAGGCATTTTCGAACCAAATCGGTGTGCAATTGCCCACGATTTCAAGGGTGGGATGGGGTTCTGGTCTGGCTATAGGACAAAAATTGACTGAGGCATGCTAGGGAGGTTGGAGATCATCCCAGTGTGGTTTGTTTCAATAATTGTTGCCATTTGGGTGGATAAACGGGCAAACCGATGTGAATGCGGCATTTTCGAGCCAAATCGGTGTGCTAGCCTTCTGTTTCGGGGGTGGCCCTGGGGTCCGGGCGTGCTATGGTCTGAAAATCGATCGGTACATACAAAGAAGGTTGGATATCATTCCATTATGGTCCGTTTTAATATTAGTGGAAATTTGTGTAAACAAACGGTCAAAACAGTGCGAATGGGGTATTTTTTAGCCAAATGGCATGCTATAGCCCACGGTTTTGGGGGTGTACCCGGGGTCCTAGTATGTTGTGTGCTGAAAATTGACCGGGGCATGCCAGGAAGGTTGGGGATCATCCCAGTATGGTCCGTGTCAATATTCGTGGCCTTTTGGGAGGACAAACGGGCAAAATGGCATGAACAGGGTGTTTTCGGGCTAAATTGGTGTGTTATAGTCCACAGTTACGGGGGTGGCCCCAGGGTCCGGGCATACTGTGGGATGAAATTTGACCGAGACATGCAAGAGAGGCTGAATATCGTCCCAGTGTGGTCCGTTTCAATATTCGTGGCCATTTGGGTGGACAAACGGGCAAAACGGCGTAAAAGAGGCATTTTCGAGCCAAATTAATGTGTTATAGCCCACTGTTCCGGGAATGGTCCCATGGTCCGGGTGTGTTATGGACCAAAAATCGACTGGGGCATTCTAGGGAGGTTGAAGATCATCCCAATAAGGTCTGTCTCAATATTAATGGCCATTTGGGTGGAAAAATGGGCAAAATGACGTGAACGGGGCATTTTTGGGCTAAATTAATATGTTATAGCCCACAGTTCTAAGGCTACGCACGGGGTTCGAGCGTGTTATAGGATGAAATTGACCGGGGCATGCCAGAGAGGTTGGGGATCGTCCCAGAGTGGTTATTTTTAATATTCATGGTAATTTGAGTGGACAAATGGACGAAACTGCACGAACGAGGCATTTTCAGGGCAAATTGGTATGCTATAGCCCACGGTTTTGGGGTGGACCCGGGGTCCGGGCGTGCTGTGGGTCGATAATCGATCGGGGCATGCCAGGAATGTTGGGTATCATCCTAGTGTAGTCTGTTTTAATATTTGTGTCCATTTGGATGGAAAAATGAGCAAAACAGCGGGAACGGGGCATTTTCGAGCCAAATCGGTGTGCTATAGCCCACGATTCTTGGGGTGGGCCAGCGATCCAGGCATGTTTGGGGCCAAAAATTGATTGGGGCATGCCAGGGAGGTAGTACATTATCTCAGTATGGTCCATTTCAATATTTGTGGCCATTTCTGTGGACAATCGGGCAATACGGCGCGAATAGGTCATTTTCAGGCCAAATCGGTGTTCTATAGCCCATAGTTTCTAGGGTACGTTTGGGGTCCGGTCGTGTTGTGGGCCGAAAAATTGATCGGGGCGTGCCAAGGAGGTTGAGGATTGTCCCAGTGTAGTCCGTTTCAATATGCGTTGCCATTTGGGTGGACAAACAGGTGAAACGGCGCGAATGAGGAACTTTTGGGCTAAATCAATGTGCTATAACCCACGGTTCCGGTGGTGGACCCAGGGTTCGAGCGTGCTGTGGGCCAAAAATTGACCGGGGCATACCAGGGAGGTTGGGGATCGTTCTAGTATGGTCCGTTTTAATATTTGTGGCTATTTAGGTGAACAAAAGGGGGAAACGGGGTAAACAGGGTATTTTTGGGACAAATCGATGCGTTATAGCCCATGGTTCTGGGGGTGGGCCTGGATTTCGGGTGTGCTGTGGGCCGTAATTCGATCGGGGGTGTGCCAGGGAGGTTGGTGATCATCCCAGTGTAGTTCGTTGCAATATTAGTTATCATTTGGGTGGACAAACCGGGCAAAACGGCATGAATGGGGCATTTGCGGGCCAAGTCGGTGTGCTATAGCCTATGATTCCAGGGGTGGTCCCAGGGTCCAGGCGTGTTGTGGACAAACAATTGACCGGGGAATGCCAAGTAGGTTGGGGATCATCCCAGTATGGTCCATTTTAATATTAGTGGCCATTTGGGTGGACAAACGGGTGAAACGGCACGAACGGGGTATTTTTGGATCAAATTGGCATGTTATAGCCCATGGTTTCGGGGGTGGGCCTTGAGTTCGAACGTGTTGTAAGCCGAAAATCAATCGAGGCATGCCAGGGAGGTTGGGGATCATCCCAGTATGGTCTTTTTCAATATTCGTAGCCATTTGGGAGGACAAACGGGCAAAACGGTGTGAATGGGGTGTTTTCAAGACAAATCAATGTGCTATAGCCAACGGTTCAGGGGGTGCCCCCAGGATCCGCGCGTCCTGTGGTCTAAAAATCGATCGAGCGTACCAGGGAGGTTGGGGATCATCCCAGTGTGATCCATTTCAATATTTGTGGCCATTTGGTTAGAGAAACAGGCGAAACAACGCGAATGGGGCATTTTAGGGCCAAATCAGTGTGCTATAACCCATGGTTTCAGGGGTGACCCCGGGGTCCGGGTGTACTGTGGGCTGAAAATTGACTGGGGCATGCCAGGGAGGTTGAGAATCGTCCCAGTGTGGTCCTTTTTAATATTCAAGGCTATTTGGGTGGACAAACAGGTGAAACAACACGAACGGTGAATTTTTTAGCCAAATTGGTGCGCTATAGCCCACGATTTTAGGGGTGGGCCCAGGGTTAGAGCGTGTTGTGGGCCAAAAATTGTCTGGGGCATGCCATGGAGGTTGGGGATCATCCCAGTATGGTCTGTTTAAATATTTTTGGCCATTTGGGTGGACAAACGTGCGAAACAGCGCGAACGGGGCATTTTTGGGCCAAATCGGTGTGCTATAGACCACGATTTTGGGGATGGTCCTGGGGTACGGGTTTGCAATGGTTCAAAAATTGACCAGGTCATGCCAAGGCAGCTGAGCATTGACCTATTATGCCCCAATAGGACATGCGGGGCAATTTGGGTGGTCGAACATGTGAATCGGTGTGAAGGGGGCATTTTCGAGCAAAATTAGTGTGCTATAGCCCACGATTCCGTTGGTGGGCCCGGTTTCCAGGCGTGTCGTGGGTCAAAAATTAATCGGGTCATTTCAGGGAGGCTGGGGATCGTCCTAATATGCCCCATTGGGGTGGGCGGGGCCATTTGGGTGGTCAAACATGCGAAACGGCAGGAATTAGGCGTTTTTGGGAAAAATTGTTGTGCTTTAAGCTATGGTTCTATGGGTGGCCCCGAGGTCTAGGCGTGTTGTGGGCCAAAAATTGATCGGGTCATGTCAGAGATGCTGGCGATCGTACTAGTGTGCCCCGTTGGGGTGGACAAGGTCATTTGGGTGGTCAAACGGGTGAAACGATGCGAAGGAGGCATTTTTGGGCAATATCAATTTGCTACATCATGCGTTTTTGGGGGTAGAACCGAGCGTGCCGTGGGCCAAAAATTGAATGAGTCGTATCAGGAAGGCTGGGGATCGGCCTAGTGTGCCCCGTTGGGGTGGGCGAGGCTATTCCGGTGGTCAAACGGGCAAAATATCTCTAAGGAGGCATTTTTAGGCTAAATTGGTGTGTTATAGCCCACGATTCCGTGGGTAGGCCAAGGGTTCGGGTGTGTCGTAGGCCAAAAATCGATCGGGTCGTGCCAAGGAAGCTGAGGATCGACCTAGTGTGCCTCGTTGGGCTGGGCGGGGCTATTTGGGTGTTCAAACAGGTGAAACGGCATGAGAGGGGCATTTTCAGGCCAAATCGGTGTGTTATACCCCACGGTTACATGGGTGGGCCCGGGGTTTGGGTGTGTCATGGGCCGAAAATTGATCGGGTCATGCCGGGGAGGCTGGGGATCGTCTTAGTTCTCCCCGTTGTGGTGGGCGGAGCCATTTGTGTGGTCAAACAGGCAAAACGACACAAAGGAGGCATTTTCTATCTAAATTGGTGTGTTATAACCCACGATTTCGTGGGTAGGCTCAGGGTCTGGGCGATTCTTGGGTCAAAAATCAATCGGGTCTTGCCAGGTTGGCTGGGGATCGGCCTAGTATGACCCGTTGGGTTTGGCGGGTCCATTTGAGTTGTCAAACGAGCGATACGGCGTGAAGGGGGCATTTTAATTTTAAATCGGTGTGCTATAGCCCACAGTTCCGTGGGTGGGCCTGGGGTCCGAGCGTCTCGTGGGTCGAAAATTGATTGGGTCATGCCAGGGAGTCTAGAGATCATCCTAGTGTGCCCCGTTTGGGTGGGTGGGGCCATTTGTGTGGTCAAATGGCAAAATAACACAAATGAGGCATTTTCAGTACAAATCGGTGTGCTATAGCCCACGGTTTGGTGGGTGGGCCCGGGGTTCGGGGGTACCATGGATTGAAAATTGATCGCATCATTCCACGGAGGCTAAATATCGGCCTAGTATCCCCCATTAGGGTGGGTGGGGTCTTTCTGTAGTCAAACGGGTGAAACGATGCGAAGGGGATATTTTTGGGCCAAATCGGAGTGCTATAGCCCACGGTTTCGTAGGTGGGCCCGGGGTTCGGGTGTGCCGTAGGTTAAAAATTGACCAAGTTATACCAGGGAGGCTGGGGAACGTCCTAGTTTTCCCCATTGGGGTTGGCAGGGACATTTGGATGGCTAAACGGGCAAAACGACGCGTACGGGGCATTTTTGGGCTAAATCAGTGTGCTATAGACCATAGTTCTGTGGGTGGATTTGGGGTCCGAGTATTCTATGGGACAAAACTCGATTGGATCATGCCAGGGAGGCCTGGAATCATCGTAGTATGCCCCGTTGTGGTGGGCAGCGCTATTTGGGTGGTCAAATGAGAGAAACGGCGCAAAGGAGGCATTTTCAAGACAAATCGGTGTGCTATAGCCCACGATTTCGTGGGTGGGCCTAAGTTTTAGGCGTGTCGTGGGCCAAAAATTTACTAGGACATGCCAGGGAAGCTGGGGATCGGCCTACTATGCCCCTTTGGGGTGGGAGGGGCCATTTGGGTGGTCAAACGGGCGAAACGACTCGAAGGAGGCATTTTTGTGCCAAATTGGTGTGCTATAGCCCACGGTTCCGTGGGTGGGCCCGGTCTCTCGGCGTGACATGGGCCAAAAATTGACTGGTTCATGCAAGGGAGGCTAGGGATCGACCTTACGTGCCTCTTTGGAGTGAGTGTAGTAATAGGGGTGGTCAAACGGGCGAAACGGCTCAAAGGGACATTTTCGAGCCAAATCGATAGGCTATAGCCGACGGTTCCGTGGGTAGGCCCGGAGTCCGAGCATTTTGTGGGCCAAAAATTAATCGAGTTATGACTGGGAGGCTGCGGATCAATTTAGTGTTCCCCGTTGGGGTGGGCGAGTCCATTTGGGTGCTCAAACGTGCAAAACGGCTCGAAAGGGGCATTTTCAGGCCAAATCGGTGTGCTATAGCCCATGATTCCATGGGTGGGCCTGAGGTCTGGGCATGTCGTGGGCCAAAAATCGACCAGGTCATGACAAGGAGGCTGGTTATTGGCCTATTAGGCCCTTTTGGTGTAGGTGGAGCCATTTTTATGGTCAAACAAGCAAAACAGCGCGAAGGGAGAATTTTTGGGCCAAATCGGTGTGCCATAGCCCACGGTTTTGTTGGTGGGCCCATGCTCCAGGCGTGTCGTGGGCTGAAAATCGATCGGGTCATGCCAGGAAAGCTGGGGATAGGACTAGTATGCCCTGTTGGGGTGGAAGAGTCCATTTGGGTGGACAAACAGGCAGAACGGCACTAAGGGGGCATTTTTGGGACAAATTGGTGTGCTATGCACACGGTTCCGTGGTTGGGCCAGGGGTCCAAATGTGTCATGGGCCAAAAATCAACTGGGTCATGCCAGGGAGGCTGGGTATTAGACTAGTGTGCCCCGTTGGGGTGTTATGGTCCATTTGGGTGGTCAAACGGGCAAAACGGTGCGAAGGGGACATATTCGGGCCAAATTGGTGTGCTCTAGCCCACGGTTCCGTGAAAGGGCTCGGGTCCGAGCGTGTGGTGGGCCAAAAATTGATGTGGTCTCTCCAGGGAGGCTGTGAATCAGCATAGTGTGCCCCGTTGGGGAGTACAGGTCCATTTGGATGCTCAAACGTGCAAAACGGCGCGAAGGGGACATTTTCGGGCCAAATCGGTGTGCTATAGCCTACGGTTCCGTCGGTAGGCCTAGGGTCCGGATGTGTCGTAGGCTAAAAATTAACCGGTTCATTCCAGGGAGGCTAGGTATCTTCCTATTGAGCCCCGTTGGGGTGAGCGTGGATATTTGGGTTGTTAAACGGGTGAAACGGCGAGAACGGGGTATTTTTGAGCCAAATCGGTTTGCTATAGCCCACAGTTCCATGGGTTGGCCTGGGGTCCGTGCGTGCCATTTATAATGCTCAACTGACATGTCCAATTAAGTGTAAGGTGATCGTTAACAATATATTTACCCAACTAGGAGTCGAGGTCGAATCCACGGGGAACAATGTGAGTAGCGATTAAGTAGGTTCGGAACGAGAGCTACTAACTAGATTCAAACCTATGGTACAAAATGGTTTGGGTGTTTGAAATGGGTGTCAATAATGAAAACAATTTTTAGGCTTCTAAAGACCTAATTCAAGACTAAGAATGATTAGAGTGTAAACAATTAGGAGCGGATCTTGGGACTATGCTATCATAGGGGAAAGATATGCATGGGTATGTAATGATTCAATGCCAATTCTAGTTGTTGATGATATGGTAGGCTAGTTTTCAAGTCCTTGAGGCTAGTTTTTCAACAAAGCCTCAAATATGTCACTCGTTGACCCTTTCGAGTACCTAACGAGTGTGCAATTAAAGCCACAAAATACCTCAATTAGGCACCCCTATTTTTAGGATGGAACCCGAGGGATAATCAACCTCATATTCACCCTTATTTCTAAGATAGTGAAAAGTAGTAAATTATATCCATAAATTTTCTACTATTTTCTTGGTTTCCACATCCCTCTCTCAAGGATGATGAGGGTTCCGAAAGTTCACCCAAAACCCTTCTTTCGAAGATGGCTTAGAGCTTTCTAGAGTGTGGAGTTTTCACCCATCAAACCCATGTGGGTATTTTGGGCTTTCACCCATCAAATCCCAACCTATTTAATCAAGCAATAATAGAACCCATCATCAACAAACTAAAATTTACACAAATACATCACAACCCACACACTTGCACCCTATTCAAGAATAATCCCAAGAGGAAGAACTAACAAAACATAAAGACAATAAACACAAATAAACCATGAATTCCATCAAACAAATTCATGAAGGATAAAAAGAATGCAAACCAAACTTTAAATCTCCACAAATCTCCAATGGAATTAGCAAATTCTTCACTTGAAAGTCACTCTAATGTCTTCTTAGCTCAAAATTAGTACAAATTAGGCTCCAAGCTCCAAGAAATTACAAATCCTAATCTAAGCTAAGAAAGAGGAGTGTGTAGTGATAGATGATAGATAAAAGATGATGAAAATGAACTAAAATCCCCTATTTAAGCCCAATTCCACATTTTCCCAATATTACAAAAATGTCACCTTGCTCTTGATCTGCTTAAGCAGATGGAGAGCAGGTGGAAAGCGGATGCAAAGTAGATGGCCCTTTACTTTCACATTTGACCTTCTTTTGACTTGAAAGATTTGCTTATCTTCCATTTTCAACTTTCCTACACAAATGAGCATTAAGTATGAGATAAATATCAAATCAACAGAAATCAATAGAAAAAGCATGATAATTTAGGCTTAAAAGGTACTAGAAAGTCGTCAAATGATGGCTTATCAGCCGTGGGCTAAAAATTGACCGGGTCATGCCAGGGAGGTTGGGGATTGTCCTAGTGTGCTCCGTTAGCGTGAGCGGGGCCATTTGGGTGGTCAAATGAGCAAAACGGCGTAAAAGGGCATTTTCGAGCCAAATTGGTGTTCTATAACCCACGGTTCCATGGGTGGGCCCGGGGTTCGGATGTGTCATGGGCCAAAAATCAGTCGGGTCATTCCAGGGAGGCTGGGGATCGGCCTAGTATGCCCCGTTGGGGTTGGTGGGGCCATTTGGGTGGTCAAACAAGTGAAACGGCGCGAACGAGGCATTTTCGGGCCAAATTGGTGTGCTATATCCCACAGTTTCATGGGTGGACTCGGGGTCCGGGCATGTCGTGTCCTCACGCAATCAAGAACAATTTAAAGAGATAGGGTATTTAACTCAAATCCATCCAAAAGAAAGCTATAGCAAAGGAATAAGCTAACAAAGCTCTTCAAATACTTTCTAAACATGTCATGGCAACAAGTAAACAAAATTTTTTCAATAAGCACATATTTATGAAGCAAGGATGAAAGTTTGTGTCAAATGAACCTTCCAAATCAACAAAGCATCTTAAGAGAAAACACAAAATTTTCAAAAAAAATCTCAATCTTCACAATGCAACTTACTTCACCCATTTACCCAAACTGAGAGTAAGACCTTACCCTCTACCACAAAGTATCGATGCCTCTCACAAGCAAGAGTTAGCTCCACACACACAAAATACAAGAAAATTTCTAAAGGAACTCAAATAATGAAAGAATATACACTCACTCTCGCAAAGAAATTCAAGTACAATGAGTAGAACCATAGGCTTGCCCTTTGTATTTTTCGTTACTAATGTAAACTTACCTAGTTTGGAATCGCCAAGGTCTTGCGGGTCAAGATAAAGACTTAAGGGGTAGGATGGAATATCTATGGATCAAGTGACTAAAATACCTCCTTCAATGCAATTCCTCAACCCTTTCTACCCCAAATTTTTCAAACTATCCACCTTATTCTCCTTTAAATCATCTCCCATTTTTCCAACCTTTTTATTAGCATTTACCTAACAATTAAAAGTCACCATTTTATTTCTTTCTTTCTTTGACTTTGTCAGGAGACTTTCTAACTTTGAGCTCTTCTTAGCCCCCCATTTGTCTCTTTTTTCTTCACATTCTATGGGCTAGGTTATATAACTTTATCATCAAGTATGTCTCTTGTCTATTAAACACATAAATTGAATAACTTACATACACCTTTCTTGGTTCATCTTATCACATCATATTAATCCCCCAAAACTTGGAGTATGAACCACCGTTACATTACTCTCCCAACTACACAAATCCCCCAAACTTAGGCTTTCGCCTATATTTCACTACCTTGAATCATTCGATGCATCAAAGGAGGTTCAGTGTCAAAAAGAAGATTTTAAAAGGTCTTAGGTGTTTTAGCAAGGTTATCATTACAAAAATAAAGAAAAATGGGCAAAAAGGTTCAAAGGGTTTAACTAGGGAACGATATTAAGGTGGGAATTTGGTCATGTGATGGGTCAAAAATGGCCTCGGATCATTCTCCAAACCAAACTTATCTAGAATTTCACTTTGAACACACTCGGGGCAAATTCTAGGCTACACATACGTATAAAAATTATTCAAACATCTCACCACACATGGCATCATACTCATAGAGCAAAAAGTTAATCTCCCAACCAATTTTAGCAATTTGAGCTTAATAAGTTACTCCGAGTCAAGGACTCATCCTTGTAAAGAGAGAATCAAAATCGAATTTAATGGTCTCACTCAAAAGAAAGTTCAAGAACATTCTTGATCTCTTTTTTTTTTCAAAAAGAAAACTATAATTTTTTTGGTTTTTTCTCAAAATCATTTTATTTCTTGCCAATGACACTTTGAAAGTATTTTTGAACTTTTGCCTCTTCCTAAACAATTAAAGAAAAACTTGGGTGAATGCAAGGCAACATTATCATTACACCTCATGGGATTCTTTCCTCACCACTTCACATATCGCCCATTTAGATCATAAAACACTCATAACACCAATAGAAACATAAACGACCCTATACCCTTAAGAATGGCGTCACCCAATCTATCATAGAGCAAGGCAAGTATTCATGTCTCTCTTACCATGGGCGCAACATTCCTCAACAATTTCAATCAAAGACCACCGATTATTCCATATTCAAGACCAATTAGACTCAAAGCTATGCTCCAAAAATGATCACATAATGCCCCAAGAAAGTTCACATTAACCTTTACAAGCATATAAGGCATTTCTTTCTTATTGACACTTTAACAAACATGATATGTGCATGGAAAGTAAGAACTTGAAAGATAGAATAACAACACATGTGAACAAGCTTAATGCACCAATTCATCACCAATCACACCATTTGTAATCATACTAATCCAACTAAATCACCCACCACTCAATTTAGCAAACAAACTACAAGTGGGTGTTTTATCAAACACATGGTGTGCACTAGTGTATAGAAGCAAGACTTTGCAATTGGGCATGTAAAGCAAGGCACACATTCAAAAATCTTCACCCAAAAAACCACATTACACTAAATTAAGCTCAAATAAAATAAATTGAAACCATAAGAAATTATTGAATGTGATAACGTTTCATACTTCAAAGAAGAATTAACTAAGAAGCATACTTTGTGAGCTTGTTAAAGAGAGAAAAGTGATAAAAATGAAAGTCCAATATACTTATCTAGGGTTTCATTCTTAAGGTACCCATTCCAACTTGTGATATCACCAACAAACACCCAAAAACAAGATGAAAATTTAATAAATAAAAAATATATATATTAGAAAACATCAAGAAAAATTCCTTGGGTTGCCTCCCAAGAAGCGCCTTAGTTAAAATCGTGGCACGACATATTTTGACTATTATTTATATCTCCACTTGGTGGATTTAAAGCTTTGGCCCAACTTTTGATCAATATATCTTCGAGGCACCTTAGGCAAAGGTAAGGACACAACGACACTTTTTTATCTTGCCACTTTGACGATTTGAATCTCTTACCCAACTTCACATCAAATTTCCGAATAGGCTCGTTGGGCATCAATGAGAACATCAAAATCCACTTGTTACACATTGAATTTTGCCTGTATTGACCTTCAAGTGGGGGGATTCATTTTGCCCTTTTGAAATGACAAATTCCAAAATGTAAGGATTTTGCTCCTCATCCTCAAAACGCATCATTTTCTTGGGTAGGTGAACTTTCATCACATTCGCCAAGCACAATGTTGAAAAATGATTTGAATGAGAGCTATCCCTGAATTTCAAAATAGCAACCTTACCCCGAAATGGACTAGCGTCTTCACAAGGATTGTGCTTGATTTCTTCTTTTGACTCTAGTACTATTTCTTCATCTTGGGCATCTTCTTCTTTGATTGGTTTGGTTAGTTAGGAAATCATCAAGGGTTCTTCAATGTCAAGCTCACCATAGACCATGTGGCTTGACACCTCTACTTTCTCAACCCCATGATGAAGAGTGGGTGTGTTCATAGTGCTTGAAGAATTTGCATCTTCACCCACTTCTTCTTTCTTTTCACTCTCCTTTCCAAATACCGCCATGGATTGATGCATGACATGCATATTATCCTCTGTTGATTCCACCCGTTCCAAGATACGTTGAAGTGTTGATTCAACACCAATATTTTTAGTGTTTTGTTCTTCTCGTTTTTTTTCACAAGACCTATCAAAAGCATAAAAATAACTAGCAATTAGGTTAGCATAACGAGGGAAGGGGCATTTGGACAATCACTCTAATGTCCATCTTGACCACCACATAGAGAACATCCATACTCCCTATAGGATTGAGATGGTGCACTCATCTCTTTCCAGGGAGAATATCTATATTCTTGCCAAAAGTGGGCTCCACCATAATATGGACATGGATTATCAAGACATGCTTTCCAACCACCAAACCCATATTCATTCCTTGTTGCCATAGTAAGAAATAAAAAAAATAAAGAAAATCTACCTAACACAAAAAACAAGTAAAATCACAAACAAATATTTATAAGTTTGAATTAAAGCAAGTAAGCTAAAATTCCAAACTAACTCAATACGCCAAACGGTTCCCCGACAACGGTGCCATTTTTTATAACGCTCAACTTACACGTCCAATTAAGTGCAAGGCGGTCATTGTCAATATATTTACCCAACTAAGAGTCGAGGTTGAATCCACGGGGAATAATGTGAGTAGCGATTAAGTAGGTTCGGAATGAGAGATACTAACTAGATTCAAACCTACGGTACAAAATGATTTGGGGGTTTGAAATGGGTGTCAATCATGAAAACAATTTTGGGCTTCTAAATACCTAATTCAAGACTAAGAATGATTAGAGTATAAACAATTAGGAGTGGATCTTGGTACTATGCTATCCTAGGGGCAAGATATGCATGGGTATGTAATGATTCAATGTCAATTCTAGTTGTTGATGATATGGTAGGCTAGGTTTCAAGTCCTTGAAGCTAGTTTTTCAACAAAGCCTCAAAGATGTCACTCGTTGACCCTTTCCAGTACCTAATAAGTGTGCAATTAAAGCCACCCAACACCTCAATTAGGCACCCCTATTTCTAGGATGGAACCCGAGGGATAATCAACCTCATATTCACCCTTATTTCTAAGATAGTGAAAAGTAGTAAATTATATCCATAAATTATCTACTATTGCCTTGGTTTCCACATCCCTCTTTCAAGGATAATGAGGGTTCCGAAAGTTCACCCAAAACCCTTCTTTCGAAGATGGCTTAGAGCTTTTTAGAGTTTAGAGTTTTCACCCATCAAACCCATGTGGGTATTTGGGGCTTTCATCCATCAAATCCCAACCTATTTAATCAAGCAATAATAGAACCCATCATCAACAAACTAAAATTTACACAAATACATCACAACCCACACACTTGCACCCTATTCAAGAATAATCCCAAGAGGAAGAACTAGCAAAACATAAAGACAATAAACACAAATAAACCATGAATTCCATCAAACAAATTCATGAAGGATAAAAAGAATGCAAACCAAACTTTAAATCTCCACAAATCTCCAATGGAATTAGCAAATTCTTCACTTGAAAGTCACTCTAATGTCTTCTTAGCTCAAAATTAGTACAAATTAGGCTCCAAGCTCCAAGAAATTACAAATTCTAATCTAAGCTAAGAAAGAGGAGTGTGTAGTGATAGATGATAGATAAAAGATGATGAAAATGAACTAAAATCCCCTATTTAAGCCCAATTCCACATTTTTCCAATATTACAAAAATATCACCTTGCTCTTGATCTGCTTAAGCAGATGGAGAGCAGGTGGAAAGCGGATGCAAAGTAGATGTCCCTTTACTTTCACATTTGACCTTCTTTTGACTTGAAAGATTTGCTTATCTTCCATTTTCAACTTTCCTACACAAATGAGCATTAAGTATGAGATAAATATCAAATCAACAGAAATCAATAGAAAAAGCATGATAATTTAAGCTTAAAAGATACTAGATAGTCATCAAATGATGGCTTATCAGTTGTGGGCTAAAACTTGATCGAGTCGTGCCAGAGAGGCTGGGGATCGACCTAGTGTGCCCCATTGGGGTGGGCGGGGACATTTGGGTGGTCAAATAGGGGAAATAGTGAGAAGGGAGCATTTTCAAACCAAATCGGTGTTCTATAGCCGATGGTTCTGTAGGTGGCCCGGGGTCTAGGTGCGTCGTGGGCCGAAAATCAATTGGGTCATGCCAGGGAGGTTGGGGATCGACTTAGTGTGCCCCGTTGGGGTGGGCGGGGCCATTTGGGTGGTAAAACAGGCGAAATGGTAGGAACTAGGCATTTTTAGGCTAAATCGGTGTGCTATATCCCATGGTTCCGTGGGTGGGCTCTGGGTCCAGGCGTGTCGTAGGTCAAAAATTGATCGGGTCGTGACAGAGAGGCTCGAGATCGGCCTAATGTGCCCCATTAGGGTAGGCGGGGCTATTTGTGTGGTTAAACGGGTAAAACAGCATAAAGAGGGTATTTTCGAGCCAAATCAGTATGCTATAGCCCACGGTTCCGTAGGTGGGCCTGGGGTCTGGGCGTGTCGTAGGCCAAAAATCGACTAGGTCGTGCCAAGGAGGCTGAGGATAGGCCTAGTGTGTCCCGTTAAGGTTGGGGGCCATTTGGGTAGTCAACGAGAGAAATGGCGCGAACGGAGCACTTTTGGGTCAAATCGGTGTGCTATAGCCCACGATTTCGTGGGTGGGCCCAGGGTCCGGGCGTGTCATGGGCCAAAAATTGACTGGGTCATGCCAAGGAGGCTAGGTATCATCCTTGTATGCCCCGTTGGGGTGGGAGGAACCATTTGGGTGGTCAAACAGGAGAAACAGCGTGAAGGGGGCATTTTCAGGCCAAATCGGTGTGCTATAGCCCACGGTTCTTTGGGTGGGCCCAAGTTCGGGCGTGGCGTGGGTCAAAAGTTGATCGGGTCATGCCAGGAAGGCTGGGGATCGGGCTAGTGTGCCTCGTTGTGGTGGGCGAGGCCATTTGGGAGGTCAAACGGGTGAAACGACGCGAACTGGGCATTTTCTAGCCAAATTAGTATGCTATAGCCCACGGTTCCGTGAGTGGGCTCGGGGTCCGAGCGTGTCGTGGGTCGAAAATCAATTGGGTTGTGCCAGGGAGGCTGGAGATCGGCCTAGTGTGCCTCGTTAGGGTGGGCGGGGATATTTGGGTGGTCAAACGCGCGAAACGGCACGAACAGGATATTTTTTAGCCAAATCGGTGTGTTATAGACCACGGTTCCGTGAGTGGGCGGGAGTTCGAGCGTGTCGTGGGCCAAAAATCTATCGAGTCATTCCAGGAAAGCTGAGGATCGACCTAGTGTGCCCCGTAGGGGTTAGCGAGGCTATTTGGGTGGTCAAACGGGCGAAACGACGTGAAGGGGGCATTTTCGGGCCAAATCGGTGTGCTATAGGCCTCGGTTTTATGGGTGGGCTCGGGGTTCAGGCGTGTCGTGGGCCAAAAATCGACCGGGTCATGCCAGGGAGGCTGGGGATCGACCTAGTATGCCCCATTGGAGTGGGCGGGGCCATTTGGGTGGTAAAACAGGCGAAACGGCGTGAATGGGGCATTTTTGGGCCAAATCGATGTGCTATAGCCCACTGTTCCGTGGGTGGGCCCGAGGTCTGGGCGTGCCGTAGGTCAAAAATCAATCAGGTCGTGACAGGGAGGCTGGGGATCAGCCTTGTGTGCCCCGTTGGGTGGGCGGGGCCATTTGGGTGGTCAAACTAGCGAAACGGCGTGAAGGGGACATTTTCGGGCCAAATCGGTGTGCATAGCCCACGGTTTCGTGGGTGGGCTCGAGGTCCGAGCGTGTCGTGGGCCGAAAATCGATCGAATTATGCTAGGGAGGCTGGGGATCGACCTAGTGTGCCCCGTTGGTGTGGGCGGGGCCATTGGGTGAAACGGGTGAAACGGCGCGAATGGGACGTTTTCGGGCCAAATAAAGCTTGAAAACAATACTTATCAAAGTTTTAAAACTCGTAGAAAATAATATTATCGGTAGAACAGAGTAAAGCATATAAGGTTATAAAAGAAAAGATAAAAGGATAGGAAGTAGATAATATGTGAACGGTAGAAAGTAAATAAAACGTGAATAATACGAAGTAGATTATGTTGTAAATCTTAAAAAAAAATTCTTTGTGACGAACACTTGTCGGAAATTCTTTAGCTTGAGGCGTGCTTGTCACTGTCCTTAAGTATATTTCACCCGATATTGATGTATTCCCTATAATTCGACGAGCTCTTTTAGTATAAACTATGAGGCAGAAACTAACAAAGATTCAACAAGATTGAAAACCCAACCTCAATATAATATAGAAAGAATAATGTCCTTTTCCCACTTCTTTGAAAAGAAAAAGAACACACTATATATATAGAGAGATGTCAAGAACTCAAATGATCACAATGAAGAGACTTGTTGTAATGGTTAAAGAAGGATTAATGACTAATAATTAATATCCATTAATAAGAATAAATAACAATGAAGATAATTGTGTAGGAAGGAGATAAACGTGAATGGTTGAATTTAATTGTGTAGGTTTTTAAGATTTTTCTCTTCCCTGTTTTAGTTAAAAATTTTATTTTTATTTTTATTTTTCTAAATCAAGTGTGAAATTTTTTTTATTTGCTCATCTAACACGCTGTTCACGACTGTGAAACGTGCAAGACACATTGGATTCTTATATTTACGAGGCCAACTTGATTCAGATTAATCAATTTAAATGTGTATTCTCAAAGTTAGGGGCGTATAGTTGCCAGTTAAAGACATATTAACATGTCTATCTATGTATTCTGCCTAATTTTAAATTAGTAAAAAAAAAAAAAATTAACATAGAATATATGTGCAACGCACGTGTCCAAAACTAGTTAATTATTAAAGAGCGAGTCGTTCAATTTCTTTGCTTTTTTTTTTTTTTGGTTTTCCAAGGTATCCCCCAGCCCGACAGGCCAAGGACTAATCCTCCGCGGATCTGAGCTTCATTTAAGGGTTTGCCGCTGGCCAATTAGTTGTTGCATGCACAAAGGCGGGAATCGAATTCCAACACTTACTTAAGCGACCTAGTGAGCTAACCACTAGGTCAACCAAGCTTGGTTATTTCTTTGCTCTTTTCGAAATACTCAAATGAGAGTCCTGAACAAAACAAAATTAAAAGCATTTTATCATAAAATAGGAATAGAAAAAGTTCAATAAAGCTTGAAAAGTATACTTATCCAAATTTTAAAACTTGCAAAAAAAAAAAAAGCATATTATAAGTTTATAAAAGAAAAGATAAAAGAGTGGAAAGTAGATAAAATGTGAAGGATACAAAGCAGATTATGTTGTAAATCTTACGAAAGAATACTCTATCATGAATATTAGTTGGAAATTCTCTAACTTGACGCGTGCTTCTGTCACTTTATATGTCATCCAATATCAGTATATCTCTCAGGATTCAACGAGTTCTTCTAGTATAAATTAGGAGTCAGAAACTAACAACGATTCAACAAGATGTAAAACTAGTTTCAATATAATATAAAAAAAATAATGTCTTTTTCTCACTTCTCTCTTCACATAAATAACACATTATATATAAGTGTCAAAAACTCAAATGATTACTAGAGTAAAATACTTGGTGTAATGGTCAAACAAGGATTAATAACTAAGAATTAATATTCATTATTAAAAATAAATAACAACGAATTGACATCCATCAATCAAATGTAACATATGGCAAAGGAAGTTTTCACCATATTTTAAAAAAAAAAAAAAAAAAAAAAAAAAATTCAAGTGTTAAATTTTTTATTTGTTCATCTGACACGTGCAAGACATGTCCTATTTTTATATTTACGAGGGCAACTTGATTCAGATTAAGATTAATGAATTTAAATGTGTATCTTCAAAATTAGGATGTATACTTGCTAGTTAAAGACATATTAAGATGTCTATTTATGTATTATTTTTAATTTTAATTAGTAAAAAAAAAATTAATATAAAATATACGTGCAACGTACGTATTCTAAACTAGTTAATTATTAAAGAGCGAGCCGTTCAATTTCTTTGCTCTTTTCAAAATACTCAAATGAGAGTTCTAAAAAAAAAAAAAAAAAAAAAAGCTCTTTATTAAACCGTATCTAAATATAAGTATTGCCACGAGACTAAGCTATAGAAACAGAACAGCCACTCAATTTGAAGTTGCATGGCAATTACTTTTGCTATAAATACAATATCTTGTGGCTATAATATGAAGATAGCTATAAGTATTTCTCATGGTGACAAAAGAATAAAATCACTTACTATAAGTGTATTTTTTGTGACAAGAACTTTTCGCCGTCACAACTACAACACAAAAAAATCTCGTAGCCATAGGTATTAGTCCTTAGCCAACGGACCATGTAAAGCCTGTAGCTGACTTTTAACCACACTACATCTAGCTACGAATGCTATCGAAAAAGAATTTGTGACTGAAGTGTTTAGCAACAAAAAATTTTATATTTCTTTTAAGTAAAATTTTCTTTTTTCAAATAACAAAGGAACGAAGCATCTAGTACCCCTCTGAACTATGACCAAATTTGCTACAACACACTCTAACTTCACGAGGGTCCTATTACTTCCTTGAACTCAATTTTATCATATTTTTATCACCCTTTTGTGCTGATATGACACCTTTTGTCAACCTTTTTAGCTGACGTAACACCTTTGACGTGGTTCCCATTTTATATAATAAGGATGTCACGTCAACACAAAAGGGTGCAAAAAATGCGCTAGAATTGAATTCTGAGGGTTATAGAACCCCTGTGGAATTGAAGTGTGTCGTAGCAACTTTGACCATAGTTCGAGGAGATACTGAATGCTTATAGATTATTCTTTATAACAAAATTTACGTGCAAAAACATACAAAC
Organism: Capsicum pubescens; assembly: GCA_030864215.1. Taxonomy (NCBI): domain Eukaryota; kingdom Viridiplantae; phylum Streptophyta; class Magnoliopsida; order Solanales; family Solanaceae; genus Capsicum; species Capsicum pubescens. The sequence goes on from CM061547.1 coordinate 40,068,810, forward strand.
AGGATTTTGAATCTTTTGAATTCAAATTCATTAATATTCCACCATACTTTCAATTTCTCAAAATTTAGAAAGTTACTTAATTCCAAAAATAAAAAATAAAAATTATTTCATACCCAACATATCTAAATTGTCTATACAAGAGTAGAAAATGTAATTATCATGATTATCACTAGCAAAATGTAACTAAGGTTCAAACAATTTATTAATCAACTCTTTGAGATTATGGCTAGTTTAACATGATTTGACTAACACAACTATTAAACAGATGATTGAAGCCCAATAACACCTGCAAAAAAATCAGATGGACATTAGTGTCAGATTAAAAAAAATAAAAAAAAAAAGGTAAAGCACCCCGACCAAATTTGCTACGACACACTCCAACTTTGAGGGGGTCTTATTACCCCCTGAACTAAATTTTAGCGTATTTTTGTCAACCTTTTTAGCTGACGTGGCCTCCATTTTATGCAATAAAGGTGTCACGTCAGCACAAAAGGGTGACAAAAATACACTAAAATTGAGTTCAGGGGAGTGATAGGACCCCTGTGAAGTTGGAGTGTGTCGTAACAACTTTGGCGATAGTTCGGGGGTACTGGATGCTTATCTCAAAAAAAAATGGGGCCTGGTGCACTAAGTTCCGCTATGCGTGGGATCCGAAGAAGAACGAGACCACGAGGGTACATTGTATGCAGCCTCACGAAGCTACAATATCAAAGGAAGGGGAAGCGCAATTACCGCAGCCAACTCTTGCACCTGCATTCCCAGTTGTCTTGCTAAGTTCATGTCCACCTGTTCAAGAGTTGCTCAGCTCAAAGACTCGTACGGAATGACAAATCTCAAAATATTTGGACATACAATAAAATAGTGCGATAATCAACGTACAAGAGATATTATACAGTAACAGAAATTGAAGGACAAGAAACTATAGGAAAAATACTACAACTACCAGTACGACAACGTTCTACTACCTACTAACCTTCTATCCTAATCTGCGTCCTTCACAACCTAAGGGTTCCTCCGCAAGGATCGTCCACGGAGGGTGAGTCAGGGCCTAAGATCAGGCCGAAAGGCGTAGTCGATGGACAACAGGTGAATACTATCTAAGGTCCGAAAGAAAATCAGTATGATATTAGAGTGACTACCGCGGCCATAACAGCGAACCCTCGATTTTGTTTTCTCTTCATATGTTTGGCTCATCGACGACACATCAAATATACAATTTCTGACTGAGGGCATAACATAGGTCCAGTCTAAACGACATCCTCGAGGTTGTAGTTTGTTTGTTGCAAGAGCGGAATAGGATTAATAGTCACACATTTGTGTCGTTTTTCCATGTCATTAAGCCCCGTGTGCTCTCATAGATCAGAGCACACATCGCTTAATGAAAGAAACTTGAAGCCACAAAAGTTAGTGTTGTACTATACATAATTTTGAAACCGCAAAAAGGGGTCTGCGCACGGCAGCTTGAAATCATACCTCTTCCGAGATCATCAGAATCAGCATGCACGACTACTGCTCTCCCCAAAATGGAGTGTACTCCGCTAAGAGGAATCTACAAACGAGACAAAGTTCGTCAGACGCAATTTCAGCTAATCAAATATATAGCAGCAAAAAGTAGTAGTATTAGTACTACCTGCATATCTGAAATCCATATCTCCGCCACCCCTTGAGTGAAGAAACGATCGTAAATTAGAGGAGAACTATCTTAATTATTGAAGTTGAAAAGCATGACGGATAACAAACTAACCATCGGGACCAGCAACAATGTTGCCTAAATCACCCGCGTGGCGTACTTCATCACTTGGAGCTCCGTGATCTTTCTTAAGTGGATTAAAATGAGGTCCTATACACAGTACACAAACAAACCAATCGACCATGTTACTTTTTTGTAAGTTTCACACTTGAACTACCAGGTGTTTAACGCATTTCCCCTACCTGAACTATCACCAACTATGTATTTTTCAAACACGGGACCCACACCCAGTTCAAGACTCGACTCAAGACCTGACCCGGGGTTCCAAACCAATGTCTGGACCCCGGTCCAAGACCCAACCTTGTAACCGATCCTAACTCGAGATCGACTCCCAACCCCATCCCCGACCTGAGACTCAGAATTCAGACTCGACCAAGAGTCTCGACCTCAACCGGAGACCAGACTCCCTATCTCGAGGTAGATTCCTATGGTACCGGGGTATACTTCGACTCTGAGTATAATGCAAATAAACAGTAATGTGAAATATTTACTCATAAAAATATGCATAAATATGTTGTCAAGCTGCCCTTCAACCTCCTCGTTTTGTCACCCAACCCACTTTTACACATACGAAATATGAGCCGATCGACTTATTGCCCATTTTATATCGACCTGTTTTCGATTAACAAAGTACCGGACACAGAAAAGGCACAAAAGTCAACCAGTGGAATTGCAGCCGTTAGTCGTATCGCCCAAAGCATGTATATGGAAACCATGAAGGCCTGGAGCTAAACCAATTATTCTTCCTATCACCTGGGTAGCACCTGCAGTTGTATATAAACCAAATCCATCATTACACTAAAAAGTAAAGGATCAAAAACATACTTAAACTATCCTTAAAAAAAGGGCAGCCTGGTGCACTAAAGCTACCACTATGCGCGGTGTCCGGAGAAGGGCCCCACCACAAGGGTGTATCGTACGCAGCCTTACCTTGCATTTCTGCCGGAGGCTGTTTCCAAGGCTTGAACCTGTGACCTCCTGGTCACATGACAGCAACTTTACCAGTTACGACAAGGCTCCCCTTCATACTTAAACTATCCTGATCTTGCAAATTTCATGTCTAAACTACCTGAACTATCACTAACTATTTATTCAAACACACCTTAACTATATATGATCGTTCGAGTAGAAAAAAATGAACAATTGACAATTGAGGTTTATTTTGATAAATAATAGGCAAATATATCGGGTAGAAAACTCACACATATGATAGTTCAAATATGAGAACACATTTAAAACATCCTATTTTTTTGAGATTGCTAACGAAATTATCACTAACTATTTATCAAAACACGCCTCAACTATCAACTGTTCAAATTTCCTACCTAAAACGTCAATTAAAAAAAACGAACAATTGATATTTAAGGCCTGTTTCGATAAATAGTTGACGATAGTTCAGATAGGAAACTCACCACCTGGCACAGCTAAAAAATAACTATTGTCCCATTGAAATTTTCCATTGAATTGCTCCGGTGGCTATTCCCGGAAAAATCATGTCTTATAGAATAAATTTTCCATTATATATGGTGACAAAAACCTCTATTGCTAATACAGAATTCAGATATGAAACTTAAAAAACTAACATTATTTAAGTATACTTTTAACCATACAATATATCAAAAAGAAAAAAAAAATTACAGGAAAAAAAGTACCATTGGATTGTTGGATGAATTGTAAAGAGCCATTAATATTATTGTTGTTTCCAGTGATAACAGCCACTGCTTTCAAGTTTCCCATTTTTTCCCTAACTTTGTAAAACAATGGATAATTCATTTTCTCATTTTTAAAGTGGGCAAGCCATTATGCTTCTTTTTTTTGAGTACTTAGGTCCCTTATGTATTTAGGTTGGTGTATTTTGGTTCCTTAAAATATGATTTTGAGCATTTTTAGTCCAGAAATAAGAAACATATCCAGTATATTTCCACAAAGTAGGATCTGGGGGAGTAGAGTGTACATAGTCCATACTAAGAGGTTATTTTCGATAGACCCCCGACTCAGGACAGACAACAGTATAACCAAACAAAAAATATAAAAGCAAACAACAAAAGGAATATAGCCTGCGTAATTTCACAAACTTACAACAATATATCCTGCGTAATTTCACAAACTTAAGTCTGAGGAAGGTAGACCTCTGAGTCAGAAAAGATGTTTTTGGTAGACGCTCGGCTCGGAGAGACAATGAGCGTTTTTAGTCCCTTACAATATATCTAGTGTAATCCAATAACGTGAGGGTCTGAAAATGATAGTGTACGCAGACCATACATCTACCTCAAAGGTAAAAATATTGTTTTTGGCATACCCTCGACTTAGAGAGAGAATGACCATTTTTAACACCTTAAATTTGCTAAAGTGGAGCATCTTTGGTCCAACTAATTATATACTTTCTCTGTTCCATTTTATGTGACACCTTTGACTTGATACGATGCTTAGAAAAAAGCGCAAACATTGTGAATTCCGGCAATTCGAAACTTAATTATAGAAAATTCTAACATTTTGCATAATTACTAAAAATTATGATTTTGGGTCTGTCGAGATACATAATTAGCTTCCGATACAGTTTGTCTGATTTTGGGTCTCGAGATAGATAATACATCCAACAAAGATACTTTTTTTTTCCTTTGTAAAGATACATAATAGCTCCTGATACATTTTTTTCTATAATGAGTCTGTCGAGATACATAATTAGCTCCCAATACATTCAACGAAGATACATAATTAATTGTGATTTTTGCAATTCCTTTGTAAGGGTGGAAATTTGTGTAAATATGGTAAGTTAAGTTTTATGTTATTTTTGTATGTTTATCCAAAATCTCAACTAATTATGTATCGTCGTTGGATATATCGGGAGTTAATTACGTATCTCGATAAATTCAAAATAAAAAATATATATATTAAAAACTAATTATGTATCTTTACAAAGAAAAAATATATTTTCGTTTGATGTATTATGTATTTCGATAGACCCAAAATCAAAAAAAATATATTGAAAGCTAATTATATATCTTTACAAAGAATAAAGTGTATCTTCGTACACGTCTAATCGCACGACAACTACTTTACCGATTATTAAAAGGGCATTTTACATAAATCCCAACATTTTGTTACCTAATTACTCTCTCTCCCAACTTTTATATTAATTACGTGATATCCCGGATATGCTACATTATTTAATCTCATATACATAAGTTTATGATACATTACTAACTAATTAATTGGAGATAAAAAGGAAAAAAAACAATAAAAGTGCCTACAATTTAGTAATTAACACACTCAATTTAAGATTGTGTCTGTTTAATTGCATAAAATCTGTAACAACTTTTTTATTTGAAATTTGAATAGTCAAATCAAGTTTCATCAATCATAATCTTCCAAAACTAATTCCTCCTTCAATCATTCATTCCATGTTCATCATAAAAAATCGCATCCTTGCGTTCAGAAAAAAATTGAACACAATATAAGAATTTTATGTCTCAGAATTACAAATCTCATATCCCATATATATCTTTCTATATAAAAAAATTTAATGTATCAGGAATGTGAAACTCATATCACATATATATATTAAATGTAGGAGGTGTAAAAAATTTAATGTATCAGGAATGCGAAACTCATATCACATATAAATCTTTTTATGTATCAGAAAGCATTCAATAGATTGGTCAGAAAATAGATCTATGTATCGTAATCAGTATATTAAATGTATCAGATATAAAAATGAATCAAAATCACATATAGGTTGAATTATATGTCAAAAAGCATGCAATGTCTTATTAACCTTGGATCTGTGTATCAGACATATTATATTGAATGTATCAGGTGTAGAAAAAATCAAAATCACACCTAAATTTTATATATATATAAGTTAAATAAGATGGAGGGTATTTTGATAATCAATCAATTTATTCCTAGAAATTATACCATGCGTATTATTTTGAATACAATAAATCAAACACTCAATAAAAAATAATTCCAGCATAACTAATCCCAGTATAATTTATCACATCATAACTCATCCTAAGATAAATAATCTCGATATAACTTATTTTTAAATCAAACGATCGTTTGGTGGGATGGGATTTTAAGTAATAATTAAAATATAAGGTTTGGTTTTAAGTGATTTTTATTATTAAAAAGCTACTTTTATAGTTCAGTGGTGTTGTTGAAAAGTCAAAAGCTCAAAACTCATCACCAATGGCTCCCTCCTCTTCGATTGTCTTACTTTACTTCTTGCTCCCCTTTTTCTCCACAGCAACTACTCTATTTAGATCCCATCTCATAACTCATCAAGAACCTTCAACTCCCACAACTTTCTTTGAAGTCACAAAGCCTATAAAGCTACCAAGAACCAAATCTTGTTCACAACTAATTCTTGAACATGACTTTGGTTACACTTATGGAAAACCCCCTATTCTTGCAAATTATACACCCCCTTTAAACTGTCCAAAGTTTTCCAAGATTGTGTTGGAATGGACTGCAACTTGCAAAGGTAGACAATTTGATAGAATTTTTGGTGTTTGGGTAAGTGGTGTTGAGATACTTAGAAGTTGTACTGCTGAACCAACTAAAAATGGGATCTTTTGGACTGTCAAGAAGGATGTTACTAGGTACTCTTCTTTGTTTATCAAGAATCAAACTTTTGTTGTTTATTTGGGGAACGTTGTTGATAGTACTTATACTGGTGTGTACCATGTGAAACTTTTAGTTCATTTTTATAATGAGGTGAAAAATTTTGATTTTGGTGCTGATTTGATTGTTCCAATTTCAAGAAATGTGGATTTGAATGATGGTTTATGGTTTGAGATTGAGAATTCAACAGATGTTAAGTCGAAGGATTTCAAGATTCCGCGAAATGTGTATAGGGCAGTGTTGGAAGTTTATGTTTCATTTCATGAGAATGATGAGTTTTGGTATACTAATCCGGTTAACGAGTATGTAAGTTTGAATAACCTTAGTGTTCCGGGGAATGGGGCTTTTAGGGAGGTGGTTGTTAGTTTGGATGAAATGGTAGTTGGTGTAGTTTGGCCATTTACTGTGATTTATACCGGTGGAGCAAATCCGTTATTTTGGAGACCGATAAGTGGAATTGGTTCGTTTGATCTTCCTTCGTATGACATTGAGATTACGCCGTTGTTAGGAAAGATTTTAGATGGAAGTAGTCATAAGATTTCATTTAGAGTCACGGATGCTTTGAATGTGTGGTATGTTGATGCGAATTTGCATCTTTGGTTGGACGGAGAAAGTATGAAAACAGAAGGGAAGTTGTTGGACTACAGCTGCTCGACACTTTCCTTTTCGCTGCTGACCAATTTTACAGGTTTTGATGGATCATTTATCACGAACGCTAGTAGGTCCATCACAGTGACCGGAATGGTAAAGTCGTCGTATGGAACAATTACTACTAAGTCGTCTCAAAGTTTAAGTTATAGCAACTATATGGTAATGGGAAATAAAGGGAACTTGCAAATAGTGGATCAGATAATCGAATTCAATGATACTGTTTATGCCACGATGCCATCTTCTTCTGTTTACTCGCTCGAGTCCTTCAAAAAGTATCTGTTCAAGTGGTATTCTGACAATATCGATCAAGGAAACCAAAGCTATGTCTCGGTAACAAACGTGACACTGGGATTAGAGGACAAGAGGGTAAAGAGTTCCGAGTACGGATCCTCTGTCAGCTCTGTTAATAATTTGCAAAATGCGCGGGGATATATGATTGTAAAGGGCCACTTAGTAGTCCAAGGACTTGGGAGTACCCAACAAGTATATAAATATAACGATGATTCATGCTGCTACTCCAGGAACATAAGCAGCTCAGATTACTTGATACTTCACGATAAGGTAATCGATAGCTGCAACCAACGTACTTGGTCTCATTGGCCTTTGAAGATTGGCAAAAAGCGGTCTCTTCCTGGTTGAAAGGTCCGTTGTGCGATCTCATTTTATTGATGATAATGATAGTTTCTTACTCTTCCGAATTTCATTTTCATTGTCTTTCACTGCTGTATGTGGTCGGAGTAAGCAATTGTGTCATGGTCTTCTTATTATGATGCAAATGTACTACCGGAGTGCCTCTTGTATTCGTGGACTTTAAATACTTTGCAACTTTGTTGTTTGGAAATTCGACTTTGCCTCTCTATCTTTTGTTGTCTCTTTCTTCAAACACGAGAACATTTTGCATCATTGTGAAAAGTTTGCAGGCGTACCATGATCAAGAACTTGTTAGATCCATTCTTTCTTGGTGGCTTATCTTTACTCCGGTTTCACCCTTCTACGGTGCAACTTTGTAGACGTTTCTTTCTAACATACAGCTACATGTTCACGAGAATAACTTTGTTTAACTTTCAATGACTTGGGTGTTGCCAATGTAGTTGCGTTTGAAGTTTGGTATTTGAGAAAAGTATACTATGTTTCGCTTCTTTTGGGCTCAGCACGAAATGTTTCTGGCTGAGAAGAAGCAACAGAAGCTATATTTTGGAACTTTATCTTCTCTTTAGCACGAAGAAAGGGAGCCTTGGAGTAACCGGTAAAGTTGCTGCCATGTGATCAGGAGGTCACGGGCTCAAGCCTTCGAAACATCCTTTGGCAGAAATGCAAGGTAAGGCTGCGTACGAATACACCCTTGCGGTGGGGCCCTTCTTTTGGGCTCAATGCGAAATGTTTCTGGTTGAGAAGAAGAAGCAGAAGCTATATTTTGGAACTTTTATCTTCTCTTTAGAGCGAAGAAGGGGAGCCTTGGAGTAACCGGTAAAGTTGTTGCAGTGTGACCAAGAGGTCACGGGTTCAAGCCTTGGAAACAGCCTCCGGCAGAAATGCAAGGTAAGGCTGCGTACGATGCATCCTTGTGGTGAGGCCCTTCTTTTTGGCTCAACGCGAAATGTTTCCGGCTGAGAAGAAGCAACAGAAGCTATATTTTGGAACTTTATCTTCTCTTTAGCACGAAGAAAGGGAGCCTTGGAGTAACCGGTAAAGTTGCTGCCATGTGATCAGGAGGTCATGGGCTCAAGCCTTCGAAACATCCTTTGGCAGAAATGCAAGGTAAGGCTGCGTACGATACACCCTTGCGGTGGGGCCCTTCTTTTGGGCTCAATGCGAAATGTTTCTGGTTGAGAAGAAGAAGCAGAAGCTATATTTTGGAACTTTTACCTTCTCTTTAGCGCGAAGAAAGGGAGCCTTGGAGTAACCGGTAAAGTTGTTGCAGTGTGACCAGGATGTCACGGGTTCAAGCCTTGGAAACAGCCTCCGGCAGAAATGCAAGGTAAGGCTGCATACGATGCATCCTTGTGGTGGGGCCCTTCTTTTTGGCTCAACGCGAAATGTTTTCGGCTGAGAAGAAGCAACAAAAGCTATATTTTGGAACTTTATCTTCTCTTTAGCACGAAGAAAGGGAGCCTTGGAGTAACCGGTAAAGTTGCTGCCATGTGATCAGGAGGTCACGGGCTCAAGCCTTCGAAACATCCTTTGGCAGAAATGCAAGGTAAGGCTGCGTACGATACACCCTTGCGGTGGGGCCCTTCTTTTGGGCTCAATGCGAAATGTTTCTGGTTGAGAAGAAGAAGCAGAAGCTATATTTTGGAACTTTTACCTTCTCTTTAGCGTGAAGAAAGGGAGCCTTGGAGTAACCGGTAAAGTTGTTGCAGTGTGACCAGGAGGTCACGGGTTCAAGCCTTGGAAACAGCCTTCGGCAGAAATGCAAGGTAAGGCTGCGTACGATGCATCCTTGTGGTGGGGCCTTTTTTTTTTGGCTCAACACGAAATGTTTCCGGCTGAGAAGAAGCAACAAAAGCTATATTTTTTAACTTTTATCTTCTATTTAGCGCGAAGAAGGGGAGCCTTGGAGTAACTGGTAAAGTTGTTGTCGTGTGACCAGGAGGTCACGAGTTCAAGCTTTGGAAACAGCCTCTGGCAGAAATGCAAGGTAAGGCTGCGTACGATACACCGTTGCGGTGGGGCCCTTCTTTTGGGCTCAATGCGAAATGTTTCTGGTTGAGAAGAAGCAGCAAAAGCTATATTTTGGAACTTTTATCTTCTCTTTAGCGAGAAGAAGGGGAGCCTTGGAGTAACCGGTAAAGTTGTTGCAGTGTGACCAGGAGGTCACGGGTCCAAGCCTTGGAAACAGCCTCTGGCAGAAATGCAAGGTAAGGTTGCGTACGATGCATCCTTGTGGTGGGGCCCTTCTTTTTGGCTCAACGCGAAATGTTTCCGGCTGAGAAGAAGCAACAAAAGCTATATTTTTGAACTTTTATCTTCTATTTAGCGCGAAGAAGGAGAGCCTTGGAGTAACCGGTAAAGTTGTTGTCATGTGATCAGGAGGTCACAGGTTCAAGCCTTCGAAACAGCCTCTGGCAGAAATGCAAGGTACGACTGCAACAATACACCCTTCTAGTGGGGCCCTTCCCTGGACCCTACGCTTAGCGGGAGCTTTAGATGATTCATTATAGTTATACTGTTTCAATGTTAGCTATCATAATAGTCAATTTTGTCCGACTAATAAGGAGATGTTTACGGGGAGCCATAGAGATTCGTAAAATATTGTGGTCGAACTTCAACTTCAAGTTGCGTACATATCTCGAGTTTTACGAGAATCAGACTGTGTGTAGTTGAGCTTGAAAAGAACAACAGGCTTGTATATTTACTTAGTTAAATGAGTTGACATATGAAGTGTGTGAAAGTTGAATAACTATATGCTTAAATATACACCTTTAACTTAATATATTTAACACAAATTTTTACCCTTATAAAGTAATTACAAAAATCTCAGCTAATTATATATCTTCGTTGGATGTATCGAAGAGTTAATTATGTATCTGGACAGATCCGAAATTGAAAAAATGTATCGGAGGCTAATTATGTATATTTTACAAGAAATAATGTATCTTTGCCGGATGTATTATGTATCTCGACAGACTCAAAATCGAAAAAAATACAACGGGAGCTAATTATGTATCTTTACAAAGGAAACAATGTATCTTCATTGGATGTATCGGGAGCTAATTACGCATCTCGACAGACCCAAAAATGAGATTTTCAGTAACTACGCAAAATGTCGGAATTTTCTGTAATCAAGCTCTGAATTATCGGGATTTATATTGTTTGCAAGAACCTTATTATTTTGGTAATTTGACATTCAAATACTAAATGAGTCGGAGAAAGACAAATTTCTTCTCACCAAAATTAACTTTTCTGAAAAGCTATTTCGACGAAAGTCCTTCATTAAAAATTCGGATACAAAACAACGAACGTGCTTGAGGACTGAAATCTGAATGATTTAGATTCAGACCTTCATAAGCGCAAATAAATAAGGCCTAAATACGCGATTTATTCTAAATCTACATCGACACATAAAAAAAATGTCCCTTTTAAGGTTGGAGTTCACTTTCTTTGTTGCTTTCTTTTGCAACTTGATCTGCTTTTCCCCATTTTCTAAGCAATGTCAATAGCAACAAGCCAGAAGATTGGCATGATAGACCACAAATCAACCCTATCCATAAGCCCTGCATCATTTAAAAAAAAAAAAAGATATTTACTTTGTCAATCGTTACATGTAGTGTAGGTACTTGATAGTGTTAGAATGATATTACTCTGTCAGCGTATAGAAGTATATGATCAATTGTTACATGTAGTGTATGTACTTTTACATGTAGTGTAGGTACTTGATAATGTTAGAACGGTATTACTCTGTCAACTTATAGAAGTTTATGATCAATCGTTACATGCAGCGTAGGTACTTGATAGTGTTAGAACGGTATTATGTACTCTGTCAGTATATAGAAGGTTATGATCATTGTTACATGTAATGTAGGTACTTGATAATGTACAACTCTGTCAATGTATAGAAGTTTATGATTAATCGTTACATGTAGTGTAGGTACTTGATAATCAATCATTACATGTAGTGTAGGTACTTGATAATGTTAGAACGGTATTACTCTGTCAGCGTATAGAAGTTAAACTCTTACCTTATAGCTTTTGTTGAACTTAAAAGCCAGGAGGGCACCTATTGGCATGCCGATGCAATAGAATGTTGCCAAGTTGATGCACATAGCGAAACGCTGCCATCCACATCCTCTCGCCACTCCTGTCGATCAATTCAAAGCTTACGTTATAGCTGGTTCGGTTGTACTAAAATGTAAGTGTCACACACACGCGCTGACATGTATGCAGAAAGAAACAGTTGATCAACCTGATAGAATTCCTTGTATGAAATCGAACAAGAAAGAGACTAAAAGGAGAGGTGTCATTGAGCCAAATTTGCGAATGATGTCCGCGTCATCACTGAAGAGGTTAGCCCAGGCATTATGACCGAACCCTAAGGCCGTATCAGCTACAAGCGCAGCAAGAATAGCTAGCTTGAGCGTAACAGTCATCGCCTGCTTAGCTTTGCCGATATTTCCTGCTCCTACCTCGTTAGACACCCTCGTGCTGCACGTTGGCAACATAATTCAAGTGAATAAGAGTTAAACGTCTGATCTCTCTAACAGCTTAACCTTTCAGATGAAATGGTCGAATTACCTTGCAGCTGCACTTAGGCCGTAAGATATCATGTACGCGATGGTTTCTGTATTTACACTGGAAAACAAAATCAGATCAGCAACTAAAATTCGACACTCAAGATACACGAAAAGACTTGTTGGAGCTTCAAACCCCGCGTTGAAAACTTACCACATTGCGACGACAGAAGTAGTTGTCGCTGAGTTTGGCATCAAACCAGCTAATAACACAAGAATCTCAAAAGCCCAATACTCCAAGCTGGTTGCACAACAATTGAAAACCATCAGTATCGATAAAGGCACGTAGATCATATAATTCGTACAATCAGACCTCTCTATAACAATCATTCTCTATAGCAACATCTCGCTATAACAACCAAGTTCTCATTGGAACCAATTGTCATGTTATGTTATATGTTCTAGGCATAATGCATAAAACGACACTCAAAATTGACCTCAGTTAGCAAGTAGCACTCCAACTTTGAGTATGCACGACTAGACACCTCAACTCGTGATCTCCATCGTGTCAGTTGAACACTCCAACTTACAAAATGATCATCTAGACACCTCCAGAATTTATGTGTCACGTCAGTGTTGGCAGTGGTGGAGCCGGAATTTTCATTGAGGAGGTTCAGAAGTAAATATACGGACTAGTCAAAGGGGGTTCAACATTTACTATATATACAAAAAAGTATTTTTGACCATGTAAAAATAGTACTTATAATTTTCCGACGAAGGAGGTTCAGATGAACCCCCTGAATTCAATGTGGCTCCGCCACTGAGTATTGGATGTCCACAAGACACAATGGGAACGAGTTGGAGTGTTTAACAACAATATACAACAGCATTTTGCTATAACAACCGAAAGACATCCTGACAAATGACGCTATTGTAAAGAGGTTTGACAGTACTAAGAAAAACTAACAGATGTGAAGCTATATATTCTTACCACACCATGCCAGCAGAGGGCAAAGCCAACTTCAAGTTTGTAAGAATATGTTGAAGTGGCTCGGATGAGAGACCTTCCGGTCTTATATGACTGAATCTCTTTGAAAAAAGCACGTATAAACTCAACGTAACAAAAATTATCCAGAACGATATTGAAACTGCTAACGGTGCTCCTTTAAAACCAAGATTTGTGCAATGAACCAAAACATAGGCAATGCCTGCATGAACACCTAGAGATGCAACCGAAAAGCAAGCCAGCGGTACAATGATCGACTGTGCCTGAAGAAATCTCACGATGTTTTGCAAGAAAGCATATGCAAACAATCCCGGTATGAGGAACTTCAAGAACACCCCAGCTTCTCTAGCTATTTCAGGTTCTTGATGAAGTAAAATCAGAATTCGATCCGAATACCACCAGATGAAGGAAACAACAATCGAAAAGAAGAACGATATGATGCTTGATGTCTGAAGATGTATTCCCAGCATCCTGAACATTTTCGCGCCATATCCTTGGCCACATAATGTCTCGAGTGCACCACTTAGCCCGATCTACATTGTCAATCGACAAGTTCAGAGTTCACTTCTGTTGAAGATATAATTAAGCAAACAACATACAGTGTTCTTTCTGACAGCTTAAACGTTCAGTTGACACAGCGAAGACCAAGCTTGAATGTTTGTTTATGTATTACGTCTTTTTCTCATTGTTTTTTTAATATTTTGGCACAATTACATCAGTGACTAGCAATGTCTTTTAAGAACTTGTTTGGGACTTTGGTTATGATTTTGCGTCTCGTAATTATTTTTGTACGGTTCAAGCCTTGGGAAACAGCCCCTAGCAGAAATGCAAGGTAAGGCTTTAGGCTTCATACAACACACCCTTGTGGTGGGGCGGCCCTTCCCCCGACCCTGTGCATAGCAGAAGCTTTAGTGCACCGGGGAACATTAATCACCCTTCATCGAGTGAGGTCTGGGTAGGATAAAGTGTTAGAGAGTACAACAACAACATACCCAGTGTATTCCCATCAAGTGGGGTCTGGGTAGGATAAAGTGTACGCAGTCCATACCACTACCTCAGATGAAGTAGAAAGGTTGTTTCCGATAGACCCCCAGCTCAGGACAGATAACAATAATGTAACAAACAAAACATTACTGTTAGAGATAAAGATGCATAATGCATACCATGAAAGAGTAACCAGTAACCATAGCCCATGAATTAGCAAGATTTGATGCAGCGAGCTCGAGCTTCCCCATATGTCCGGCAAACATGACAGCTACGAGGTTGATGAAGTAGAAAGAAGCGTTCACTACGACCATTGGAACCGAGAAAAACACCTGTTTTTTCGTCTCTTTACAGTCGATAATCTTTATACAACACCTGTTGGACAAACTTTCGTTTTGTTCAACAGGTGTTGGAGCAACTACTACTGGTGCTGGTGCTGGTGCTGGGGCTGGGGCTGGGGCTGGGGCCGAGGCCGAGGGGATGACATTCTCCTCTGGTGACGGTGCATTCAAATTAGTTATCGTCATTGCGAATACGTGATTGGTATAGTAGAAAATAATGAGTTACTTCTTCGTTGAGAGTATTAGTGATTTCTAAAAAACACACTAAACTTTTAATACTAACTTTGGTTTATTTTACGTACATATTTATAAACAAGATTTTGCTACGAAAGCGAAGAATGCTCAGTTGAATACGCTTGTATGGAGGTGTACACAAACAGATGAGTAAAAATAGGTAATTTTCCAACAAAGTACTAACAAGAATTAACAATAAAAGTAAAAATTCAAACAACAGTTATGACATTCAATCTCATATTCCTAGAATTTCTCGAAGCATCTTTTACTTAGTCTACAAATAATATTGTATAGTTTTTTTTTTTTGTTTTTTTCTAAATATCAAATATTTTTTTAGTGAAATTTCATACTTCTTATACATTGATAAGGAATGTAAATTGTAAAATGTGGTAACACATCTCAAAAGAATTACTCCTTTTACTCTCTGCACAAAATCCAAGTACACATTCACTTAATTAAATATATAAGAAATTATTTAAAAGATAATTATATTTTAATTTTTATAGTATTAGTTAAATTACACTTGTAATACAACTAAATATTTGTATCATTAGTGTGTGTGACTTATTTGTGAATTTTACCATTTAGTATCAAGCATTCTTTTGGTAAATGAGACCAAAAGAATATAAGATGATTAGAGTCAAATTTAAATTTAAAATAAGTTTAATTTTCAAAGTAATTATAGCTAAATTTATTACAACTTTTTATAATATGGAAGTATTAGTATTTATTGAAATTTTAATAATTTTTCATATACAATATCTTTTTTTTTTTGAATTTCTGCCCTGATTATCAAGGACCTTGTACGATCCGTAACAAGCCTTTACAATTATGTAATCTCCTATCATGCTTTATTACAGTGTCAAATTTTGGTCGTAAGGAGTTACGGTCCATGTCATGGACCGTACCTCAACTGTACAACCCGTGAAGGGGATTGTACTAACCGTGGATTTAAGATCGGTATGTTAGCCCATGATTTTTTTGTTAAATGAGCGGAAAAAAGAGTAAAGAATCGATTCGAGGGCAGAAATTAAAGATCACCCCAAAATAGGGGCAACGCGAGGAGAAACTTGAATGGACACACAACTTATATAATTGGTCACAAAGTCACTCAATTTTATTGTCTTTTAAAAGTCATTCAAGACTAGTTGAAGGGTTCAACATCTATTATTTATACATAAATAATAATTTTAATCAGCTATAAATAATATATTTTTTTTGTTGAAAGAGGTTCGAATGAACCTCCTAGCTAAAGGTCGACTCCGCCCATGATGATGTACATTTCCTTTAAGTAGTACTTAAATATCTTTTTCTATCTTTTTTTTTTGTTGTTTGGTTTATCCTTTCAAAATTTTCCAAAACATTGAAATTCCTATTTATTTTCATCGTTAGATGTATGTTCCCACAAAGATTAAGGTTTTATCCTCATTTCACAAATTATGTTGGTCGGATCCTTCAGAAATAGCGGTAATCCGTACAAAAACTTAAATAGTCACTCAACTTATATAATTGTCTACAATACAATGTAATTCAATTTTGTCATCTTTCAAAAGTTATTCAATTTCGCCTAGTTAGGTTATTCCATAATCATGTTAGCTAGAAATACAAATTCTGATACCTATTAATTAGAGTTGTCAATACGGGTCGGCCCAACCCATTTGGGCTAGCCCATATGGGCTTTGAGTTTAACGGGTCAGGTCGGACTAGCCCATCAAAATAATGGTCCAAAAAACACCAAGCCCACACTATTACTGTGTGGGCTGCGGGCTTCACGGGCCAGCCCATATTTTAAAAAATAATATTTTATAATTTAATTTTAGAATATTAATAAACATAAATATGGAGTACCAGACAATATTACATAGTGTTATTACTTGTTAATCAAGTCTCCAACACCCCAAAAATACTCCTAATAGCGAAATTAAATAACTTTTGACATGATATCCTTCGAACCAAATAAAAATACTAATAAGCAATCTAAATAGTTGCATGTAGTTGACTTATGGGTCGGCCCAAGGGCTAGCCCAACCCACATTGCTCAAGCCCCACGGGCCACGAACTTATACGGGGCGGGCTAAAAAGTCCTATTCTTAAATGGGCTGCAAAAAATAAAGCCCAACTCCATCAAATTATGGGTCGGGCTGGGCTGGCCCATATTAACAGCTATACTATTAATGATGTGACTGCTCTAAATATTTAGAAAAAAAGCATTTTAAAAAATCAAAATTAATATTTAAATTTATTTAAAATTCGTCTCGTTCTAAACTCAACTCAATTCTTAACCTGACCTACTTAAAATAGATTGAATGTATATAAAATGACCGTAATAATATTCAATTAAAAGAAAATGATATTAAGGGACTCTAACATGTAAAATATTAGAAATTGAAAATCCATCATATATAACAAAAAAAAAAAAAAATTGAAGAAAAAAAAAAGTATTTTTGACGGATGTAAATTAATTAATATTGCTAATATATTACAAGTAGTAATGCACCAAGTTTTGTGCTTGCCTAGATTTGTGTATATGAACACTAAAAATGGGCCATGATTTGTGGTATATGAGAAGTTGTCAACTGCTTATTTTCTCTTTTTTTCCATTACATATAAGTTATCTAATTAACTTCTAATTATAAGAGCACATCTATATCAAAGTTTTATCTTTCTTTTTTTTTATTTCTTTTTAAATATCTCACTCATTACCCTTTATTGAGAGTGCATCTTTATCAAATTATCTTATTTTTAATTTTCAGCCTTCGGCAGAAATGCAAGGTAAGTCTGCGTACGATACACCCTTGTGGTGGGGTCCTTCCCCGGACACCGAGCATATCCTTCAAAAATATTGTAAGTGTATCAGATCTTCCAAAAATAATGCCTTTGTTGTATGATACAACAAGTGAGTCATATCCTCCAAAAGTAATGTCTTTGTTGATGATGCAACGAGTAAGTCATATCCTCCAAAAATAGTGTGTTAAATCCTCCAAAAGTAATGCACTTTGGAAAGATCCAGAGGCGGAGCCAAGATTTCAACGAAGGGGGTTCCATATTCAAAGAAAACTTAGGATTTCAACTAAGGGGGTTCCATATTCAAAGAAAACTTAGTCGAAGGGGGTTCAACACCTATTATAACCACATAAAAAAATAATTTTAATCATGTACAAATAGTATATTTTTCCGTCGAAGGAAGTTCGGTCGAACCCCTGAACAGAAAGCTGGCTCCGCCCCTGGAAAGATCATACACGTGTTCCAACAACATTTCTAGAGGATTCGAGGAACAAAACGAACTTGCAAAAGCTCAGTTATAAAACCCATTAAAAATTACGATTAGCGTGTCGGATCATCCCAAAGTAGTGCATTTTCAGACGATCATCCCAAAGTAGTGCATTTTCAGACGATCAGACACGAGCATTTTCAGACGATCAGACACGAGCATATCGACATTTCTAGAGTATCCAAGCACATAATAGACTTGCAAAAAGTTCACTTGAGCAGCAAAAGAAACACCTTCAAAATGTGTAAAAAATATTCCTTCATAAATTTTTCATTAATTCATCAACTAGCAAGAATTTTAGTAAAGCACCCCTTTGATACAAAAAAGTTATACCTAGTCAAGCTATAGCTGATACATGACGTAGAGACGAACTGTCGAATACTAATCACTCTATCTCCAGTCTTCTCTGATCTCGGCCTATCGATGTAAGAAAAGGTTTACCTACTTACACATTGCAACGCGAAAGAGCGCTAAAACAAAATTGTATTAAGGTTGTTTCAAAGACCAAAGAAACCCATTTCACTGGCTTTTTCCTTCTCAAATGTCTCGAAATACTGGTAGATGATAGTGACCGCCAAGAGAATTCCGGTCCCTGAACCAATTGCCCCCATCAGATCAGCTAGCACAGTCAACAGGCCGATGCAGACACCGCCAAATGCTGCAGCTGTTGGTATATAGCGGTTCAATTCCTTGTACAAATTCGATTCCCTATGCCCTGGCATTACCATTTGTTGTTCCTGGATATACATCGAAAAGGATATTATCAGGTAAACGAGTTTTTCAAGTATACTTTTATGTATCGATTGCAAATCCATCTCGTAGTTTCATCAACAGCGAGAATATTCAGGCGGAAGCAATGGGATCCAACTTGATCACTACGTGCATCTGTCGTAACAAATTTAAGCCACAAGCAACTCTTTTCATCTTAATTAACTTCAAACTGTTGTCCCATTTATTTGCTCGTAAAGTATACAACTTATAAAAGCACACAAGAACGCGAAAATAGACAAAAATGTTAACTCATACCATTTGTTGTTCCTGGATATTATAGAAAAGGATATTATCAGGTAACAAGATTTTCAAGTCGTCTTGCAGTTTCATCAACAGCGAGAATATTCAGGCAGAAGCAACGGGACCCAACTTAATCACTACTCGCATCTGTCGCGACAAATTTAAGCCACAAGCAGCTCTTTTCACCTTAATTCTTCTAACTTCAAAGTGTTGTCCCATTTATTTGCTCGTAACGTATACAACTGATAAAAGCACACAAGAATGCGAAAATAGACAAAAACGTTAACTCATACCTTTAACTGTTTAGCCACATCTTTTGCTGATGACCCAGAGACTTCGATCCAAGTCTTTGAGAACAAGGCACATGCTGATAGCATGAACACAATGTAGAATATAGCGTGGAAAGGATGTGCTACCATATCCGCCAAGCTGCAATTGGGAGTAATAAGTGTAAGTGAAGTTTTGGAAAAACAGAAGTTCCCGTTGATCTAGGCCTGATACAGAGAAGTTCGATGAAGCAACGGCAATCACTTATATAATGAGAAAGATAAGTTACCTTGATGGTGCAGTAATATAATAGGCAAGACCACCGACAGGTATAGATTGACCAGAATATTCAGATTCTTTCCACTTGCCTAAGAGGTTCACGAGGAAATTGCCGCTGTACTTCCTATCCAGCAACTGCAAACACACAAACATATTCAGATGACGTCGATGTAACCACTAATCATTTGTTTAATGTTACATGCAAAAAGTCATATACCTGAGAAATGAAGTAAACATTGGATACAAGTGCTGATTGTAAGATAATGGGCATATTGGAAGTATAGAACAGCTTAATTGGATATGAACCCTGTTGTCCACGGGCATTCTTTGACCTTACAGGCAAAACGACGCGGAAGCCTTGGAGGTAGATAACAATAAGGAAGATCAATACTGTGGCAAGCAAGTTAGTTACGTTCGGAAGGTTCTGCCGGTAGAATGCCTCACGAAGTGCACGAACCTTGTCAGTTCGAGTGATCAATAAATGGAATAAAGCTATAACAGCTCCTTCAAATTCAGCTCCACGGCCACTGTTGATTGTGGTTGGACTAAATGCTTTCCAAATGATGTTCTCGCTAGCAAAGAAACCAGCAAAATTTCAAAAAGTTAGAACAAGTTGTAGTATCCGCGTAATAAAGAGGAGATAAGATCGGAAGCTCACCACATGTTGGTAGCTATAAAAAGTGAAATACCGGAGCCCAGACCATATCCTTTCTGAAGTAGCTCATCAAGGCAAATAACTATTATGCCAGCAAACCACAGTTGAATGATTATCAGCACCGCATTTCCAACCCCAAGTTGACTAACACTGCCGTACATGCCAGAGAGAACATATGCAACTGCTTCACCAATTGCTATGAGAATACCCAATAACTTCTGAGCACCATTTCTGAGACAAAAAAGAACATTCATGAGTGATATCATGAAAGCGATACAAGATTACATATAAATAATCAGAAAGGACTAGTCCCTGAAAACATTAAAAAGTCGGTCTACAAAAAGCATACAAACAGCACTCAAACTCAAAGTCATGACTGGCTAATTGTGTGAAGTGTGTTAACACAAGCTAAAAATGCAGAAAGACAAGCTTAAAATTTCACTTGACAGATTCGATGCACTTAAGATAGAGTTATCGCGCCTAAATCTTCAATTAACTTTGTTTAAAGTCTTCATCTATTTTTCTTTTAGCAAACTAAGCCACTTATCCCAAGAATAGTTAGCACTTCTTTTTTCCTCTTTCTTCACTTTCTCATTCAGCAAACGGCTAAGTAATAAATGGCATCTGTTGTCTATACTAGTGCAAAATTGGGGCAAAACCAGAAATCATGCAAGTTCTTGTAGAGTGCCTGTCGTGCTCTGGCTAGTTCTACTTGGCCATTAAGATTTGGCTGTCTTTGGACCTTAAATACACTTGTGTCTTCGCTTGGGCGATGCTAGACGAGAAAGCTGCAGCTTTGTGTTATTTCTGTATATATATAGAAGGGCTAAACTGATATTGCTTGTCTTGACTAGCATAAACCATTCTTGACAAGAGATATAATTCCAATTGAAGTTTGACATCTCTGCGACCTATTATCAGCAATATGACACAACTGGTGTTAATGTTTAACTGTTAAGACAATGACAAATGGACAAACTGGAGCCTAAAGCTTACAGAGTTCCACATCAGCACAGTTTTTGTTCGCTTACATCAGGATTGGGACAAAACGCAACTTATACAGAACCATATTAGGATTGAGAGTCTGCTGCTCAGATAGGCATCATAAAAAATGTTTGCTAAACACGTCCCAAATACATTATTCTGGTAATATTGTTACATAATGGAGCTTAAAAGCTCAACGAACACCAATCAAGAACACATCTCAACCGGGACTAAAGGGAAGCAACATACAAGTGAGGATCTGGCAAATTTAGGAGAATCCAACATGAAAACACATTTACTGAATGGTACTTACAGAAGTGCTCGGTCCTCGCGTACATTGTTGTCGACTTCAATGATCTTTGACCCAGCTAAAAGTTGCATAACCAATCCAGAAGTCACAATAGGGGTGATCCCAAGCTCCATGACAGTTCCACGATTTGAAGCAAGGATAACACGCATCCAATAGAATGGATCGGCACCCGTTGTGGAGTGTATGCCATACAAAGGTAACTGACTGCATACTAGGAAAATAAAGAGAGAGATCACAGTGTATAAAACCTTCTCTCTGAATGGGATTTTTCGATCAGCACTCTGAACTTCAGGCAGGAACGAAAGAAATGGACGAACGAGATGGAGCACTCTGAATCCGCCTCCCATCTTGTTTTCTACAACTTAACCTGCTGGTCCAAAGTACAATTTCTTAGAAAGAGTGAGCACTAATCAATTACACTCGACCAAAACAGACATGAACAGTGATTTCAAATCTAAGAACGCACGAGTGGAACATTTTGAATTGTGTGAAGCATCTCCCTTCGAAGCTTGTACTGCTAAAGCTCACTTATTTATTTATCTTAATCGGTCACGGCCCCATGTACAGGACTGTTGATGTATGGTGAGATTCAGACTCCTGCTTGATACCCAACTGGGTGAACAATCACATCTAACATTCAAATTTTCTTAAATCAATCAATACAAAGAGGAAGGTAACATATAAACATGTAACATGCAGCCGATCTAACAAGAAAATAACTCCAGAAAAGACTTTTTACTTTTTTTTGTTGATAAATTTTGTTCCTCTTTAGCTCGAGAACTAAACTGTTTCAATCAACAACATCTCAAACTAGTCTGCGTCATCTATTTGCTATTCGATTCACTCGTAATTCAAAAATCGATGAAAAGATTAAAATCCATGGCTAAATAACTTGAAAAAATAAAACTTGAAACGAATCAAATACATATGACAATTTGGAAAACGTGCATAGAATATGAACCTTACGTCCTTTCCAAATAGAAGATTTGTTGAAAACAAGAAAAACTGCAGATTGAAGAAGAATCTATGGATTTGAACTAAACTTTCTCAATCAACCAACTATATCTCAACATTAACATGCAGCAGATCTAAAAAAGAGGAGAATAGAACAGATAATTCCAGAAATGCCTTATTATAACCATTTAACCTTTTTCTAATATCAAATAAGTTCCTCTTTTACTCGAGAAATAAACTGTTTCAATCAATAAACTATATCTTAGCAATTCAAACATAGATAAAAATATCAAATCTGTGGCTAAATAACTCAAAATAAAAGCTGAATTGAAACAAATGCACAGGAATGAGACTCGCCAAACTGAAGACATCTCGAAAAGAAGAATCTAAGGATTTGAACTAAACAGTTTCAATCAATCAACTATATATCAAAATTTAACATGTAGCAGATCTAAAAAGAATCCTAAAACAGATAATTCCAGAAATGCTTTATAACTTCCCTTTTGCTCTAAAAACCAAACTGTTTCATTTATCAATAAATCAACTTTATCTCTCAACATTTTTTCTTCACACAGCTCGACTAAATCAAGTTTTTGCACACCTTGACTAAATCCACAGGATACCTTCCATGCTACCTCCCACTAGCAACAGATATCAGATACCAGATACCTAGATAACTGTGTCCACCAAGGCTAGGGCAGATGGGAAGAATCACCTATTGTTTTTTCGTCTCTGCTGGGATTTGAACCTGATCTCTAGCTCCTATTTCTATTGCCTGTTTCACTCTTAAGGATATGGAGAATTCATATAGCTGATCCTAACAAGTCCTTTTTGTGTAAATTAGGAATCTCTAGCTCCTGTATTTATTTTGATAACCGTGGTGTCTGGGCCAGCTTTCGCACATCTCGACTAGGGGTACCTGCCACCTCCCACCAACAACAGATATCAAGTAACTCTATCCACCAAGGCTAGGACAGGTGGGAAGAATCACCTAACGTTTTTTTTCGTCTCTGCTGGGATTTGAACTTAGATCTACAACAAAATACCCAGTATATTCCCACCAAGTGGGGTCTGGGGAGGGCAAGTGTACGCAGTCCATACCACTACCTCATAGTTGAGATAGAGAGATTATTTCCGATAGACCCCCGGTGATTTGAACCTGATCTCTAGCTCCTATTTCTATTGCCCGTTTCACTTTAAGGATACCGAGAACTCATATAGTTGATCCTAACTAGTCTCTTTTTGTGTAAATTAGGAATCTCTAGCTCCTATCCTTTTTTTATGACTATGGTGTCCGACCTAGTTTTAGCACACCTCAACAAAATCCACGGGATACCTGTCACCTCCCAACAACAACAGATATTAAGTAACTCTATCCACCGAAGCTAGGATAGGTTGGAAGAATCACCTAATGTTTTTTTTTGTTTCTGTTGGGATTTGAACCTGATCTCTAGCTCCTATTTCTATTACCCATTTCACTCTTAAGGATACCGAGAATTCATATAGCTGACCCTAACGAGTCTATTTTTTTTGTGTAAATTAGGAATCTCTAGATCCTATCCTTTTTTTATAACTATGGTGTCTGGGCCAGCTTTAGCACACCTCAACCAAATCCACGGGATACCCGCCACCTCCCACCAACAACTATTAGTTAACTATGTCCACCAAGCCTAGGGAAAAAATATATTTCAACATTTTCCTTTTTTCTTTTGGATAACCATAGTGTCAGGGCCAGCTTTCGCACACCTCGACTAGGGATACCTGTTACCTCCCATCAACAACAAATATCAAGTAATTCTATCCACCAAGGCTAGGACAGGTGGGAAGAATCACCTAACGTTTTTTTCGTCTCTGCTGGGATTTGAACTTAGATCTACAACAACATACCCAGTATACTCCCACCAAGTGGGGTCTGGGGAGGGTAAGTGTACGCAGTCCATACCACTACTTCATAGTTAAGATAGAGAGATTATTTCTAATAGACCCTCGGTGATTTGAACCTGATCTCTAGCTCCTATTTCTATTGCCCGTTTCACTCTTAAGGATACCGAGAACTCATAGAGTTGATCCCAGCTAGTCTCTTTTTGTGTAAATTAGGAATCTCTAGCTCCTATCTTTTCTTTATGACTATGGTGTCCGACCTAGTTTTAGCGCACCTCAACTAAATCCACGGGATACCTGCTACCTACCAACAACAACAGATATCAAGTAACTCTATCCACCAAAGCTAGGATAGGTTGGAAGAATCATCTAAGGTTTTTTTGTTTGTTTCTATTGGGATTTGAACCAGATCTCTAGCTCCTACTTTTACTGCCCGTTTCACTCTTAAGGATATCGAGAATTCATATAGCTGACCCTAACTAGTCTTTTTTTGTGTAAATTAGGAATCTCTAGATCCTATCCTTTTTTTATAACTATGGTGTCTGGGCCAGCTTTAGCGCACCCCAACTAAATCCACGGGATACCTGCCACCTCCCACCAGCAACTATTAGTTAATTATGTCCACCAAGGCTAGGGAAAAACTATATCTCAACATTTTCCTTTTTTCTTTTGGATAACCGTAGTGTCAGGGCCAACTTTCGCACACCTCGACTAGGGATATCTGTCACCTCCCATCAACAACAGATATCAAGTAACTCTATCCACCAAGGCTAGGACAGGTGGGAAGAATCACCTAACGTTTTTTTCATCTCTGCTGGGATTTGAATTTAGATCTACAACAACATACCCAGTATATTCCCACCAAGTGGGGTCTGGGGAGGGTAAGTGTACGCAGCTCATACCACTACCTCATAGTTGACATAGAGAGATTATTTCCGATAGACCCCCTGTGATTTGAACCTGATCTCTAGCTTCTATTTCTATTGTCCGTTTCACTCTTAAGGATACGGAGAATTCATATAGCTGATCCTAACTAGTTTTTTTGTATGTAAATTAGGAATCTCTAGCTCCTATCATTTTTCTTATAACTAGGGTGTACGGCCCAACTTTAGCTCACCTCAACTAAATCCACAGGATACGTGTCACCTCCCACCAACAACAAATATCAAGTAACTCTATTCACCAAGGCTAGGGCCGGTGGGAAGAATCACCCTAACTTTTTTTTCGTCTCTGTTGGGATTTGAACCTAATCAGTACAGAGAATTCATATAGCTGATCCTAACTAGTCTTTTTTTTGTGTAAATTAGGAATCTTTAGCTCCTATCCTTTTTATAACTATGTTGTCCGCCCCAACTTACTAAATACACAGGATACCTGCCACCTCCCACCAGCAACAACGACCATCAGTTAACTATGTCTATCCAGGCCAGGGAAAAAACTATATCTCAATATTTTTTTTTCCTTTTTGGATAATCGTGGTGTTCGGACCGGCTTTCGTACACCTCAACTAATTATATCAACATTTTTCAATTTCCTTTTTGGATAACCGTGGTGTTCAAGCCAGCTTTAGCGCAACTCTACTAGATCTACGTGATACCTGTCACTGCCCACCAGCAACAACAACAACTATCATTTAACTTTGTCTATCAAGGCTAGGGAAAAACCTATATCTCAACATCTTTTTTTTCCTTTTTGGATAATCGTGGTGTCCGGACCGGCTTTCGTACACCTCAACTAATTATATCAACATTTTTCTATTTTTTTTTGGATAACCGTGATGTTCGAGCCAGCTTTAGCGCAACTCTACTAGATCTACTTAATACCTGACACCTCACACCAGCAACAGATATCAGATAACTCTGTACATCAAGACTAGAAAAAAACTCTATATCAACATTTAAACATGCAGCAGATCAAAAACAATGATAATAATTAAAAAAAAGTGCATAGGGAAACGAGCCATTTACCAAAATTGAAGAGATTTTTTTTTTTTGTTGAAGGGGAAGAAGGGTTTTCTCCTTTTTCAGATCTATATTGAGCTCCGCAGCGTTGATCTCTCCTCCTTTTTTTTTTTTTTTTGGTTTCGTTTTGGATTTATTTATATTATGAAAAAAATATTTTTAAAAAAAATTAAAAAAGGAAAGTTGATGTCATTAGGACTCTTTACTACGTATTCTATCCATTCACATGATGACACGTGTTTATTGTCGTTGAAGTTGAAATGGATTTGCTTAAATAAAAAAAAAAAGATTTTTGTGTTGTGGTGTAACTAATTTTGTTATTTCTCGTACAATTTGAAGAAAAAAACAAAACTACAAATTATTACTTTTTTTTTTTTAGATTATTATGAGTTCATTTGAATTAAATTATTAAAAAACATTTTAAAAAGTATTTTATTGCTTTGATCATTGCATTATTTATTGTTGCTATTGTTCTTTTCTTCATTATTTTCATAATGATTTCGTGTATTACCTTTTCTTACTAATCTTAACATGTTTTACTTGGATCGAGGTTAATTGAAAATATTTTTTTACCTTAGTAAGGTAAGGATAAAGATTTACAAATCTTGATATGTTTTACTTTGATCGAGATTAATCGAAAACATCTCTCTACCTTATGAAGATAGGGGTAAGGTCTAACTAGTCTTGATATGTTTATACCTTCATAACTAGGGATGGCAATGGGACGGGGCGGGGCGGGTTTTAAGCTATGCGGGGTGGTGTGAGTTTTAAGTTATGCGGTGCGGTGTGGTGCGGGTTAAAGTAATTTTTTTTTAAAGTGGTGCAGTGCAGGTTGCGGGTATATGCGGGTTTAAATTAAAAAAAAAAACTAAAAATTAATATTGTTCTCGTGAATATACCTAAAATTATATGTATTCTTTATTTAATAATTGATGATACTTAAAATGACATGTATAACACTACAAATAAATAATTTTACAGTAGCTTTTTTAACATCTCTATTCATTTTAATAAAAATATGTTATTTGATCAGTACTTGTACACGTTATACTTTTTGACAATTTTTAGTGAAAAGTGATATAATAGAAATTAGTTATTATTTCCTAGTTGTAGATTTAAAAATATTATGATTTTCAATGGAGTTACGATTTTTTTTTAAAAAGGAAAAAATAAAAACATGGGGCAGTGCGGTTATGAATGTGGGGCGGGTTTATGCGGGTTTAAAGGTGATGCGGTGCAGTTTTAAAACTTGCAGGTTTAAAAAAAAACCGCACCGCACCATTGCCATCCCTATTCATAACGTAGGCATAAGGTCATGTATACGCTAACCTTCTCTAATTTCGCTTATATACTGAATACGTTATTGTAGTGGTATCAAACTTTGAAAAACAATGTTAAGTACTAATGCATTTGGATAGAAGTGTTAGAACCTAATAATTTTTTTTTATCTTAACGTAATTGAAATACTTTTATTTATTTATTTAAAAATATATGTTTTAAAGTATTTTCATGTGGAAAAATATGAAAGGTGGAAATGTAATTGTTTTGTCTTGGAAAGGTTATAAAATTACTAACAATAAAATTATAGAGTTTTGATAAAACTAAATATACTTAAAAGCTATTGGATCCTACCAAAACCGTAAGCAGAATTATAACTCCAACCTGATTATAGTGGAGTAATCTATAATTTAAACTTCAAATAACAGCAAGTTTATGATGAGATTACTATAATTGAGTATATCACTTCTATATGAAGGATAAGTAATCCTTTCTAGAAATCAAATGGATTCGGCCTTATACATAACCCGAGGTAGAATGTACGCAGTCTATACCACTACCTCAGAAGAAGTAGAGAGGTTGTTTCCGATGGACCCCCGGCTCAGGACAAAAGAAGGAAGGTAATCAATAAAGAAAGAAAAATGGTTCTTCTTTCTTTTATCACTTAGGAGCCAGCCGCGTGAGATGAAAGTCTCATGCACGGTTTAGAATGATTTACCTTTCAGACAATGTATGTTAAGGAAAGAAGAGAGACACCACTTATCAATTCCTGCAAGTGTGAGCATTAAGGAAAAATTGCAACTTTACTACAAACAATAAGAGTGTCACAACTCACAAGTCACGCGGAAACAGACTACTACGCGTACAAGAAAGAGATCAAAACTGTACTCAAAACAAAGCCATGCATACGCGAATCACTCTTATTACGTCGCTAAGCCTTCTTAAAAAATGAAAGGATATTTCCTTGCTTAGGATCCTTAGTCCCTGCTTTCTTGTTTCCTGCTTTACCAGCTTGATTTGTGGGTGCGATACTTCCCAGCGCGGGAGACTTCTTAGCGATAGGTGGTCTGAAATAAAGCACAAGTCAGGTAATACACAGTACAACAGTTTACGAAGTAATGTTTAGAGATGGTAGCAACCAGAAAGGAAGTCGAGAAAGGATGATGAGTTGCACGTTAACAAATAGAGAGAATCTATTGTAATACCTAGAGGCTGATGGAATCTATTTCCTATGGGTTCAACTGAACGTCTGAATCTAATATTTTCTACATGGAACATAGATCAAACCCAAAAGCTGAATCCACTAGGTTCAAATCCTAAATCGGCCTCTGATCAAACCTTTGGTCAAGTTAATCGAGAATATCTGAAATTCTCTGCAGACCCATTACACGCATAGCTTGGCTGATTCCAAGGCCACAACAGTAATATCATCCACTAGTTCACCATTTGTAAATAAAAGGTGACAGTAACCATATCTCAACATTATCCTAGCTGAAAAATATAAGAAACTTTTGTAAGTTTGACTAATTAGCCTCAATGCTCTACAAGCCTGTCTAACAAGCACATACCTTTAATTAGATGCCGCTAATGTCATTTCTCTTTAGGGCCAAATACATACAGGGCCCTTAAACTCGCCAGATCTTTTTATTTAGGGGGTAGTCTATGTATTTGACCTTTCTTTAGATATATTAGGACTTGGAATGTCCAAAATAAGAAAAAACATGTGAAAGATCATGACATCAATAAAAAGACTGCAAAATGCATCTATTCACCTGTCACCAGTAATATTAACTGCATTATTGTCGGCTTTCTTCGTTGTACTATCATCTGCCTTTGTTTCTGTTTCTTCACCTTCCCAGACAACCTCGGTCACTGGAGAGTATAAGCAAATGAATTAATTCAGGGAAGGAAATTATGTAGCCAGCAAATCTGGCTACTTTTGACTCTTGAGTAGAGAGCTCATCATATCTATGTGAAAGGGAATGAATGCATATAATAAAATAAGAGAATACTTTTATTCATTAGGAGCTTTCTTAAGACTAAAGGCACAGAAAAGCAGCAACCACAGGGTTAATGACTATACATAAGGTCTTCTTGAAGAAGCATAGAAACACTGTTAGATGCCTTCAATTTTTCTTTATCATAGGACATAGGATAACCCATGCACAGTGAGGAAAAGTCGACTCATTTTTAACTCTATTCCCTCCATCATATGACACTAACCCATGTGAATTGTTATACTCGATTCAGACAATTATATTTCATCACAAGTCATACCTTCTCTTCCACGTTCGTCAATTCGTGTCTTCACTACTTTTCTCCTTTTAGGGGAAACTGGAGCAGCATTGGTGGCTTCATCCTTTACAGTGGCATTCTTAAGACTGGCATGTTCTGAGATGATCTCTGGCGAGTGCAACTTAGAAGACTTAGGTTTGCTGGTAGGTGAAGGTTTTCTTTCTTGCTCATGACTCTTTTTTGAGGATGTTTTCTGCTCATGGCTGTTTTTTGAGGATGTTTCTTGCTCGTGACTCTTGCTGCCAGCCTCCTTTACTTTCTTGACTTCCTGTTTTTCCAGTTCTGGAGCACTAGGAGTTTGTTTTGATCCTAAAATAGATTTCTGCTTTGGAGGATCAGGTGAGGCTAGGTTGACAGCGTCCTTGAATTCATCTTCTTCATCAGAAAAATCGAAAATCACCCTCCTTTTTCTATTCCCCTCACCATTTGATGTTCTCCTGATGTTGACTTGTTGATCATCATCATCACTGATTCTATCTTCTTCTTCCGGAGTACATATTTGAGCCGCATTACCTAAGTGAACATTAGTTCCAAAGAAAAAGAAGTGGTCAGTCAAGGACAAGTACAATGCATAATCCAAGACCAAAGAAACAAAACATGCTACAATTTCAGTTATGAGACTAAAAAGAGAAAGGTACAAACCAACAGGATTTGGTGTGGCATCGCTGGTAGCAGTTGAAACATTATCGACTTTTGGCTTTGTAGGTACACGGCCCCACATATTAGCCAATGCCCCACCATTTTTTGAACTTTTGTCAGACTGAACTGCCTTCTTAGCAGGCAGAAGTTCAGAAACTTTGTGTTTATCCGCAACCAGCTTACTTTTGGCATCAACCACATGTGAAGATGGCACACTGGCACTAGGACTTGGTAGTTGAACCTTTTTCTGCCCAGCTTTCACTTGAACAGTAGAGTTACTATTACGAAGCCCTAATGCTTCACTTTTCACCTGAGGAACAGTGGTAGTGCTTGGAATTGTTCCTCCACCGTTGCGCTTGATGAAAGGATTTGAAATTCCACAAAACCTACAATACCGGTACGCATTAGAAAGGGAACCAATACCACCCAGCACATGCATTTCATAACATGGATTATCTAACCACTTTTGAATAATGAATTCTTAAAGTTCTTAATGATTTGCACATCAGGTGTGGGGAAAAAGATGTTCGACCCAGAGCAGAGATACTGTCTTGGATTTGAAGACTCTAAAATATAAGTGCTATACCTATTATCCAGTAAACAATTATCAACAGAGGGTGGCTGCCTAAATAGCTCTTCAGCCTGGACAAATTCAGCATTCCACAGAGCCACTGGATCCTTTGGGATGCAAGATTGCACGCTATAGACCTGGACTGAGCAATTGTCCGAAAATTCTTTCTTGGCTTCTGCATAGAAATTAGCCGCTTGAACTTTGATATATATAATTGCAACAACTTTCCATATAAGTAACGTGCATGAAGAAAAAGTTTACATAAAACTTCACTTCTGGCATATCTCCATTAAAATGACACTCATAAAAATCTTAAAGCAAAGGTAAAATGACAATTCTAACAGTCTAGTTATTCAGCCAAACATCAACTTGTCAAAAGCAGATGATAAGAAATCTTCAAACAAATTTATGTAACAAAGAATCATATTCATGCACTCATCATCAGAATTGATATATTCAACCGGCTTTTGATGTCATGAATTGGAAATAAGGAGTTGGATAAAGGGCATTGATCAAGTGATAGTCTCAAATTTTTCATCTGTTTATTACTTTTTTGCAGGACCAATAGATTCAAACTAGTTGCTAGACCTGAACAGAATCTCCAACGACACCAACAAAACCTGAAGTTAAAGCTTGTATCACTTTTAGGGCTGTAGATGTATCAGAATGAATTCCATACATGCTCTCACTGTAACTAATCAAGGTAAAGGACCTGGTTAATCGGTTATAAAAAAAGTGAAATCTTAGCCGTGTATGTAATGTTACAAGAGATATGTTTCTCTATGGAGAAACCTTTTTCACTAAAATAACTAACAAAGATTTTTAGTATAAAGAGACAAGTGGCACCAAGAAGAGACATATCAGTCTTTCGACATATGGCAAAACAATGAAGAAACTAACTGGAATTTTTTTCAGCTCTCAGCACCCAATACTGGCTTGAGAAAGTTTTGAAGTTGATACATCAGGAACACCCTTCACATGGTTCCAACAAAAGTGCTAAGCTGATAAGCGAATGACAATAATAATAAAAGATTGGAAAAGGGGGCAACAAGCTCAGCCCGCTCCAATGCAAATATGATATTAAGGATACAGAAGATACGACAGTGATAATGTAATGTACCGTAGAGCTTACGTCCGGTCAAATAAATTATTTCGTAACAAAGTGACATTTAAAAGGATATCCAACCTGCGAGGTTAGCAGAAGAGACAAGTCTAATATGGTAGGTTGAAGGGCTATCTTTCAACCAGCCAGACAAGCTGTAGACCACTTCAAGACCATTTCCATGCTTTTCAACAAATTCCTGAAGCAACCTGTTGCAAATCAACTAGCCTTAGCATTACCAGGTGAGTAAACCAAAATATACATGACAAAAAAATCATTAGCAGCTCTCACCTCTTTGCAGAATTTGATGACACCAAAAAATTTCGACTCAGCCACTTGTACGAAACCTGCAATCCAATAAAGATAGAAGTTATGATGATTATTTCTTGTTCCTTCACCCCCACCTCCACCACACACACACAAAACAAAAAGGAAGACAAGTCCTACGACTTGGGGCTGGGTAACTTGTATTATAGCAGGGATCAAATGGGCTTTTGTGAGAAATGGCGGAATTTGATACATGGATGTTTATGTAATTGAAGACTTTGGAGTGCTTGTGGATGGTGTGCCACATGGGTACTTGTACAGAAATTAAAAGTTACAATTTAGTAAAAAGCTAAGTTGCTCAGACTCTCCAAAAATGTTGCCGCACCCGTGTCGGATCCTTCAAAAATACACTATTTCGGAGGATCCGACACGCACCCATAGACATTTTTGAAGAGTCCGAGCAACTTAGGTAAAAAGTGGGATAAAGAATCAAAACCAAGTCTTTGGTGAATTAGATTTTTTATTCATATTACTAGGCATGCAAAGTTTACTATGAAGACTAACCGAAAGAACTTCTATATAGAATGACTTCTGCATATGTGAGATGTATTTCTGCTTCACCGAAGGAAAAGAACAAAGACGTACTTAACATATTATAAAAGGATCTGCAATTCACGTATCAAGAGTGACATCTACCCCCACCCCCCACACACCCACACACCCCACTCAATCCTAGACAATGCAGCTGCGAAGATGAAGGTAAAGATGCAGAGATGGGAGAAGTGGTTTGAAAGATTATTTTTCTGAAGTTAGTTAGGTATATAACTGATATATTGAACCCCCTGAACACAAGATACATATATATACAGATATATTGAACCCCCTGAACACAAGATAAGAGGTTGACTCAGTGGTTAAGGGGTTCAAAATTCAAATCCTAGCCACTTCACTTTTATTTTCGAACCCCCTAAATGAAACTACTAGATCCACCACTGTCCACAAGTGGGGTTTGGAGATAGAGTTGGTGCAAACCTTACCCCGACCTTGTGAGGTAGAAAGGCTATTTCTGATATACACTCAACTCAAGAAAATAATAGGAGTGAAGAAACCAAGACAAGCAAAAGAATTCTGAACTAAAGAAAAAGAAAAAAGAGCTTTGTAAATCAATGACAAATAGCATCTTTCTGATTTTCTCTAGCGCTATTATCAAAAATTCACCTTCAATGGGTCAATAATTATGGCAATTAGAAATCACCTCGAATGTACGTAAACCTTATATCTACCTTATGGAGAATCAAATATCACAACATAACCCGTGTAGTCACACAAGTATACGTAGACCTTACTCTTACCTCAAAAACAACAACAACATACCCAGTGTATTCCCACATAGAGGAATCTGGGAAGGGTAGAGTGTACGCAAACCATACCACTAACCATACCACTACCTCAGGTGAAGTAGAGAGGTTGTTCCAGATAGACCCCCTACTCAGGACCGATAACAGTATATAACAAACACAAAACATAAATGCATATAAACTAATACAGTATGCAGAATAAATTAACACTGCTAGCTAATACAGAAAAAAATGCAACCACAAGATAATACTAAAAAACTATCTATTCGAAATCATAGAAGTCACTCCAACACCACGAACAAGAAACTCCAAACCTTACTCTTACCTCGTAGAGAATAAAAAAAAATATACCTACTGGGTTAATTACAATGGCAATTAGAACTACAAAAACCGAAACTTTACCTTAAATTACCGTAAATATAGTCATAAACAGTCGAAAGGAAAACTTTCTTCAGCTAAAAAAAATTGACATTTGTAAATCAATGAAAATTACTTTTGACGGGTTAATTATTATGGCAATTACAACTAAAAAAAATTGAAATTTTATTCTAAATTACTGTAATTACAGTTTTTAACAGTCAAAAATAGAACCGAAAAAAATAAAGGGAAAGAGATGTACCACTTGAAGTTTATCCGATACAAGAGCTTGAATTTCATCAACGATGCCTAGGGTTTCGATATCCGCCATTATCGGGTTGTCCGAAAACGGGTCGGGTCGGGTCAAATATCGCAAAGAAGAGAGTGAATTCCAAAAATTCTCTTCCCTCCAATAAAAGGGCAATGGATTTCCCGCCATTGTAAAGGAATTGGGGCTTTATATACTGTCTTTTTCTGAGGACTAGTGGGCCCTAGGGAAGTCACGTGCAGCTCACGTGCTTGGAGATAGACTCTCACTAGAGAATTTCCAAAACCGCAAAGGGTCAAATACACCCTCGAACTTTCATAAATAATATGCAAATACCTACGTTATATTTTTTATTAATGTTTTTATCGTTATACTTTTGGACCATATATACCCCCGATCTCCCTTCATTATACGTAGCTTGTTAATGTATTTACCGTAGTACCTTGGATCATATTAAATTTACCTGAAAAGACAGGTCGCATTATCATAGTGCATATACTTCATTTTCTTTTATTTTATGTGAAATTTAAAATCTCACTCACATCATATTATTTTACCAATATTAGATTTGGATAAAATTTAACCAATGATTTCTTCAAACAAAATAATTTTTTTAATTTTTGAGTAAAAATAAAATCAGGTATATACACAGTGATAATGTTACCTGTCTCTTCAGGCAATTTAATATGATCCAAAAGTATGACAATAAGGGGTCGTTTGGTAGAGTGTATTGGCAAAAATAATGCATGTATTAATTAATGTGTATTATGAATATCTTGTTTGGTATATTTTTTAGTCAATGTATAACTAATGCTCTATTGTGTATTAAAGTGTGTATTACTAATACCACCCATTTTTTATGTATTAGTAATGCAAAGTTTTTAATACGTGCATTAACTTATTAAATGACCTTAATACCCCTCAATTTCTCTCTCAAAATATTTCACCATTCCTTTTTCCGCCATTTTAATTTGCAATAGTGAATCTTTTCAAAACTTTTTACAATTTTTTTTCCCACCATTTTAATCTACAACAATGAATAATTGATTTAAATAATTGTAACATATTTTTGCTTTGCTTCGAGGGTCTTTAAAAGGATTAAAAAAAAATTGAGACTATTTCTTAATTTTACGTCTTATATTTTATTTTTGTTTCGACTATGTTAGTTCGTTGGCATAATATTTCATGCGCAAAGCCGAAGGTCTTGCAATTAATCTGAAACCTCTATATACTAGTTCAACAATACTAATTATATTTGAGATGACAAAAAAAATTTGTTGCAAAAAAGTGTACAAAATCAAATAAGGGTATTTTTGTAAACAAAAAATTGTTTTATAGAAATTATGTAAGATGTATTATTTCTTAAATATCAAACCAAATAATGTATAAGAAATAATACATGCATAAATAATACAAGCATTACTAATACATTATATTTTGCATCGATCTTATACACTCTACCAAACGACCCCTAAGGGCATTGACAAACTAAAAATATAATGAAAGGGTATTTGCATACTCCCTCCGTCCCAAATTACCTGTCCCAAATTTCCTAATTTGATTTCTCATTTTACTTGTCTTTTTTATTAATCAAAAAGAGACATAAAATTGTTTTCATATTTTACCCTTTGCATTAATTATTTTTTCTTCAAATTAAAATATAAACATCATTTAATAGGGGTACTATGGTAAACTAGTCATGTTATTAATTATTTTTCTTAATCAATTTGAGACGGATAATTTGGGACGGAGGGAGTATCATTTTTGAAAGTTCGAAAATATATACTCCCTCCATTTCGTATTAGTTGGCCCCTATTGACTTGGCACACCCATTAAGAAAATATTAATTAGGAATTTATTTTATTAAATTAGCCTTATTAATTATATTTTGAAAATATAAATTTGAGTAAATACACTTTGCTTAGTCATTCAATGTTAAAGGTGGTATTGGAAAAACATGATAAAATTCTCTTAATTTCATCAAAAGGTACAACTAAATTGAAATAAATATTTTTAGAAAAAGGGTCAATTAAAACGAAATGGAGAAAGTATATATAGCACCAATGTATAACGACAAAGGCATTGAAAGCCTAAAAGTATAATAAAGGTACCCGTATTGGAACCCGACTAATCCGGATTCGCGCCGGATAGGGCCCATTCGGGGGGTAACGCTCCCAACAGAGTTTTCTTCATACCCAGGATCGAACCCTCGACCTCTGATTAAGGGTGGAGCAGACGCTGCACCACAATCCACGTTGATGTCAAACATCAATTGCTACTCTCCGAAAGTACTCTTACCGAAAATCTCCAAATAATATAAAGCACTCTTCAAAATAAGCCGATTTTGAAAGATTGAACTAAAAGAGACTATTAATTTGTGGGAAACTATATATTAAAGTACTATGATTTGTCTTTCATTCTAGTACAAAAGATTCATTCACAAATAGACATGGCAATTACATCCCATCAAAACAAGACGACAACGACATATCCAGTATATTCATACTTAGTGGGGTCTGGAAAGGGTAAAGTGTACGTAGTCCATACCACTACCTCCGAAGAAGTAGAGAGGTTGTTTCCGATAGACACGTCCCACCAGACGAGACGAGCTTTAAAGTTTAATGTACTACTACAAATACTTGTGGGTTTCAGTGAGTCCATAATGATTTGCACTCAAAAGACTCCACAAACATGGCTAACAGACTTATGCCCAATTCAAATCATACAAACAATCATCATACAAGTAGTCTAAAGCTAGCCATTTTCCGGGGGGAACGCTGGATAACTGGAGATTGAAGACGAGCGCAAACCATGAACAACATCTCTTTCCATATATGATCTTTGATGCATGCAATTAGTCGATGTTTTTGCAGTTCATTTGCATCTATAGAGAGCTCAAGGTGGGACGCGGAGTGAAGAGGTAGACCTCCTCAAAACTCCCCCTACATTACATGTGCGGGCACAAGAATCTTGAATTTCATCCTGTTAATTCTCAAGAATCTCAAACTAGTAAGAGCCTAAAGAGAGTGTAGTGGACTTACCGAACCTTCCCAGCGTAAGAGGGACTGTAATTATAGATGAGGCTGTCGAGCACTTTGTTAGTCGCGGGCTTATTAGGAGATTTTCTAGCTTCACTGCAAATTACAAAGAAAAATAAACAAACAAATGGTTT
This sequence comes from Capsicum pubescens, assembly GCA_030864215.1. Taxonomy (NCBI): domain Eukaryota; kingdom Viridiplantae; phylum Streptophyta; class Magnoliopsida; order Solanales; family Solanaceae; genus Capsicum; species Capsicum pubescens. The sequence continues at coordinate 40,106,450 of CM061547.1, forward strand.
ATTCAGAAATTGACAGGTTCCGGGATGGCTTTGGATCACTTCCTACGGTTGACAGAGCGGGAAAGAACTGAGAAATGAGCTAATAATTCTGGGTAAATGTGAATGGGACATCAAAGATTTGAAAACGGAAAGCATTTTCCTGCCTTCCTATTGTGTGCTAAGTCTGAACTAATCCCAAGTCCCACACTCCTACGGGGACAAGAACGCTGAGAAGGAAAGGCTAATACCTGACAAAATAGTTGGCAACATTTTGAGTTACTTGGATTGCATCCTCGGTATGTGGAATCTGTGATGAGCCCCATTCGAAAACAGCTTTCTGCAATGACATGAAGAACTAACGCAGTTAAATTTCAAACTTTAAAGGCATTAAAGAGTTTGAATTATCACATTAAGGTCAGTCGTTCCCATCAAGGAAATAGCTATGCAGGAGGTAAAAATTTGTATCACTATTCCAAATCACATAATCATTCTTACGGTTCATCCCCAATTAGACATTGGGAGAACATAATACATAGTATCGTTGATAATACCATTCCAGAGGCAGCCACAATAACTGTGATCCGATATTCAAATAATAGGGAAAAGCAACAAATCCACACAAAAAATAAAGTAAGCAACTGCCTTATATAGGATGTGCTACCTGGTATGTTGTCAGACCTAACAACTTCTATATTTTAAACAACAACTTAATCCTGTTCGTCTCAGATAAAAATAAAGACCGAAAAACAGTATCCAAGACAGTACCTCCGGGTGCCACTGGAGTGCAGTTACGGGATAGCGTTGTGCTTGCATACTGGAGACATAGACCTGAACAAATTCTTTAAACAAATCAGAAACAATAAGGTTCAACTTGCCTAAACTAGACTCTGTACAATTTGATTGAGATCCTCACAGATATTTCAGAGGGGGTGAAGGGATAAAATACGTCCAGTACCTTGTTTTCCTTATCAACACTAGTCGTCAATATCCTGAAAAAGCTACACAGATCTTTATTTGCTTGAAGCCCTTCTGGTGATATACCAAACTGTAGCATGAGAAAACAATTACTCAGCCTCATCACAGAATTCTCAAAGAGCCAAGTAAGGTCCTTGGGTAAGATAATACAGATAAAAATTGAAAGCCAAATGGTAATAACTAGCATGAGTTGAATTCATTCTGAGATTAGCATGAAGCCGCTTGAAACTATTCTCTCCCCATCATTGCACTAATTACATAATCTTTTTTATGCTGTGATCACTTATCATTGGAAGAATGATTTGATCTATAACCATATGATCTTACCCTAATAAAAAGGTTCATAATAACTATAACGGTAATTTTGTGGTCTAATGAGCATACACTACCAACAAATCAGGATAAAGTATTTGTCTGACATAATAGCAACAAACTCTGGTTCATCTTCAAGCAAGGTTACTAATGATGACAAATACTCATTAGGAATATGAATAATGTTGTCCTAAGAAACTGCATCCGGCAGCTTGAATAAATTCTGCTGTTAATTAAACAGATATGGATGTAACCCCAAGGCAGGTAAGTAACAACACAGATGTCCAATTATTCGTAGTGAAACCAAAGAAACCTCGCATTTCTAACAGTTTCTGACCTGAGACAAGTCTTATTGGACACAAAATGGCGCAAAGTAGCTGGAGTACTTTTAATATAGAGTACCACCATTCAGGAGCAATCATGATCTCAGAAAGTACAAGGAGTGTCATATGTGAAGTCGTGACAATCTCCATCGAGAAAAGAGAAAAAGAAGAAAGTTAAATCTTGTACTTACCACAAATAATCTACAAAAACGGAAGTGTGATGAAAGGAAAAGAAAATCTTATCATGTGAACGCACCCGATGATTTTGCATCACAAGACAATGTGTAATCATCTTCTCTAGCAGCGCAGGGGGGAACCTGCAGGAAAGAGTTGATAGCCAATTGTCCATTGTCAAAATTAGGATTATCATAGACCCCTTCACACACTATAAAACTATTGACATAGTTGTCAAATAATATAAATGTTCAATTTACGTGAGTTACTATATGCATTGGTTTATTTGTTTTCGCAAATGTGGGTTGTGACCGTTCAATCAGAATGCAGGCAGAAAATAAGAGATAATGCCTTCCTACTACGCGCATAACCTATGCTACATGAACTTGGTTATGGATATGTATCCCACGATGGAGTAAGGGTGGGTGTAAGTATCCGGTATTATTACATGCAATTTCTTGCTAATCTCTATTATTTTTCCATATCTCACTGTGTTCACATGCATGTCACACCAGTTCAAAACTGGTGCTCGACGTAACATAGCTCATAATAGTATAATACCACCAGTTCCTTTTCATTCTTTTAGGATCAGTCTTATAATTTGTTAGAATATGAGTAGGAATAGAAATAGCATATAGAATCCTACTTGGAAAAGGATTGTAATGTAGTATCCTATTAGCAAAAGGATTGGAATGTAATGTCTATAAATAGGGCCTCAATGTAATAATGTAGTTACAACAATTCAATAATATTTTCTCTTATATTTTCTAACATGGTATCAGAGCCTCTACAATCTTGGTAGAGAATCAAAGAGCTTCCACTGCCGGCGGGCGGCTATAACCCATATATGCCGCCCGTCCGGCCAATGATCATGCTAGCAAAAGTTAGGCCACCACACTTCTTTCCCCTACTTTCTCATATCTAATTTTTGTAGCACCATACATCTTTCTGGTGACTACTTTCTCATATCGGATTTGTGTAGCACCGTGCATCTCTTCGGACTACTCATATTTAATTTGCGTAGTACCGTGCATCTTTTTGGACTACTTTCTCATATCTGAGTTGCATAGCACCGTGCGTCTTTCCGGTGACTCCTTAGATCTGATTTGCGTAGTTCCATGCGTCTTTACGGTGACTCCTCAGATTTTGAGTAGGGTCGTGCCATCATTCCGACCCTACTCATATAAATTCTCTTTTTCAGTAGGGTCGTTCCGTCATTCCGACCCTACTCATATAAGTTCTCTTTTTCAGTAGGGTCGTGCCGTCATTCCGACCCTACCCATATAATTTCTATTTTTCCGTAGGGTCGTGTCGTCATTCCGACTCTATTCATATAAAATCTATTTCGCAGTAGGATTATGTCGTCATTCCGACCTATCCATATAATTCTCTTCTCAGTAGGGTCCTGTCATCACTCCGACCCTACCTATACAATTTTTCTCAAATGGTAACCACTCGGCCATCAAATCTAATAATCCGGCACGTGAGTATGTTTCGGCTAGTTCTTCAGTGACTATCTTGTTCAAGATCTACTCATCTTTTGATTTCGAGATGATCCATATATTTTATACTAATTTTCGGCAATTTTCCAACGACACATCGACTTTCCGACGATGTTTACTACTTTTTGGATCACTTTTTCAGTTTGTTCCATTTCAGCTGAGGTCTCCCAGACGTCCAAAACAGTCCTTATCAATTTTCTTGCAGATATCTTCACCAAGTCCCTCACCCATCCTCGTGTTAATTACATTCATAACAGCTTGGTACATATGTCTTCTATGCACCAGCTTGAGGGGGGAGTGTTACAATATGAGTAGCAATAGGAATAGCATATAGAATCCTACTTGGAAAAGGATTGTAATGTAGTATCCTATTAGCAAAAGGATTGGAATGTAATGTCTACAAATAGGGCCTCAATGTAATAATGTAGTTACAACAATTCAATAATATTTTCTCTCATATTTTCTAACATAATCAAAACGATTGTTTGAGAATCACAGGAGCAAGAAAATATGGACACTTCTAACAAATCAGATTGCAGTGTCAAGGCTTAATCTTGGTTGTTTCAAATATCCACGCTTCCCTTTATGTGATAACAGAGGAAAGGAACGGGATTAGACAAACCCTTCCAAATTTTTAAATCTGAAACACACACCCTATTTAATATTTTCTGTCAATCAGGCACTTGAACTTGAAGTTTCTTTTAAAATCTAGCATTAAAGCCCTTAAATAAGAGTGATCTGGGATTTTCCAAGTGGAACAAAAACGGAGGGGGAAATAAGAGAAGGAAGAAAGAGGGCGAAATAGGAGAATGCAAAAAGAAAGAATAGTCGACGACAAGCAATGGTGTGAAAAAGAAATTTATACCTTCCAAAAACTGTTCCTTCAAATTTTATATTTTCTACAAATTGTACTGTAGAAGCTTGATGTGACGCACTGAATTCCTCAAGAATGTTATTGTCCTATTACATCCAAAAAAACATGTTAGAATCAACTCACGAGAACACAAGAAATATGAGTGAAGCATTGAGCAGAGTTGTTTGGTTCACACAGGTATTGGGAAATAATGATCCCCTACACTACTTAAAAAGGTGTGCATAGATCTCTCACATCACGTATTTGGGTCATGGGTTGCTTGAGAGAAACACGGTAGCTTTGATGTGTCAAGTACTTCGCAAATTTATTCCAGAAGTATTTAACAAATTTAATATCAACAAGGCATGAAATTATAGTCAAGTACAGTTGATTAGAAATATTGTGAAATTGGGCATAGGTAAAAATGAATTACAAGTCTCTACACAAATTTAAACCAGAAAGGAAAAAACAAATATAATGTCCAATCGATCAGAATATATAATTCAATATCGATTACTGATCTTATCTGCAATAACATCTTACTCCTCATCAAGATATGATACAACAGCATTTCCTATGTTCTATCTCAAAACTGCCATGGAGTCTTACCTAAATTACTATACTGTAGAATAATCGAATAAACTTGCATATTTCCGACAAACAAGAAGCATCTTTATAACCTATTCATAAACATATTTTTGAGTTTTTGGACATATTAGAATGCACCAGTATTAGGAGCTTAAACTTTATCCGAAATGTATAAGCTTTTCTTGACTTCCCTTAGAAATGTTATACCTCGTTAAAGTTTCTTGACTAGTCCAGATAATTTCACATAAAGTGTCTATAGCACAAATTATGCATTGTTAAATAGTTCCGACTTCTCAATTTAAGTGCCTTCTGATAAACTACAAAGTACCAACTCTATCTTCTCATACGCCTTCATTACCTTGGAGATGATCATTGTTATTAGTTCAAAACCCAAGCAGATGGCAAGAAGAGGAAAATGCTCACCCGCATCATTCTTCTCCAGAACTTTCTGCAATATCAGGAAATAGCTTACAATCATTGTACAACAATGTTGATACAAACACCTTCGAACTAAACAAAAACAACCCTTCAGACAATGATAACTAGCAGAAAATATATGTGAATTAAAGTATAAATGCTAGTAGTTACCCTATTCAAAGTAAAAAATAGCGAATTTTGTTTGTGTCAAGCTTTTGCCAGTTATCATGAAAGTCCGCATACAAGGGATTCTTCAAGTGAAGAGAAAATGCAGCAGCAGAGACATGATTAGAGGCAAGTGTACAAGCTGGAGAAAGTTACCTCGAATATTCCTTTAACAACTTCAAAGTAGGGACCCTTCTTGGTACGCCCTCCGGTGAAGATAATTCCATTGACTAGATTAAGTTTCTGCACAGGCATTGAATTAACATATGTGATATGCCACACTGCAAATGCAAAGATGACAGATAATAGCATGCTTTGTCAAGTCTTTATGATAACATAGTGGTCTTTAGATATCTTCAGGCTAATACGTACACAATCATCATTTAAATATACACAACAAAACATTAATAATTGTGAAATATAGGGAGGTAAACAAGAGAGAGCTACAACTAAAGCTAAAATAAGTGTGAAAAATGAACTTTGGGTCTACCTCAACCGCAAAGGTTAGCTCATAAGAGAGGGATTGTCCAAGAACATATGAGGACCCCACAACCCCTACCTCTCAACCAATGTAGGATATTAGACTACAAGTTTCAAAAGTCTTTCTTTTATTCTTAAACTTCATGCACAGCCAAACACAATCACATAAGTCGGGACACTAGACCACAAATTTCAGACGTATTTCTTTCAGCCTAACTTCATGCAGAGTCACATAAATTGGGACATTAGACCACAAGTTTCAAAAGATCTTTCGTTTATTCTTAAAACTTTATGCATATACAAACACAATCATATAATTCGGGACAATAAACCACAATTTTCAAAAGTCTTTCTTTTATTCTTAAACTTCAAGCACAGTCAAACACAATCACATAAATCTAGACACTAGACCACAAGTTTCAAAAAACTTTACTTTATTCTTTAACTCATTCCCAGTCAAACACAATCACATAAATTAGAATGAAGGAAATACTCCCTCCGTTCATTATCATTTGTCACGATTCGCTTCCTAGAGTCAATTTAACTAATGGCATAATAAATAAACATGCCCTTTAACTTGGCCTCAAATCACATCTATGACCTCCAACTTTGGGTGTGTTCAAGTAGGCACTATGTGGCACTATGTGGCACATCTATAAACTCGTATAAAGCTGAACAAGTAGACACACACGTCCTATGTGGCATAATACATGTAGGACGTCAAGGTGGCAAAGAATTGGCCACATAGGACGCCACATAGGACATATGTGTCTACTTGTTCAACTTTATACAAGTTTAAGTGCCTACTTATGCACACCCAAAGTTGGAGGTCATAGATGTGATCTGAAGCCAAGTTAAAGGGCATGTTTATGTATTGTGCCTTAACTAATATTCGGAGTTACATTAATTCAGATAAATTTAAGGGCAAACAACATAAATCCCGACAGTTTGGAGCTTAATTACAGAAAATCCCGACATTTTGTATAATTACTGAAAATCTCGATTTTTGTTCCGTTGAGATACATAATTAGCTCCCAATACATCTAACGAAAATACATTTTTTCCTTTGTAAAGATACATAATTAGCTCCCGGCACATTTTTTCCGATTTTGGGTCTGTCGAGATACATAATACATCCGACGAAGATACAGTTTTTTCATTTGTAAAAATACATAATTAGCTCCCAATACATTTTTTCCGATTTTGGGTCCATCGAGATGTATAATTAGCTCCCAATATATCCAAGGAAGATACATAATTAGTTGAGATTTTTGTAATTACTTTGTTGGGGTGAAGATTTGTGTAAATATGGTAAGTTAAGGTGTATGTTTATGCTATTTTTAATTTAAAATTAGAGGTTCGAAAACTATCTAAGGTCCATATATTCCTACTCTCGAAGAGCTACACGTGACAAGTATAACTGAACAAATGGAATAATAATTAAAGTTGGAAGTGAACATAATAAGTTAAAATATTTACTTGATTGATAATTTCAGGAGGATCGGTATTTTGAACTGGCCAGATACATTATTTAGGGTCACGATACATTATTTAGGTGTTCCCTTGATGTATCTTCCCGGTCCCATAATGTATCATGATCCTAAGTAATGTATCGCGATATAAACTAAAATTCAAAATTTTTGTAATTATAGGAATTGAGAATTTAGGTAATAATGGTAAATTAAGATATGATATTATTTCCTATAAAGGAAAAATGACATAAATATACACCTTACAACAACAACAACAAACCCAGTGTATTCCCACATAGTGGGGTCTAGGGGGTAAGATGTACGCAGTCCATACCACTACTTCAAGAGAAGTAGAAAGGTTGTTTCCGATAGACCCCCGACTCAAGACAAGGAATAATAGACAAATACTTAATAAAGCATGGAACAAGATGTCAAGACAAAATTATGCCACTCACAAGGGATAATAAACAAAGAATAGTAAACACATTCATAATAAAGCATACAACAAAGTGTCCTAGCAAGAATAATACATCTACCAAGTAATGTCCTACCCCAACGACTCAAACTGGCACTAGCCTTCTATACTAATCCGCGCCCTCCAGATCTTCCTATCTAGGGTCATGTCCTCAGTGAGATGTAACTGCTCCATGTCCCGCCTGATCACCTCTCTCCAGTATTTCTTCGGCCTACCCCTACCCCGCCTAAAACCATCCAAACCAAGCTTCTCACACCAACGAATTGGGACATCCATGGCCCTCCTCATCACATGCCCGAACCATCTCAATCGGACTTCCCGCATCTTGTCCTCCACCGAAGCCACTCCAACCTTTTCCCTAATAGTCTCATTTCGAACTCTATCACCCATATTAAGCCCACACATCCAACGCAACATCCGCATTTCCGCCACCTTCAATTTTTGAATGTGAGAGTTCTTGACTGGCCGACATTCCACTCCATACAACATGGCCGGCCGGACTGCCACCCTGTTGAATTTGCTTTTAAGCTTGGGCGGCACCTTCCTATCACACAACACCCCCGAGGCGAGCTTCCACTTCATCCATCCCGCTCCAATACGATGGGAGACATCATCGTCAATCTCATCATTCCCCTGAATCATGGACCCCAGATACTTGAAACTATCCCTCTTACACACCGTCTGGGAATCCAACCTTACTACCACCTCGTCTTCCTGCCTCACGTCATTAAACTTGCATTCCAAATATTCTGTCTTGCTCCTGCTCAACCTGAACCCTTTAGACTCAAGGGTCCGTCTCCACACCTCTAATTTATCATTCACACACACGCGCGTCTCATCAATCAAAACTACATCATCTGCAAAAAGCATACACCAAGGCACCTCTCCTTGAATACGCCGCGTCAACACATCCATCACCAAAGTAAACAAAAACGGGCTAAGAGTGGAACCCTGATGCAACCCCATCAAGACAGGGAAATGCTCTGAGTCTCCTCCCGCCGTCCTCACCTGAGTCTTAGCTCCATTATACATGTCCTTGATTGCTCTAATATATGCCACCGGTACCCCACTCACCTCCAAGCATCTCCAAAGCAACTCCCTAGGGACTTTGTCGTACGCATTCTCCAAGTCGATAAACACCATGTGCAGATCTCTTTTCCTTTCCCTATACTGTTCCACCAGTCTCCGCACCAGGTGAATTGCCTCCATCGTCGAGCACCCGGGCATAAATCCAAACTGATTTTCCGAGATAGCCACTATCCTCCTTAACCTCAACTCGACCACTCTCTCCCAAATCTTCATAGTGTGGCTCAATAACTTAATACCTCTATAGTTATTGCAACTTTGAATGTCACCCTTATTCTTATAAAGAGGGATCACAGTACTCCATCTCCAAACCTCGGGCATTTTCGCCGACTTGAAAATGCCGTTAAATAATTCAGTCAACCACCTTAAGCCAGCCTCCCCAGAGAACTTCCAAAAATCCACAGGGATCTCATCAGGCCCCGTCGCCCTACACCTACGCATCCTGCGAATAGCCTCTCTGACCTATTCTACCTTAAAACGTCTACAATAACTAAAATCACGACACTCCTCTGCGTGCTCCAGCTCCCCTAAAACAATAACTCTATCCCCTTCTTCATTCAATAACCTATCGAAGTATGACTGTCATCTCTTCTTAATTTGACCATCCTCTACCAATACTCTACCATCCTCCCCCTTAATGCACACCTGGTCGAGGTCACAACCCTTCCTCTCCCTAGCCTTAGCAAGCCTAAACAACCTAGACATAAATATACACCTTAACTTACCATATTTACACAAATCCCTACACTTACAAAGTAATCACAAAAATCTCAACTAATTATGTATCTTCGTTGATATATCGGGAGCTAATTATGTATCTCGGCAAACAGACCCACAATAAAAAAAAATGTATTGGGAGATAATTATGTATCCTTACAAAGGAAAAAATATATCTTCATTATATGTATCGGGAGATAATTATGTATCTTCGTTGTATGTATCAAGAGCTAATTATGTATCGTCATTGGATGTATCGGGAGCTAATTATGTATCGGAAGATAATTATGTATCTACAAAGGAAAAAATGTGTCTTCATTATATGTATTGGGAGCTAATTATATATCTTCGTTGTATGTATCAAGAGCTAATTACGTATCTCGATAGACTCAAAATCGAGATTTCAATAATTATGCAAAATATCAAAATTTTCTGCAATTAAGCTCCAAACTATCGGAATTTATGTTATTTTTCCGTTTTGTTTTTATAACACAAAGTTTCAAAAGTTTTTCCTTTTTTTCGAACTCCGTGCTCAGTAAAACACAATCACATAAATTAGAACAAACGGAATAGCAATTAAAGCTGAAACTAAACATAATACTAAGTAAAAATATTTACTTGATTAATAATTTCAGGAGGATCAGTATATATAATCAGAATAACTCTAGCACCATCCATTTAAAAGTAATTACAAAAAACTCAACTAATTATGTATCTTTATTAGAGGTATCAGGAGCTAATTATGTATCTCGACGGACCCAAAATCGAAAGAAATATGTCAAGAGCTAATTATGTATTTTTACAATCGAGAGCTAATTATGTATCTCGACACACCCAAAATCCATATTTCAGTAATTATGCAAAATATCGAGATTTTCTGTTATTAAGCTCCAAACTGTCGAAATTTCTATGATTTTTCCTTTTGTTTTTATAACACAAGTTTCAATTTTTTTTCTTTTCCTCGAACTCCGTACTCAGTCAAACACAATCACATAAATTACAACAAACGGAGCAGTAATTAAAGCTGAAAATAAACATAATAATAAGTAATAATATTTACTTGATTGATAATTTCAGGAGGATCAGTATATATAATCGGAATAACCCTAGCACCACCCATTTCAGCAAATTTAACATACGAAGCAGCAATGTACGATACATCACTGGAGTTATTGAGTCGGCCGGAAGCTCCATCGCCGGGATGACTAACAATTCCGATGACCGGACGGTAATTAATTGCCGGGTCAGTCGCCGGACAATTCAATTGGGAATTTACAGTAGACATTAATTGGATTAATATTGTGAAAAATGGGATGCAATAATTGGTTTCCATTTGGATAATTGATTTGATTTTATTTTCTCCTACTTTTAGTACTTGTTGGGTCTTTGAGTGTTGAATGTGAAAGTTACATTTGGGGTCGGATATTTATATTAAAGCTCGATTAATTTGGATTCGTATCGGTATTTATATTGGAGCTCGACTAATGCATGTTAGTTGAATTCACGCTAATATTTATATTGGAGATCGACTAATACAAATTTGCTGGATTCGTGCCAGTATTTATATTGGAGTTCGATTAATTTGAATTTGCGTTGGTATTTATATTGGAGCTCGATTAATGCATGTTAGCTGAATTCGCAGTAATATTTATATTGGAGCTCAACTAATACAAATTTGTTGGATTCATGACAGTATTTATATTGGAGCTCGACTAATTTAGATTTGCGTCAACATTTATATTGGAGTTCGACTAATACAAATATTTTAGATTCGTGCCGCTATTTTACATTAAAGTTCGACTAATTTGGTTCGCGTCAATACTTATATTGGAGTTAACTAATATATTTTTCCTCGATTTGCATCATAATTTATATTGGAGCTCGACTAATACAAATTCATTGGATTTGCATCAACATTTATATTGGAGTTCGACTAATACAAATATTTTAGATTCGTGCCGCTATTTTACATTAAAGTTCGACTAATTTGGTTCGCATCAATACTTATATTGGAGTTAACTAATATATTTTTCCTTGATTTGCATCATAATTTATATTGGAGCTCGACTAATACAAATTCATTGGATTTGCGTCAATATTTATATTTGAGCTCGACTAATACAAATTTGTTGCATTCATGTCAATATTTATATTGGAACTCGACTAATTTGGATTCACGTCAGTATTTATATTGGAGTTCGATTAATAAATATATATTGGAGCTCGACTAATACGAATTTGTTGGATTTGTGCCAGGATTTATATTGGAGTTCGTCTAATTTGAATTCACATTAGTATTTATATTGGAGTTTGACTAATACAAATTCGTTGGATTCGCACCAATATTTATATTGAAGTTCGACTAATATAAATTAATTAAATTTGTGTCAGTAATTATATTAGAGCTCGACTAATGCAATTGTCCGGATTCATATTTATACAGGTGCTCCGCTAATGCAAATTCGCTTGATTCACACCCGTATTTATATTGAATTCATGTCGATATTTATACTGAAGCACGGCAAATTTAATTCGCGTCAAGTAGGGACAAATTGCGCCGAAAATTCTCACTACGGGGCTAAAATTGAGTAATCCGCCCGCACCAATAAGCCATCAACTATAAATTTTTAATCCGTTCTCCAACCGTTAATCCGATAACCCATTACCCATAAGCCAATAAATTAATTTTACAATTGAATTATCAATTACGATTCGATTTAAACAAAGCATATGTCAACCAACAAAATCCATAATTGCATCACAAAAATTAATCAATGTCTAATACATAAATACTAGCAATAAGTTTGCTAAAACATTTATTCTTAAATTTTATTCCTCACCTTTTTTCATATCATTTATGTTTTATTCATTAGCTTTTTATGTTTTCACTTTTATTCTCGCATCCAAGCGAGAATATTAGGTGAAACATAATTTCCAAATTTAAAATTCAACGGATCGCCACCCTGCAATAAAAAGAATCGAGTCATGTCAAAGTTACAAGGAAAAAAAAAATGAGAAAAAGGTTCGAAATATATCTAAATTTTGACGAAATTTGCTGTAACACGCCTCAACTTTGCGAGGATCCTATGACCCCCTCGATTATTTATCACCGTATTTCTGTGGCATATATTTGTCCAGTTGGACCATTGCGTGAATACACGCGCACTGGTGCGTGTAAGAGTCTGCAATTCCAGTTGGACAAATATATGCCACAAAAATATGGTAATAAATAGTCGAGGGGGTCATACGACCCCCACAAAGTTGAAATGTGTTACAACAAATTTCGTAAAAGTTTTAAGTATATTTCTGACTCTTTTCCCATAAAAAGTTGAATATTTAACAAGAAATAAACGTCCTTTCGTACTTTGTCTAGAAAATCTAATTCCCTCTTTTTTTTTTCCTGTAAGAAAGCATACCTTTCTCTATCAAATAAGAAGAAATCACATCATCAATACGAATAAGCTAAATTTTAATAGAAGATCTTTATATAGATAGGTTGAAAAAATAAACAAAGCTAGTGTTAGATTTTTTGGCGATACCAACTCTGCGTTCAACAGATCCTTTTGGTTTATTTTGGCCAACAAGTCCTCCCTCAACCGATTTAGGTCCAAATAGGCTAGAGTTCTTTGGTCTAGAAATTCCCATTATACGAGTAATAGAAATAAAAATTAAACACTTGAAATATAAGATAGAAAAATTAATTATTTTGAGGGGCAATATGTACAAAATATTAAAATTTTACGATATGTTCAATATAAAGAAAAAAAATCCTAGAAAATATTTTCTTAAAAAATAAGTGAGTTTCTTATTTATTTTATTGTATTAATACATACTAATGGAAAAAAGAACACAATTAGCCATTATTATAAAAATAATTACATATACATGACCATATTTAATGAATTTCAATTATGACATATATAATATTTACATTAATAGCCGTTTTCTCATATTTGAAAATTTTAAATATGGATGTTCTATTAACAGATCACTGCTTCCTGTTTTTTAGGTAACAAATATTATCTTTCAAACAAATTTATTTTTTTAGGAATTTATTTAATTTATTTCCTTCATTTTCCGTTCCTAAAAAATAGGAAATGATGAGTTGTTATTAAATTTTAGGGTGCCGCTAATTTATTTCTTTAATTTTCTTATACATGAAAGATTTTTACTGTGTGTGAATAAATTATTTCTATGTAAAACATGCTTTGCATATTTATGGTATATTATATCATATACCATAAATATATAAATATGCTTAGTATGTTTCTTTATACTTTGTATATTTATATATGTGTGTATATGGTATATACATGGTATAAACTTCATATATAACATACTCTGTATATTTATATTATAAATATGCTTAGTATGTTTCTTAATACTTTGTATATTTATATATGTGTATATGGTATATGCATGATATAAACTTTATATATAACATACTTTGTATATTTCTATTATAAATATAATACTTTATATATTTATGGGTATAAATATAAATTAGCAGTAAAATAATGTCTTAAATAAGGGAGAAAATTAAATAAGAGATAAAAATAATGATGAGAGAGAAAAAGAGATATATATTAATTAGGATAACATTTAGTTTGAAATTATAATTATCTTATTCTTTAAAACTGCTATATACGTAATATTGAAAAAATAATGTTATAAGGAGAGTTTTATGTAAAAATTTAAAAGATTGAGGTTATAACAAAACCCTGTTTTCCATTCACAGAAAAAATTTTCGGAATTATTTTCCAAATTTTCATGGTCAAACACCACAATTTCCAACTCCGAATTTTTTTTTGGAAAAAAGGAAAAAAATTTCATGGCCAAACGGGCCCTTATTTTCCCCAAAAATCCAAAAAATAATGAAAATATTTTTCAAATATTTTGATCAACCAAACATGAAAAGAATAAAAAAATCGAACACATTCCAACTTATAAGAACACCACCACCACCATAAGACGATGATGCAGTGGATGAGGCTGCTTCTTCCTTAATCGAAAATCTCGAATTCGAGCTGCATATAAAAAAATCCTTCATAGAAAGCGTTGTTCTCAGACGGGCTCAACTCGCCGTGAATCGAAATTAGTCAAACTCAAATATGAATATAAAAATCACCCATAATAACTCATGTACTTTTGCTAGGGCGCAACCCAACCCAATACAACTTACTACTAACCTCCGCCCCCCCCCTAAAACCCTCTCTAATGGCAGAACTTCATCTTCCTTCTATGGTTCAGTAAACCAAATTACCAAAATACCCCTCGGGAATCCTAGACTGTATGCAGAGCTTAACACATATACAACAACAGCAGCAGTAGATTGTCACAGTAGAGAAGTTGTTTCAGCAAATCCACTGATGATATACCTAAGAAAATTCAATTCTTGGCGATTTCTAACAATTCAAGAATCATCAACAACATGCTTCTTGAATTCTAAAACCCCATGTCAGTTTTCTCAATTTTCATCGTCTTTTTGGAGACCCTTTTCGTTTTCACCTCAGTTTCATCAAGAAGCAGATGAAATGAGGGCTCGGTGTACTAAGGTTTCAGCTGTGTGTGGGGTCCAGGGAAGGGCAGGACTACGAGGTTCTATTGGGTTGTTTTCGCGGCTTGAATCCGTGATCTCGTGGTCATATGGCAGAAGAAGCTTTATCAATTACTCCGAGGCTCCCCTTCAAGAATTAGATAAAAGGGCAGCTCGGTGCACTGAAGTTTCAGTTTTGTGTGGGGTCCAGGGCAAGGCCGGACCAGAAGGATTGATTGGTCTGTTTGGCAGAAGAAACTTTACCAGTAACTCTGAGGCTCTCCTTCAAGAATCAGATAAAAGGGCTGCCCGGTGTACTGAGGCTCCCGCTATGCGTGGGGTTCACGAAAGAAACTTTACCAGGTACTTCGAGGCTCCCCTTCAAGAATCAGATAAAAGGGCAGCCCGGTGTACTAAAGTTTCATTTATGTGTGGGGTTCACGAAAGGGTCGGACCACAAGTATCTATTGGGCTGTTTGGCAGAAGAAGCTTTACCAGTAACTCCGAGGCTCTCCTTCAAGAATCAGATAGTGTAGCCAAGAAAATAGCAAAGAAACCATTGGGTGTTTTCTTTCAAGAAGCTGTTGGTCTATTAGAAAAGTCTGAACAATCAGAAAGTGAGGATGAAACTGAAAACAAAGAAGTGAAGTGTAAATTGAGAAAATTGGAGAAAGAAGTGAGGATTTTGTGCGAAAAACCGAAGAATGAAAAATCAAGAAATGGTAATGGGGTGTTAGAAAATGAGGGAAAGAGTAAGAAATTACATGAATTGTTTATGAATGAGGAGGGTAAGAGTGTGAAATCAAGAAAGTCGACGCCGTTGAGTATGGAGGATCATACTGTGTACAAAGAGCTTTCACCTGATATGGTAATGTTTGTGACTCATTTATATAAGGAAGGGTACTTTAAAGATTCAAACTTTTTGCCTAGGAAGAGGTTTGATATTACGTGCTTCGAGAATAGCTATGCTCGTGATTTTGTAAAGTGTGCAGCTGAGCAGTTTGGCAGAGATCATCAAGAGATTGCTAAGTAAGGATCAATATAGTTACATTCACCTATTTTCATATTGATTGCTACTATTAGTTTTCTGGGTGTTATGTTTAGTTTATTACTCTAATTTGTGTTTTGTTAGTCTGCTAAAAATTTTAACTATGACATTTTGATAGAATTCAGTATGCTGTTTTTGGGAAAATATGGGAAGTATCTGTCTATGCATTACGCAATCATAGAAGCTAACAGTTTGTAAATTAATAACGTCCATGATGATAGGGAAGAGGAAAATTGAAAAGGTTAATAGAAGGTGGAGCCTAGAAATGGCAATAGGGTGTCAGAAAATGAGGGGAAGAGTAAAAAGTTACAAGAATTTGTTTGTGGATGAGGAGGATAATATGAGTACAGAGTTAATAAAGTAAACACTGTTGACTATGGAGGATCATACGGTGTGCTAAGAGCTTTCACCTGATATGGTGTTGTTTGTGACTCATTTATATAATGAAGGGTCCTTTAAAGATTCAAACTTTTTGCCTAGGAAGAAGTTTGATATTACTTGCTTCAAGAATAGCTATGCCCATGATTTTGTATAGTATGCAGCTGAGCAGTTTGGTAGAGATCACGAACAGATTGCTAAGTAAGGATCAACGTTAGTTATATTCACGTTTTTAATATTGGTTCTGATCAGTTCTCTTCCTGTTACATTTGTTCATTGAGGTTTAGCATTGTCTAATTTGTGTTTTGTTGATCTACGAAAATCTTCAACAACGACATTTTTGTATAAAAATCAGTATGCTAATTATTGAAAAAAGAAGAAGTATCTGTTTATGCTTTAATGCAAATATAGAAGGTGACAGTTAGTTAACTGATAAGATCAAATGGTCGATGACATTGCACTGTTTGGTGAATTCATCATTCTTTCAGATTCCTCAGGTGTAGAAAAATGTTAGGCTGCTGCTACTATTACTCATCATACTGAAGTTTATACTTGAAGTGATTGTGATAGTTATGAGAACGAGGAAGCTAATAAACCTGGATCAAGAGATTATTGTAGTAAGGAGTTCGAGGTGTTTAGAAGGGAAAGGACTAAAGAAATCAATGAAAAATTAGACAAGCTCAAATAGTTAGAAAAAAGTATGACTTTAAAGATATTCTAGAAGCTAGAAGCTATGTTGCTCAGACTCTTCAAAAATGTCAATGGGTGCGTGTCGGATTCGTGAAAACTAGTGTATTTTTGGAGAATCCGACACGGGTGCAGCATCGAAAGTGAAGAGTCCGTGCAACTTAGGGTAGAAGAGTTATATGAAGTTGCTTATGATAAGAGTTCAAAGATAGAAAAGAGTGACACAAAAAATCTTAGATACAAATGTGATGTTGGATGTCCTTTCAAGTGTTTTATATCTAAGTACGGGCAAAAGCGAACCTTTATGATCAAGATTTTGCACTCCATCGTGATTGTAATCCAGGTTACAAAAATCATGCAAGTGATATCCAACCACTAGTACAATACTTTAGGAGAGAAGTCCAGGATAACCCTAAGTATCAGATCAAAGATATGAGAAGATCGAAGAGGGAGAATTCGAGCTTAGTATTAGCAAGTCAATGATGAAAGGAATTAAAGAGGATTGTTTTGGAGAAATTGGAAGGGAGTTACCTGGATTATTACGATAGAATTGAGGCATATGCACATGAATTGATAGAGAGAAATCCTGATTTTGATGTGGTGATAAATACATCCAAGGAAGCTTTCGCGGAAGGTAAACGAAGATTTCTTAGGATGTATGTGTGCTTCCAAGCCATGAAACATGGTTTTGAAGATGGTTCGAGACCTAAGGCTCGGGCTCTTCAAAAAATGTCTACGGGTGTGTGTCGGATCCTCCATAAATAGTGTGTTTTTGAAGGATCCGACACGGGTGCGGCAACATATTTGGAGAGTCCGAGCAATTTAGCTTGAGACCATTAATAAGGCTAGATGGCTTGTAAAGCAGCATGCAAGCCTACTTAGAGTTCCATCAATGCACCTCAATCTGGTGGTACTCTAACATTAAGCTTGAATTCTCCCCTCATATCAGTTCCAGCACTAATCTGTACTGCTCGAAGAAACTTTACTAAGATGAATAATACTAGGAGCAACCACATTCTCTTCGCCCTTATCTAGTGCAAATTGTTTAGTACGTTGAATTTACTACACAACAAATATTGGAGGGTTCTAATACCTCCAATGCATAGAGCCTACCAGGTGGCCCTGTTCCTAACAATTGCTTCACCTCACTAAACCTTAGCTTTTCCGTCTATTCTTGATAAATATTGAGACGGCTCACAAATATCCTTGGTTAACCTTTTGGTCTAAAAGTACCCTGAACGTTTTTTAGGGGGGCTCAAACATACCCCTGAAACTAACGAACCAACCTGGTTAAATTTGGGTCTTTAAATAGTCACGTGTCATTCTAAGCTTGCCACATTTTAAATTCAGGATTAAATGTAAACCCAACCCGTTTTCCTTTTAAGAAATTAAACACCCTAAGGCCTATTGTCATATACTGATATTTGTCGAGATATAATGAAAAACTAAGGTATAGTGAAGTGAAACAATTGATAGTTACGTAGCCATCTAGTAGGTTCTATGTGTTGGAAGCATTAGAACCCTTCATATTTATTGTGTTGTGATTCTAATGTACTAAACTTATTGCAGTAGATGAGAGTGAAGAGAATGTGACTACTCCGAGACCCTAGTATTATTACATCATAGTGAAGTATCTTCGAGCTCTATAGATGCTGGAACTGGTTGTGATAGTTACGAGGAGAAAGGTAGTGTTTTATGTCTAAGGATGGGCTAAACCAAACCTGTAAGATCAAGACTTTGAACTCCAAATCGCGATTGTAATCCAGATTACTAGAATCGCGGAGGTGATGCCCAAACTTTAGTGCAATACTTTAGGATAAAACTTCAGAATAATCCTAAGTATAAGATCAAAGATATGGACGGAGACTTGGAGGGAGAATTCAAGCTTAATGTAAGCGAATCAAATATGAAAAGAGTTAAGAGGATTGTTCTGGAGAAATTGGAAGAGAGTTACCTGGATGGTTGCAATAGAATAGACGATGCGGATTAAATTATTAAATATATCCAAGGAAGCCTCGGCAGAAGGTGAAAGACGAGTTCTTAGGATGTATGTGTGCTTCAAAGCCATGAAACATGGCTTTGAAGATCGGTCGAGACCATTAATAGGGATGGATATCACATAAACCAGCATATAAGCCTCGTTAGAGTTCCATCAATGCACCTCATTGAGGTGGTACTCTAACATTAAGCTTGATTCTCCCCTCATGTCAGTTCCATCGCTAATTTGTAGTGCTCGAAGAAACTTTACTAAGATGAATAATACTAGGAACAACCTCATTCTCTTCACCCTCATCTAGTGCAAATTCTTTAGTACATTGAATTTACTACACAACAAATATTGGAGGGTTCTAATACCTCCAACGCATAGAACCTATCAGCTGACCCTGTTACTAACAACTGCTTCACCTCACTAAACCTTCGCTTTTCCTTCTATTCTCAACATATATCAATATATGACAATGGGTCTACATCATACCCATGCCACACGTGTATCCGTCTTTTAATATAGATCAACTGAAGTTTCCAGACCCAAGTACCCCATAACTTAAAATCAAGTTCTCCTTTTCATTCATTCTTCCGAAACCGGTGCATGTAAGCCATAAAAGAAAGCAAATAGGGACCATACCAGATATATAAACATAAAAATTTATTGAAATTATGAGGTCTCGGGTTCAAATTCCAGGAAATACAAAATCACTAGGTGATTTCTTTCCATTTGGTAGGAGGTGACAGGTACCCCGTGGAATTAGTCGAGGTGTAAGAGTGTCACATAAATTGGGACAGAGGGAGTAGTAAACAAAGCCATTAAAAGCTTCAACACACGTACAGTTAAAAGCTTCAACACGACTAGAGTAAAAAAAGTTCATCGAAAATATAGGTATCCCAAATCATAAAAAGTTTCATTAAAGAAACAACAACAATAACAACATACCAGTGTAATCCTACAAGTGGGGTTTGGGGAGGGTAGAGTGCATGCAGACTTACACCTGTCTTGTGGAGGTTGAGAGGTTGTTTTCGAAAGACTCTCGGCTTAACTGCATCAAATCGAAATAGAAAATTTTTCATAAAAAGGAGTATAAAAAGTTACCGTAATAACGAGACTTTGGAATTGATTCTTCAAGAAAAGTTACCTAATACGGATGTAGTTCATAGTAGTTTATGTGAAGCATTAACTTTTCACCTGAAACTAGTGCAATATATGGTACTTTATGTTAGGACTCTTAACTTATGGATACTGCTTTGCGGGGTTTGCATTTCTTTGATGACCAGTGCTTTGCTGAGATTAGGAAGTTGGAAGCTTTGCTTCAGTTTATTGCGGTTAAAAATTTACATTGTTCTTCTTGCATCAGCCACTTGCCCGATTTTATTGCATATTTATTTAATTTATAAAGAATCCATCAACTTAAAATTCTGTTCTCGTCTCCATATAATTGCCTCCGTAATTTCAAGAATACAAATATCATTGTCAGCTGACAAACTCTTCTTTTCCACTCATGCATATGCATTTAAAAAACTTTCTGATATAAGACCAGAGTATACAATATTTTATTCTTATCAAGACACTCTTAAAACCACTAGAGTTCGACTGACAATGTCTTCCAAGATTAATCTTTCGATCTCTTTGTTCTTTATTCTTCATCTATGGGCCGCTGCTACTATCTAGAAAGATTGATTTAGTTGTTCCTTCTTTTTCACTCTGAGTTGCTGTATTAATGTGTACGTGGATTTTGGGGTGTGTGTGTGTGTGTGTCTGGTGGGATAAAAGGATTAAACTACAACACAATATATGTCATGTCTAATCACCTCCCTCCATGTCTGTGACTGACTTCAGCTTTGCAAATGTTTCGGAGAACATTCATCATCCATTGATTAACTGATACTATGATTTAGTAAGAAGCTTTCATTTTGCTCCCTTGAAGCAGCGGGGTTGGGTGACTTTGCTACCACTGATCCCACCACTAAACTCCCACTCGCTTGAAAAAAAACTGTGGGGCACATCCTTCAGCGAGAACAATATGCTCCGATATTGTTTTCTCCCTGCATTTCTCCTCCATATCCTTTTCCCTCCCAACTCCATTTTCTTCTGCCTCCCTCTTCTACCACTCTCTTTCTTCATCACGCATTATACTTGTAGTTCTAACACTATTATGTGGCATACATAAGTTTACTAAGATGAATAATACTAGGAGCAACGTCATTCTCTTCACCCTCATCTAGTGAAAATTGCTTAGTACATTGAATTTACTATACAACAAATATTCGAGGGTTCTAATACCTCCGACGCATAGAGCCTACCAGGTGACCCTGTTACTAACAACTGCGTACACTTTACCCTCCTCAGACTCCACTTTGTGGGAATACACTGGGTTTGTTGTTGTTCCGAAACCAGCACATGCAAGCCGTAAAAGAAAGCAAATAGGGACCATACCAGGTATATAAATATAAAAAGTTATTGGAATTATGAGGTCCCAGGTTCAAATCCCAGTTAAGACAAAATCACTTGGTGATTTCTTTCCATTTGGTAGGAGGTGACAGGTATCCTGAGGAATTAATCGAGGTGCGCTAGTTGGTCTGGACACCAAAAAAAATATTGGATTCTAATGACATACAAAAACAAAGGGGCCACATACAATGATATAAATAAAAAACTCCCATACATCAGTCTAATAACCATAAATTTCCGACAAATCAAGAAGGGACCACATACAAAAAAAATTACTCGCCCATTCTCAATGTATGTTGCATTGTTTGTCTTGGCACACAGTTTGAGAAAAAATTGACTTTTAATACGTGTTGTCTAAAACAAGGCTTAGATATTTGTGTAGCTCAGTGTTCATAGATGCGACTGCATCATCGCATTATGCGCTGATACGATGCGATGCGAGCTCCCAGCGAGTCGCATCTTTGATGCGGTGCAATCTGAGAATTGCGGGTGCATCAAGCCCTTTTGTGTGATGCGATGCGATGGGTGATGCTATCCGATGCGATCGCATTATGGATTTTTTTAATGGGCGATTTTTAAATTAAAAAAAAAAGCGTTAGAAGCTTAAGAAAAGACCGATTAAAAATTTTAGGTTTTTTTTTGACCTGCATTCTCTCTTCTCCACTTCTCTACTGAAGCTGCGCTGCAACAACTCTTTCTCCATTGAAGTTGCGACCAAGTGGAGTTGATGAGCGTCGTTATGGTTTAGGGGTAGTACTTCAAGCTCATACAATAAGGGAAAAGAAGTTGCTACTTCAACAGGAGATGAGGAAGTTGAAGATGATGAGCATTATGTTGATACTCAAGGAATAGACGAATTGGACAATCTTAATGAACTAGAAGAGCTTTAGATTGAACCACTATTAATTTAGATTTGTTTTTTCTTCTTTTTTTTAGGTTTGTTTTGCTTTGTTGAACTGATTTGTTGGTGTTTCATTAGAACTTTTGCTTAAATATATTGTCTTTATTATTGATTATATAGTTGTTGTGGTCTTTTCAGTTATAACTTACTATTTGAATGCTCTATAGGTATTTTTTTATTAAATTGCGCTTCACTTCAATGATGCGGTCGCATCGCATCACGCATCGCATAATGTGTGATGCAGAGCCTTGTCGCTTTTTTCCGCATCACGCTTCCTTGAACACTGGTGTAGCTATAAGTCATTTTATTAACGGTAAAAGTAAAACTTTTAAGTTAAGTATATGACATTCTTCTTGGAACAGACTTAAAATGTAAGGGTATCGCATTACAGAGGGAGTAGTAAACACTAAACAAAGCCATTAAAAGCTTTAGCACAACTAGAGAAAATATAGATATCCCAAATCATAAAAAGTTTCATAAAAGAGCAACAACAACAACATACCAGTGGAATCCTAACAATTGGGTTTGGGGAGGGTAGAGTGTACGCAGACCTTACTCCTAATCCGTGGGGGTTGAGAGGTTGTTTTCGATAGACTCTCGGCTCAAGTGCATCAAATCGAAATAGAAAAAAATTCATATAAAGCAGTAAAAAAAGTTACCTTAATAACAAGACTTTGGAATTGATTCTTCTAGAAAAATCCTTCAACATCCAATGAAGTTATGACCGACAATCTCCCGTTTGAAGTAAAAATGTTTAGCCCTAAAATCGCCTATCACTTCTAAGCTACTAGGAAATAACGGATGGCTTTTGCGGAGAAAAGATTGCTTAGGGTGTTTAATTTCTTTTAATGAAAACGGGTTGGGTTTTAATAAATGAGTGGGCGTTGATCTAATCTTGAAACTAATGGACCAGCCTGGGTCAAATTTGGGTCTTTAAAACAGTCACATGTGTCGTTCTAAGCTTGCCACATTTTAAATTCAAGATTAAATTAAAGCCCACTCACATTTATTAAAGCGTAACCCGTTTTCATTTTATAAATTAAACACTCAATATAATCTTTTCTCCTCAAAGCATCCGTTATTTCCTAGAAGCTTAGTGGTAATAGGCGATTTAGGACTAAACTTTTGTACTTCAAACTGGAGATTGTGGGTCATAACTTCATTGAATGTTGAAGGATTCTTCTTGAAGAATCAATTCCAACGTGTTGTTGTTAAGGTAACTTTTTTTAACTGCTCTATATGAAACTTTTTCTATTTCGATTTGATGCATTTGAGCCGAGTGTCTTTTGGAAACAGTTTCTCTACCTCCACAAGGTAGGGGTAAGGTCTGTGTACACCCTACCATCTCCAGATCCCATTTGCGGGATTACACTAGATATGTATTTTAGACGTAAAGGTTACAGAGAGCATTTTTGAGCTATTTTTTACAGGTTAGAGGTAGTTTTTGCCCTTTTCCGAACTTGAAAATAGAGTGATGTTATCTTTCATCTGCATTGGAACGGTTTATACTGACAAATTCCTACATGTAGCCCGTACTGTGGTCATGATGTTTTTCTTCGTTAGTTTAAGCACTGCTTTATACCGTCTAACTTTCTTGCTTGCTCCTTAATCTGTTAACTTGGTTGTTCAGATGGTTGTCTGGAAGTGACTTGAAAAAGGTGGCCGTTTTTGGTTGCCCGTCTATTGCAAAGAAGACCGTATTTTCTGCTAAGAGGTTACGTTCATATTTCAGAATTCAAGAAGATAACGTGAGTTGCTTTTGCTCATACAAAATTTCATCGTTTACCTTTTCTGCTCCTCAGATCAAAAGAGATAGTAGTAAAAATTTCCTTTTTTGGGATGTTAGTGAGTTTCTTTTCACCCTTATGATCTGAAACGTTACGTGCTTACTTCAGGTATGCAGCAAATGTACCTTAAAAGCATCATGCAAGTTTGTGAATCAGAATGTCCCGAAAAGCGATATGACAAATTTACACTTGGTCGTTGTAATGAGGGTCATTACTCTGTACGCGCTGGAATCAGTTCCTCCCCAGTTAGTAGTACCGGATGAAATAAAGGCTTCCGTCAGTCGGTTGCTGATGGACATTTTGAGACTTAGTCGAACCGTGTCTTAACGCTTCTTCAGAATCCGATGTGTTGATCAGCATACAGGTAAATCGGTCTGGTTGTCAGCGATGTGCTATATTCCGACATGATCAGCATACAGGTAAATTGTCATTGCTTATTCACGACTACTAAGTGTCGATGGTAATGAATCCACGTGCCAAGATGGGCAGTCGGGTGGTTGAATCTCTGGTTAACAGTGGAACCTTAGTTGGTAGAGGTGATCGAAGTCAATTGCTCTTCGATATCTTTCTTGATCCAAGACCTGCGATTTCGCTCAACTTTGCAGAAGATGTAACGGATAACCAAAGTGTATCGAAGTCAAATGTCTGCGTACGCAAGATGTATATCAAAGCGTCTCGCCATGAATGTAAAATTTGCTAACAATTATACTTCTGATGCATTCTGAATTATCCAAATATGCTTTGGAACATGTATATTGGTGTGCTTCACCTTCTTGTTGTAGAACTTCTATTCCATAGGTGCTCGGACTCTTCAAAAATGTTGACGGGCGCGTGTCGGATCCTCCAAAAATAGTGTGTTTTTGAAGGACCCGACACGGGTGCGGCAACATTTTTGGAGAGTCCAAGCAACTTAGCTGAGTTTTGTAGGTGCTATTAGCTACTTGAATGAACTTGATTTGAAGTGTTGAAGAGGCATCTCATATTCCATGCCAACTCTATGTGGCAATTCCCTAACATATTGACACTATTTATACGTACTATTTTTATTCCGATTTTCTCGGACTCCGTGCATAGCGGGAGTTTTAGTGCAGCGAGCTGCCTTCTTTTGGTATGAAAATGAATCTTTACGAGCGTAGCGATAAATACACAACAATAATAACATACTCGGTGTATTCCAACAAAGTGGGGTTTAGGGTAAAGCGTACGCGAGGCTGTTTTCGATCGATCTCCGACTCAAGACAAATAACCTTGTAACCAAAAAAAACTTAAAATTCTAGTGATAAATGTTTAAATTAAAACCATATGCCATGTGTTTATTGGATGAAGAGTTGACTATTTATAAGTCCTACTTTTATTATGATTCTTTCGGACCCCGTGCATAGCTGGAGCTTTAGTGCACCGATCTGTCTTCTTTTAGTATGAAATTGTTTCTTTACGAGCGTAGCGATAAATATACAACAACAACAATAACAACATACTCAGAGTGTGTTTTCACAAAGTGGGGTCTGGGGTTAAGTGTACGCAGTCTATACCACTATCTAATATGAAGTAGAGAGACTGTTTTCGATAGATCTCGAATCAGGACAGATAACCTTATAACAAAAAAAAACATAAAATTTTAGTGATAAATGTTTAAATGAAAACCATATGTCATGTGTTTATTGTGAAGAAAACCTTTTTCTATAAGGCAAACTCCTTGTTTTAGTAATTTATATGTATTAAAATACTTTTTTAAAAAAGATCTGATTAAAAAAAATATTTGTTTAAATATTTAGTGAGTTTTTAAATTTCAATATCCTTCATATACTCTTAAACCAAATATATGTCTTATAAGAATGACATGTTATATTTTAGACCACATATTTCAAAAAGTATTTTTTCTTCGACTTCTTTTGCCACTTTCGTATATATCGTATTTAAAAAATACTTTCATGGCGGAGAATTTAGCAATGCCAACAACCTGGTGATAATCCAAAGAAAATTAGGACATGATGCACCAAAAATTTCTTTATTTTCTTAAATTACACATACGTTTGATATAGAAGAGTCGTGCAATTTTTTTATGTTTGATCGATCAATTTTTTTTTTTTTTTTTAAATATTTATTTCAAATAACAAATTCCTTGATAGAAGCAGAGAAAATAATTTCCGATAGTAACATTTCAAGTTTATTGTTTCATCTCCATCGACCCTTAAAATAAAATTAATTTAATAAAAAAAATACACTCATAATTAAAATCTTTCGAAATTTGTATTATACCATATAAATTGAAACGAAATGAGTGTTAAATAACTTAATAAAGCACTAGTAGTCAGTTTCAATTTTAATGTCCAGTTTTATGGCCAATGAATATTATTAATATGAACAAAAGATAAAATAGTAAAATTAATTATTTAATTTATAATTTTTTAATTACCTTGTAAAATGAAATGTGCCCAATTAAAATGGGAAGGAGGGAGTATATTTTTCTCTTTCCACCTTTAGTATTAACTATGCAAAGTAATAATAATCAAATTTAAAAATTCAAAATAATATTAAAAAAATTAATTTAATAAAATACACTTTTAATTAAAATTATTTTTAAAAATATATCAGATCGATAAAGTCAAGTAAAATAAAACGGAGGAAGTATGTGACCTACCATTCACACAAAGAATGTTGAAGACAATATCTTGTCATTATTTTGTTGGTTGTATTTATTTAGTGCACTTCACACTGTAATCCAAAATCCACATTCATTATCAAAACAGTACAATTTTTTTTATTTTCTTTTATAAAATCTCAATTTTGATTTTCACTTAAATTTTATATTATTGAATTTCGAGAAAATGCTCTGTTTCCAACCTAAATTATAAATAAAATTGTTGAGACACATTCGAATTTTAGGAGACTCCTATTACTCTCTGGACTAACTAAAACAGTATTTTTGGCAACCTTAGTGTCTACGTGGTACATACGTGGACCTTCAGTGTGTTGATTCACTGATGTGCCACGTAGGCACTAACTTTACCAAAATTACGATTTTAATTAGTACAGCGTAATAGGGCCCTCCTTAAGTTCAGGTGTGTCTCAACAATTTCGTTTATAGTTCAGGACGGAAACAATGCATTTACCATTGAATTTCATTATTATGTAACAAGAAAAAAAAAATCTCATTTTATGTAACAATTAATTTAGTGTGATCATACATGTTGTTACCTTCTCGAATTAAATTTTAGCATATTTTTATTTTTTTTAACTGACGTGGTGCCTTTTGTCAATTTTTTTAGCTGACGTGATACTTTTGAAGTAGGTCTCATTTTATATAATAATGGGTCGCATCAGCACAAAACAATGACAAAAATATGCTAAAACTGATTTCAGGGGTAATAGGATCATCGTAAAATCAGAGTGTGTCGTAGCAACTTTGACTATAGTTCAAGGCGGTACTGTAACGATGTGTGATGGTCTGTGACGATGAAAAGCCATTCAATATTGCATCCATTAAAACAATACTATAATACATTATGAAATAATATAGAGAAAATATACTGTTTTCATCCTAAATTATACACGAAATTGTTGAGACACACCCGAACTTTAGGAGAGTCTTATTACCCCTGGACTAATTAAAAATGTACTTTTGACAACCTTAAGGCCTACGTGGCACATACGCGTGCCTACGTGGACCTTCAGTGTATTGATTCACCGATGTGCCACGCATGCACTAAGGTTGTCAAAATACAGTTTTAATTAGTCCAGGGGTAATATGACCTTTCTAAAGTTTAGACGTGTCTCAGCAATTTCGTATATAGTTCAAGATGGAAATAAATCATTCTCACAATAATATATAACGATTATCTAAATAAAATGTTAAAAAAATACGATAAATAATTTGAGACGGAGAGAGTACCTAACATTCACACAAAGAATATTGAAGACAATGTCTGTCATTATTCAGTTGGTTACATTTACTAAATGCACTTCACAACTGTCATCCAAAATCTACATTGCCAAACACTATAAATTTTTTTTCTCATTTTTACACCTCACAATTTTCACCATGTTTACTAAAACAAGAACCAAAAGTTGCTACCTTTTTCTTGTTTTTTCAACTTTATTAACAGTTTTTTGTGAAGAAAAAAATTTTGGGAGGTGTAATTTATTTGAAGGAAGTTGGATTTTTGATGATTATTATCCAATTTATGATTCATTGTTGTGTCCATTTATAGACCAAGGTCTAAATTGCATTAGAAATGGAAGAAGTGATAAGCTTTATCTCAAGTATAGATGGCAGCCTACTGATTGTGACCTCCCTAGGTAACATCAATGACTTGTCTTTTCTTATTGGAGTCCGTGTTAGAATTTTGAGTTTATGGATTCTGTTTAGCTCATTGTTTCTTGACAAAGTGTCTTGCTTTTCTTTTTGATATGTCAGTGTCACTTTTCATATTTAGTAAGTTTTTCAATTCCAGCATTCTGCGTGTTAAGTTTAAGACCACAAAATTGTGACCTCTCAAGAGTTTGAGTTTATGGATTCTGTTTAGCTCACTGGTTTCTGATAAAGTGTCTTGCTTTTCTTTTTGATATGTCTTAGGAAAGTGTGTCGCTTTCTATATTTAGCAAGCTTTTCAATTCTAGCATTCTGCGTGTCAAGTTTAAGACCATAAAATTGTGACCTTTCGGAGTTACAATTTTGAGTGTATGGATTCTGTTTAGCTCACTGTTTCTTGATAAAGTGTCTTGCTTTTCTTTTTGATATGTCAGTGTCAATTCTAGCATTCTACGTGTCAAGTTTAAGACCACAAAATTGTGACCTCTCAAGAGTTTGAGTTTATGGATTCTGTTTAGCTCACTGGTTTCTGATAAAGTGTCTTGCTTTTCTTTTTGATATGTCTTAGGAAAGTGTGTCGCTTTCTATATTTAGCAAGCTTTTCAATTCTAGCATTCTGCGTGTCAAGTTTAAGACCACAAAATTGTGACCTTTCGGAGTTAGAATTTTGAGTGTATGGATTCTGTTTAGCTCACTGTTTCTTGATAAAGTGTCTTGCTTTTCTTTTTGATATGTCTTAGGAAAGTCCAGACCCCAATTTGTGGGAATACACTGAGTTTATTGTTGATGATGTCTTATGAAAGTGTGTCACTTTCTATATTTAGTAAGTTTTTCAATTCTAGCATTCTGAGTGTCACGTTTAAGACCACAAAATTGTGACCTCCCTAGGTAACATCAATGACATGTATTTTCCTATTAGAGTCCAAGTTAGAATTTTGAGTTTATGAATTCTGTTTAGCTCACTGGTTCGTGATAAAGTGTCTTGTTTTTGTTTTTGATATGTCTTAGGAAAGTGTGTCACTTTCTATATTTAGTAAGTTTTTCAATTCTAGCATTCTGCGTGTCAAGTTCAAGACAACAAAATTGTGACCTCTTCCTATTGAATTCTGTGCTTAGAGTCGGAGTTAGGATTTTGAGTTTATGGATTCTGTTTAGCTCAAAGGTTCTTGATAAAGTGTCTTGCTTTTTCTTTTTGATATCTCGTAAAAAAGAGTGCCGCTTTCTATATTTAGTAAGTTTTTTAATTCTGCATTCTGCGTGTCAAGTTCAAGACCACAAAATTGTGACCTCCTCGGGATTTTGAGTTTATGGATTCTGTTTAGCTCACTGGTTCTTGATAAAGTGTCTTGCTTTTCTTTTTGATATGTCTTAGGAAAGTGTGTCACTTTCTATATTTAGTAAGCTTTTCAATTCCAGCATTTTGCGTGTCAGGTTCAAGACCACAAAATTGTGACCTCCCTAGGTAAACATCAATGAGTTTTTTTTTCCTATTGAATTCTGTGCTTGTAGAGTCGGAGTTGGGATTTTGAGTTTATGGATTCTGTTTAGTACACTGGTTCTTGATAAAGTGTCTTGCTCTTCTTCTGCTTCAAAATTATATTGTAGACATTGGCGATGCCATACACAAAAAGGAAGAGACTCATAGAATAACAAACGCAAATAGAGCTTTTATGCATTGTCGATGCCATATGTAAAAAGGACGAGACTCATAGCATGACAGAGGCAAATAGAGCTTTTATGCATTGCCGATGTCATACACAAAAAGGAAGAGTCTCATAGAATAACAGAGGCAAATAGAGCTTTTATGCATTGTCGATGTCATACGCAAAAAGGAAGAGACTCATAGAATAACAAACGGAAATAGAGCTTTTATGCATTGTCGATGTCATACTCAAAAAGGAAAAGACTCATAGAATGACTGAGGCAAATAGAGCTTTTATGCATTGCCGATGTCATACGCAAAAAGGAAGAGACTCATAGAATGACAGAGACAAATAGAGCTTTTACCCGATTATATGGCATTATAAATTTGATCTCAAAATAGACGTTAAAAATGAAATTTTATGGATTATGGTGTATGTAGGTTCAATGGTGAAGATTTCTTGAAAAAATTCAGAGGCAAAAACTTCATGTTTGTGGGAGATTCCTTGAGCAATAACCAGTGGCAATCACTAGCATGCATGCTTCATGCTTCGGTTCTGAATTCTACTTACACATTTGTCATAACGAGGAACCGTTCCATTCTTTCATTCCCGGTAGGTCTGCTTAATCGTTGCCCCTTTATTATTGTCTTCTATTTGGTAGACTTGAATGCTATGTAACGATTTCGTTATTATTTCTTATGGCTGCTTTGTTATAAGTAACTTGAGCTGAGGGTTTTTCAGTAACAACCAAGCAGTGAATTGACTCTTCTTCGATAACTTTCAAGCGCTGAACCCGATCCTCTCTTCCTCCATGAGATAGGGGTAAGGTTTGTGTACACTCTACTCTCCCTAGACCCCACCTCGGATTACACTGATTATGTTGTTGTTGTTGATAAAAGTGCTCCGACATTTGGGCCGATGTAATACAAACCTTGAGTCATCAAAGCCTTTTTGACTCGATTGAGCCTGGCGCACTTACCTCGCTAGCGCTTCAAAAAGGCCGTGACTGACACTTCAAAAGGCGAAACTCTTGGTCGTAGTTTGGCAACCTATCTTCAATTGGGGCCTTTAGTCTTTTGATTAGAGTGGAGGTTGTTATTCTGACTGGTTAAGAGTTCCTCTCTTCTACAAAAAATATTTGCTTCCTTTCGCATCACGAGAAACTATTTTGACTGGTAGACTTGAATGCTATGTAATGATTTCGTTATTATTTCTTATGGCTGCTTTGTGTCTGTATGTTATTTTTAACATTGATTTGTTATGAGTTACTTGAGCAGTGGGATTTTCAGAAACAACCTCTACCTTCACGAGGTAGGTGTAAGGTCTGTGTACGCTGTACCTTCCACAGACTTCATCTAGTGGGATTACAGTGGATACGTTGTTGTTGGTAAAAGTGCTCCGATATTTGGGCTAATCGAGGGCTTCCCCCTCTTTCTATCACTCTCGTTTCCCCTATACAAACCTTGAGTCATCGCTCATCAAAGCCTTTCTGACTCGGTTGGACTTGTCGTGCTTACTTGAATGACTCTTCAAAAGGCGAAACTCTCGTTCGTAAGCTGGGCGACCTATCCTCAATAGGAGCCTTTAGTCTTTTGATTGGAGTAATAGACGTGATTTTGACACGTTAAAAGTTCCTATCACTTGCAAGAAATATTTGCTTCCTTTTGCCTCATAGATTAGTATGATTGGATATGATCCCACACCGATTTCAACAATGCTAGCATGTTTACAGATCGATAACATATTAGTAAATGATCTTAGATCCTGCCGAGAGGCTGCAACTCTTCCAAGCTTTATTCCAGTAGATTCCGGCTGCATTCTAACATATCATTCATCTTTAACTCAGTGTTATGCATGAACGTTGTGTGTTTTATGAATGTCTAGAAAGAGTCCTTACTCCTTTGAGGTAACTGAAAAAATTTATCTTGAAGTCGATTCAGATATGTGATAGATCTCCGATTTAGCAAATTCTCATATATAGTTGTCGTGGTTAGTGCCGAGAGGTTAAACTGCAATCGTTCTTCAAATACCTATGCCTAATATGAACTGCTCTGATCCTCCAAAAATGGCGCCGAGTATGTGTCAGATCCTCCGAAAGTAATGCATTTTGGAGGACCGGACACGAGTACGCCAACATTTTTGGAAGACCTGAGCAACATAAGATTGCACTGGGATTTTACGCCAGTAGAATGTTGTTCTGAAACATGTATTAACTTTCTGATATGTGTTCTGCGCTTCTTTCTCATGTTCGTTGTTTTTGCTTCTGAAGGAGTTTGAGTTCGCAGTCACATTCTTGAAAGACGGGTTTCTCGTTGACCTAGTGGTCGAGGAAGCTGGACGAGTAATCAAGCTCGACTCTCTCAGCAGGAGTGAACAGTGGAAAGGAGCTGATTTCTTAATCTTCAACAGCTACCATTGGTGGATACACACTGGCAGACTACAAACGTGCACTTCTCACTCAACGACTTAATAAAAATAACCGCTCGGCCAAAAATATTTACGAGAAAAATCACATCGTCATGTTTTTTCTTTGTTGCAGATGGGACTATTTTCAAGTCGGTGACAAACTCTACAAGGAGATGGACCATATGGAAGCTTACAAGATTGCTTTAACTACTTGGGCTAATTGGATTGATTCTAACGTTGATCCTGCTGTGACAAAAGTGTTCTTCCAAGGAATTTCTGCTGTTCATTATCAGTAAGTTCTCCGACAGCTTAACTTTTTCTCTCGTAAACACTTTGGGGTCGTTTGGTTGATCGTACTAAGATAATTAATCCCAGATTGAGTAAATACAGTGTTCAGTTCCCGCATAAGAAAACATAATTACCACGTAACTAGTGCACCGTTTAGTTGGTTTCATCAGAAAAGAATTATCTCCGCGCGTGACTAATGCAATGGTTAGTTGGCGAGAAATGTAATATTCGCATTAAGTTATGCGATGCACTATTCACTGCATAAATAAGTTTTGCATTATAATCAGAAGCATAAGCCTTGGAGCGACAACAAATTTGTCTTCATCTGACTTCACGGGTTCGAGCCGTGCCATGACTTGTGTCATGGTAGACTGCCTACACTACATCCCCTTGGGATGTGGCTCTTCCCCGGACCCTGCACGTCTTTAACTGGCTTATTTGTACCCAGCTACATGATGGAAATCCCCTCGGCCAATCGTCACTCGACAGCTCAAGCCTTTGCTATCGCAAGAATATAGCAATCGAAGAGCTATGGTTCAGCTGCTTCGCGTATCACACCGTATTGCCCAAAGGTGGCATGCTGCAAGAGTGTAGGTGAGTGATAAGCATAGGAGGCGTGACCGAATGGCAGCGGCAGCAGTGTGGTTCCCGTCGCGTCATTGAGATCTGCAGGGTAGCAGGTACCTCGAAAGGGGAAGCCTACTCATCTATCAGCTCCTCTCGTAGATCGGTGCGGTTTTACGAAGCGTCCAAGCACTGTTCACTCTCATTGATAAATCAAGAGGGTTGCCGAACACGGGATGCTTCCTGCACTAGACTGTCTTTTTTAACCCCAACATACTAGTATGTGAACATAGTGACACCTTAGTCGACTAATCGAACATCAGTCACGTTTTCTTGCAGGTTTCCATTAGTATATATATGATTTGTCTTGTAGATTCTAGATCAATTTGTTCAACGTGGCTCTGTTTCCTCTTTTCAGCGGCCAGGATTGGAATGAACCAACGGCGAAGGACTGCAGCGGACAAACAAAGCCGATAGAGGGTTCAACTTATCCAGGTGAAAGATATGCAGGAGAAGCAGTGGTGAAGAGTGTCCTAAGTAACATGACAAAGCCTGTAAATTTACTTGACATTGCACTGCTTACACAGCTACGAAAAGATGGACACCCCGCGAGATTTTCCGGTGGCGCGACGGACTGCAGCCACTGGTGTGTAGCTGGTGTTCCAGATGCTTGGAATGAACTGTTTTATGCAATGTTGCTGCAGAAATAATTTTTGAATCTAGTGTACTTATAAATGAAAGCTGATGGCTAGTTGGCTTTTAGCTTGCTGTTGTTATTGCTTCTTTTCTTCTCCCATCGAGCTGAGGGTCAATCGGAAACTGCCTCCCTAACTTAGGGGTAAGGCCAGCGTACACTCTGCTCTCCCTAGACTCTGTCTTGTGGGATTGTATTGGATATATTGTTGTTGTTGTTGTTTGAAAGGGAGCCTTGGAGTAACTGGTAAAGTTGCTCCCATGTGATCAGGTCACGCGTTCAAGCCTTGGAAACAACATCTGGTAGAGATGCAAGGTAAGACTGCGTACAATACACCCTTGTGGTGGGGTCCTTTCCCGGATCCTGCGACAAGGTAGGGATAAGGTCAGCATACACTCTGCTCTCCCTCGACTCCGCCTTGTGAAATGGTATTGGATATATTGTTGTTATTGTTTGAAGGGGAGCCTTAGAGTAACTGGTAAAGTTGCTGTCATGTGATCAGGAGGTCACGAGTTCAAGACTTGGAAATAGCCTCTGGCAGAAATGCAAGCTAAGACTACGTACAATACATCCTTGTGGTGGGGTCCTTCCCCGGATCCTGCGACAAAATAGGGCTAAGGTTAGCGTACACTCTGCTCTCCCTCGACTCCGCCTTGTGGGATTGTATTGGATATGTTGTTGTTGTTGTTTGAAGGGGAGCCTTGGAATAGCCGGTAAAGTTGTTGCCATGTGATCAGGAGGTCACGGGTTCAAACCTTGGAAATAGTCTTTGGCAGAAATGCAAGGTAAGGTTGTGTACAATACACCTTTGTGGTGGGGCCCTTGCTATGTGACCAGGAGGTCACGGGTTCAAGTCTTAAAAACAACCTCTGATAGAAATGCAAAGTAAGACTGCGTACAATACACCCTTGTGGTGGGGTCCTTGCCACGTGACCAGGAGGTCACGGGTTCAAGTCTTGGAAACAACCTCTAACAGAAATGCAAGACAAGGCTGCATACAATACACCCTTGTGGTGGGGCCCCTTTCCCTAGACCCTGCGCATAGCGGGAGCTTCAGTGCACCGGACTGTTCTTTTGTTGTTTGATGGGTAGGTGTCTTCCCCGCATAAGAGGAGTGTCTAATAGGTACAATTTTCAAGTAGTGCAAGCGTTTATAATAGGAATAAATCGAAGTTCTAGTGTCGAAGTGAAAAAAAAAAACGAATTAAAATTTAGGGGGTCGCTTATGTATTTAGCCTAGTTTTTTCGAGCCGCGCCTAATGCGTGTGGGCACGTTAGCCTATCTTTTTCAAGTCGCGCATAATGCGTGTGGGCGTGTGGCCAATGACCGGGCGACAAAGACAACCTTCTACAAGGAGGTAAACGTAATATTGCAAATCATAAATCGTTAAATTACCTATTTTTATATTAAGCTTGTATTACGATCCAAATTTAGAGGTACTTCTAAAAACAATACAATTATAAACATATTTCTTTCATAAATAGACGAAAAACACATATTTTATATATGTTATATACTACCCAACTCAGATCTCACTTGTAATATATACTGAATATGTTGTTGTTGCTAAACGTTAAATATGTCGAATCATATACCATAAGGACAAAAATCAATCAAAAGGGACCAAATGTGATATTTTTTTTTACTTTTTTTAAAAAAATAATAAAATCCAAAAGTTTAAGAAAAAATATCTCAAACTCAAAAAAAATAAAAATAAAAAATCATTTACCTAATCCTAAACCAACCCGACCCGAATTTGAGTACAACCTCATAAATAGACCCTACAAATGTAATGAATCACAAAGTGGGTACAAATAGAATA
Organism: Capsicum pubescens; assembly: GCA_030864215.1. Classification (NCBI taxonomy): domain Eukaryota; kingdom Viridiplantae; phylum Streptophyta; class Magnoliopsida; order Solanales; family Solanaceae; genus Capsicum; species Capsicum pubescens. The sequence goes on from CM061547.1 coordinate 40,142,479, forward strand.
GAGTGTACGCACATCATATTCCGACCTTAAACATACATAAGCATTTTCGACAGATCGTCGACTCAAAATCATAATTTAGTTGTTTTCAATAGACCGTCGACTCAAAATCAATATAGAACGTACACATACCTTATTCATACCTTAAAATATACATAAATTGTTTTCGGCAGACCGTCAACTCAAAACAATATGGAGCATACACATACCTTATTGGTACCTTAAAATATACATAAGCTGTTTTCGGCAGACCGTCGACTCAAAATCATAATTTAGCTATTTTCAACAGATCGTCGATTCAAAATCAATATAGAGCGTACACATACCTTATTCATATCTTAAAATATACATAAATTGTTTTCGGCAGACCGTGGACTCAAAACCATAATTTAGCTGTTTTCGACAAACCATTAACTCGAAATCATAATTTAGTGGTTTTCGACAAACCGTCGACTCAAAATCATAATGTAGCTGTTTTCGACAGACCGTTGACTCAAAATCATAATTTAGCTGTTTTCGACAAATCGCCAACTCGAAATCATAATTTAGCTGTTTTCGATAGACCACCACCACAATAACAACATACTCAGTGTATTCCCACCTAATGGGGTCTGGGGAGGGTAGAGTGTACGCAGACCATACCACTACCTCAAGAGAAGTAGAGAGGCTGTTTCCGATAGACCCCCGGTTTTGGACCAATAACAGTGTAACAAATACAAAAAGTAAACGGATACAAACTAGTATGGTACACATAACAAACTAACGGTATAACAAACACAAAAGATAAGCGCATAATAAACTAGTACGGGATGCAAAAAAGCCAACACCACTAACCCCAAAAACTATAGCCCCAACACTGCGAATCAGAAACTTCAGACACAAAGGAGCACTCCCCTATTATTACCGTCGTGCTCCTACCCCCTAACCCTCTACCCTAATCCGCGTCCTCCACACCTTCCTATCAAGGGTCATGTCCTCTGTAAGCTGTAATTGCTTCATATCATGCCTAATCACCTCCCTCCAATATTTCTTCGGTTTACCTCCAGCCCGCCTAAAACCATCCATAGCCAGAGTCTCACACCTCCGCACTGGAGCATCAAGACCTCTCCTAATCACATACCCGAACCAACGTAGCCTCACTTCTCGCAACTTATCCTCCACCGAGGAAACTCTCACCTTCTCCCGAATAATCTCATTCCTCACCCTATCTTTCCTGGTATGTCCACACATCCATCGCAACATTCGCATCTCCGTCACCTTTACCTTTTGGATGTGGGAGTTCTTAATTGACCAACACTTCGCTCCATACATCATAGCTTTTTTCCGATAAACCATCAACTCAAAATCATAATTTAGCTTTTTTCGACGACCGTCGACTCAAAATCATAAATTAGCTTTTTTCAACAGACCGTCGACTCAAATTCATAATTTTTCAACAATTAAGTGGCCAAAAATGATATTCTCCGTCCTGTAATTAAGAAAAATATCTCAACTCGATTTTTTTTAAAAAAAAAAAAAAAAAAAAAAAGAGAAGATCCATTTACGTCATCCACCTAATCCTAAACCGACCCGACCGGACCCGGATTCGACTACAACCTCAAAAACGGACCTTTCACATCCAAATTCCACATCTACACAAATCGGGCTTTCTTATCGGATCTTTCCGGTTTCCTATCTTCTCCATTAACCCTAACCCGATTTCACTTTCGGATCCACCGATCGGGTCAACAAAAAAGCCCAGCACTTTCGGATCCTCCAATCGGGTCGTTTATCAGAGCTCCGGCAACACAAAAAAGCCCATCATTTATGCCCAGGTTCGCAATTTTTCTGTTCATTTTTTGACCCGGATTTAACCCATTTCACATTCGGATCCTCCGACCGGGTCTATCTGAGCTCCGGCAACGAAAAAATCCCATCACTTTTGCTCAGGTTCGCATTTTTTTCTGTTCATTATTGACCCAGATTTTGATCCGAATACTTTTCAAGTACATCTATTTCAGCTCAATTTTTATTTTTATTTTTTGAATTTTTTATATTGGGGAAAATCTAATTTCATTTTAAGTACATCTATTTCAGCTCAATTTTTATTTTTTGACTTTTTTTGTATATTTTTTAATATATTGGGGAAAATTGATTTCTTTTTAAGTACAACTATTTGAGCTTAATTTTGAATTTTTTGAATTCTTTTTGTGCAAATTTTAAATTTATTGGTTGTAATAGAGGGCAGTTTCGTGCAATAAAGCTTCCGCTATGTGTGGGGTCTGTGGTGCAATAAAGCTTCCGCTATATGTGGGGTCTGGGGTAAATAAAGCTTCCGTTATGTGTGGGGTCTGGGGTAAATAAAGCTTCCGTTATGTGTGGGTCTGGGGTGCAATAAAGCTTCCGATATGTGTGGGGTTTGGGGTGCAATAAAGCTACCGATATGTGTGGGGTCTGGGGTAAATAAAGCTACCGATATGTGTGGTGTCTGGGGTAAATAGAGCTTTAGCTATGTGTGGGGTAAGTAAAGCTTCCGATATGTGTGGGGTCTGGGAAAGGCCGAACCGCAAGGATTTGTATAATGCATCTTTAAGTAGTTTGAAATTGAGGTTTAGTTTATTGATTGATTGAGTTTTTAGGCAAAGATTGTCATTTTACTGTTGTTTTTTTGTGTGTGGATTTTGATAGTGTTTGCTGAGAGTTTATTGGAAATAGTTTCTCTATCTCTACGAGGTAGGGGTAAGGTCTGGGTGTACTCTAGCCCTTTTGGATCTCACTTTGTGAGATTACATTGGGCATTGTTGTTGTTGTTGGTTTTGATTATGTACTTTGGGATGTCGAGTTTTAATGTTATGGGTGTACAGAAGCAAACAACAACTACAACAACATACCCGATATATTCCACCAAGTGGGGTCTGGGAAGGGTGAGTGTACGCAGTCCATACCACTACCTCAGAGGTGAGATAGAGAGGTTGTTTTCGATAGACTCCCGGTGCAAGATAAAACAATCTAGAAAAGGAATAGTAAAAGGACAAGATAAAACAGAAATTACCACACCCAAAAATATCATAAACAAGACTCACCAAGTAATACAACAAACGATACAACATACTCAAAAAAAAACTAGTACTATAGCTACTAACACGGGTGTACAGAAGCAATGGTGCTAAGTGTTGGAGATCGGGTTGAGCTGGTTTATGAGCTTAAGTGGGGTGTATTTATGCATATGATATTTCCTGTGTCAAGCTGTTGTTGCGAGTACTCTCTACCTCCCAAGGTAGGGATAAGGTTTGCGTACACTCTACCCTTCGTAGACCCCACAAAGGTATGTGTACACTGTGCCCTCCGTAGGCCTCACTTGTGGGATTACACTGGTTATATTGTTGTTGTAAGCTGCTGTGGTGAGTATCGTGGATCAATGTTGTCGTGAATTTTGTGAACACATACCCTTTAGGAAAATGCAATTTCTATCAGATCTGGTTTTAGTTGAGTTTACGATGTAGAAGAACTTACATTTATATTGTTTTTGACTTTATGAGTTGTTTGTCCACTTTTGAGATTGCAGTGGATATGTTGTTGTTGAGTTGTTTGTCCTTGGTTTATGGATAGTTGAATGGTGCAATTGGTGTATAGCCTTCTTTGTAATTCGGTAGCTTTAGTTGTGTGGAGACTGCTGATTTCCTGTCTCATGGCTAGTTTATGTGCCTACCCATTTCTTCTGGACGACATCACCCCGAACCTCAGCAAAAGAAGAAGAACGAGGAAACAAAAGATTGTTGATTTTGTTTCATTATGAAAAAGTTGGTTATGTTTTATTAATGGAGAAACATGGTCAGTGAGAATTCATATACTTACCCCAACTTGTTTGGCAGTGAGACTTGTTGTAAAAAAAGAAAGTTATTTCAAACTTCCGTCTAGAAAATATGTGATATTTGTATGTATGCACACTCCGAAAAGCTCATTCAGAGAGAGAGAGACTGCGCATATAAGATAGAAACTTACTCCAGTCGAAAGATTTGTGATGAGTATTAGGCTGGTTCCTTTCAAGATTGAATACATAAAAAACTAAAGCAATATCCTTTTTTCTAAGTAACAGAATCTACTGCAATATCTACAATTATCTAATAATATTATGAGACTTAGAATGTTGGTTATCTTTTCTTTTCCTTTCTTCAGATGCTGTATTTGGACAATGACTTATAAGTACAACCCTTTTTCAATTCCTTAAAATCTGCCATTGCATTCGACTTGGTTGCTGTTGTTTTGTCATTTAACAGCATTTAGACCAAATCATTTTGTGATAACAGATTGGTTAGTTTGGCCTCGTCCATGCCATGGAAATTCCAATTGAGACCCCAATAAAGAAAACAAAGAGGTTGACATCCGTTGTGTGGAACCATTTTGAAAGAGTTCGAAAGGCAGATATCTGTTATGCTGTCTGTGTGCATTGCAAAAAGAAGCTTAGTGGATCAAGTAACAGTGGAACAACTCATCTGAGGAATCATTTGTTGCGGTGTCTAAAAAGATCCAACTATGATGTTACCCAAATACTTGCGGCGAAGCGAAAGAGAAAAGATACTACTCTTGCAGTTGTCAGCTATGAAGAAGGGCAAAGGAAAGAAGAAACCATTAGCCCTTTGACAACCTTCAAGTTTGATCAAGAGGTAAAGAAAGAAGAAGTTTACCCGATGCCTATCAGCCTTGGCAGTGCGAGATTTGATCAAGAGCGGAGCCGTCTGGATCTTGCCCGTATGATTATGTTACATGGTTATCCTTTATCCATGGTTGACCATGTTGGATTCAAAATATTTGTCAAGAATTTACAGCCACAATTTGAGGTTTTGACTAATAGTGCTGTTGAACTTGATTGTATGACAATTTATGCAAAAGAGAAACAGAAGGTGTATGAAGCGATCCATAACTTGCATGGAAGAATTAGTCTTTCTGCTGATGTTTGGGATTCGTCAGAAAATGCACGGTATCTGTGCTTGACTGCTTTTTACATTGATGAAGACTGGAAGCATCAAAAGAAATTGCTGAATTTCATCACACTGGACCCTTCTCACACAGATGACATACTTTCAGAAGTTGTTATTAAAAGTTTGACAGACTGGGCCATTGATCGCAAGTTGTTTTCTATGACTTTCGATCATTGTACAGGCTATGATGAGATGATTTTTAGGATCAAAGATTGGCTTTCTCAGAACAGGCCTCTGTTGAAGGGTGGTGAATTGTTTGACGTGCGCTGTGCAGTGCAGTTACTGAAATCAATTGTTTCTGATGCCATGGAAGCACTTCGAGATGTGACCCACAAGGTTCGAGAAAGCATAAGGCATGTTAAGAGTTCACAAGTAACCCAAGGAAAATTCAATGAGATTGCTCAGCAAGCTGCGATCAGTGGTGAGAGACCTTTGAATCTTGATTGCGGACAGCAGTGGAATTCAACATACTGGATGCTTGAAGCTGCCTTAGATTATAGGGGAGCCTTCTGTCTACTAGAAGAGCATGATCCTACCTACACTATCGCTTTGTCTGAAACGGAGTGGGATCATGCTAGTGTCATTTGTGGCTATCTGAAACTTTTTGTTGAAGTTATTAATGATTTCACGATAAATAAGTATTCAACTGCAAACATATATTTCTCAGACATATGTGACATTCACATCCAGTTGATCGATTGGTGCAAGAATCCTGATGATTTCTTAAGCGATATAGCACTGAAGATGAAGGAGAAGTTTGACAAGTACTGGAGCAAGTGTAATTTGACTTTGGCAATAGCCGTAGTACTGGATCCCAGGTTCAAGATGAAGTTGGTGGAGTATTACTATAATCGGATTTATGATTCTGATGCCTCAAATCAGATCAAAGAAATATCTGATGCTATAAGGGAGCTTTCCAATGAGTATGCTATGGGCTCGCCTTTGCTCGATCCAGATACAGCTGGTGCTTCTGGCAGCTTAGCCAGTACCATTATTGGTACAAGGGACAGACTCAAGGGTTTTGATAAGTTTCTCCATGAAACTACACAAAACCACAACATAACGTCAGATCTTGACAAATACTTGGGCGAGCCAGTCTTTCCACGCAATTATGATTTCAGCGTATTGAATTGGTGGAAAGTTCACACACCTAGGTATCCTATATTATCAATGATGGCACGTGATATCTTGGCAGTTCCTGGATCCACTCTTGGACCAGAGTTGGCTTTCAGCAACAGAGGCAGGGTGCTCGACCTTCACCGCAGTACACTGAATCCGCATGCTAGAGAAGCTTTGATATGTGGTCAAGACTGGTTGCGCATGGAATCCGAAGGTAATTGCATCTGATTTACATTTTCTTCCGGTAACCCTTTAAGGTGCCAACACAGTTACGATTCTAATTAATGATTGAACTTCACTTATCAGAAACCAACGCACCTCACATCTATACTGCTGTGCCACTTTCGGTGGAATCAAAGTAGACATGCTCGGTATGTTTCCTTATCTTCACGACTTGTTTCCTATTCCTAGCCTTTCTAGCGCGTTGTTGGTCTTCTAAATTATTGTTTCTCTTTCTGCAAGGTTTGATTGGAGGATCGTTCGATCAGGATCCACCAGTGTTTGATTTCGTTCAGTAACTTTGAACTTATTATCAGATTAGTGCAAAGTGAGTAGATTAATTTTATTGCTTTAGGATCAACAACTTCTTGCGATTTTCTCGTCTCTTTTAAATTGTAAATGTTGACTGCAGTAGAGATATGTATGTTGTTCCACCCTGAATGTTGTGGGTGCGCGGTTTCCCATGAACCGGAACTTCGACAAGTTCGCTTTAGGGGTGGAGTTAGTAGAGAGGAAGGTTGTGTTGAGATGTGGTGTTCTGAAAAAAGATGAATCTTTCTATCAGTTTTATGTGTATTGGCTTTCTTTTTTGTCATAGTCTATCTTAAGATGAAGTAAATATTTTTCTTCATCCGTTGTTTACTGTGTTTCGATTATCACATTATGCTCTGACTGCTTTTCTTACTAGTTGCTATGTTTTCTTTACATTCGTCTTTGTTCTTTCCATAAATACTTTGATTTGTTGCACTTGAGCTGAGGGTCCTTAGGAAACAACCTCTCTACCTTGATGAGGAAACTACTCCACCTCGGTATGTTGTAGTCTGCGCTCTTGGTAGAATGACGTGATGTGTGAGTTAGACACATGTCACGACTATTCAAATACATATACGACACATACCTTTTAAACACTGTCATCATTCTTCGAAATGCATGTACAAAAACATTTGCTCACATACAAATATATAATAACTGTTTTTATGACGTCAAATACATATACAATACATAGATTCATTAAACACTGTCATCATTCTTCGAAATGCATGTACAAAAACATTTACTTTGTTATGAAATACATATACAACTGCAAAACTTTCGGCTTTATTCTTATATAAATATACATAATTGTTTTTATGACATCAAATACATATGCAAAAAAGAGTTGAAATTAGCAGTCTATTTGTGTTTTGAATACGTATTGGCCCAGACCTAACCCTTTCTGTCATCACAATGGCTAGAGCTCGAAACTCGCCATTAATGGCTCAACTTTAAGTAAGGAAAGGAAAAGGTGTTTGTTGAGGGGTTCTGTTAACACGAGGGGTTTTAAACGTCGCATTTTAGCTTCCAGAGGCCGCTCTCATTTGAGGGGTTCTGTTAACACGAGGGGTTTTAAATGTCGCATTTCTGCTTCCAGAGGCCGCTCTCTCATTTGAGGGGTTCTGTTAACACGAGGCTCGTGGTTTTAAACGTCGCATTTCAGCTTCCAGAGGCCGCTCTCTCATTGGGATTGGGAAGGGTTGAGTATTTTTCTGACCGAAAAATGAAGGGAAAGGTGAAGAGGGTGTGCAGATCCTAACCCTTTTCGTCATCATTCATGGCTAGAGCTCGAAGCTCACATTAATGGCGGAACTTCGAGTAAGGAAAAAGACAATCATTAGTAGTCTTTTTATGGGCAAATTACGCCGTTACACGCCTTTTGACGATTGTATTCAGTCTAATCAACTTTGATGGCTAGTATTTTAATAATAAATAGTTGTTAATAGGACAGGTAAGAACACAAACACGAACATCTGATGATAACATCTGATAGTTCAGAGATGAAACTCGCAAAAAGTTTATACTTTACAAGAAAGAGGTTCATAATTTCATATATGAGATTCAACAAATTATTCATAACTGAACTATCACCAATTATATTAAAACACAAGTCGAAATTAATGACCCAGCAACCATGTAAATAAAAAAATTTATGGGCAAATAAGCCGTTACACGCCTTTTGACGATTGTATTCAAACACTCGGTCTAATCAACTTCGACGGCAGGTAAAAAACACAAACACGAACACCTGATAATTCAGAGATGAAACTCGCAAAAAGATTATACTACAACAAGAAAAAGTTCATAAATTTTCATACATGAGATTCAACAAATTACACCTGACATTTTGCATACTCATTTGACCAAAGATACAGAGAACACAAATAGTATAAATTCATTCATACAAAAATAACAAGGAATAACAGTGAACTCTATAAAAGGGCAGAGCCCAGTGCACTAAAGCTACCGCTATGCGCGGTGTCCGGGGAAGGGCACTAAAATAGCATACAAAATCCTTAACAATAACAAACTTTTTATGCAGAGGTTTTCTTGTTTGGTTCGAAAACATACTTGATCAAGGACTCTTTGATTGACAGCAACTCAGGGAACTCTTTCTTCAATTTCGATGCATCCATCTCGTTGTTGCTACGTGCTGCAACGATTACCTTGGCTTGCTCTTCAAGTGTGAAGTTGGCGTAAGTAAATGTTGGATCGATGTACTTCTTGTACATTTCCAAGATCTCATTGTGGCTCACAACGCCAGGGTTAGTGAAGTTCCATATGCCTTTGAGGTTACGCTTTGCCATCTCGATTGAAATCGGCAGAAGCTCATCCAATATGGTCATACTGTTAGGAATATTGACTACCTTATTGTAGCGGCTGATCTTGGTGATGAAATTCCGGGGGTTGTTGAGGTCGGAAGATATTGGCATGCGAACCCTGAGTGTACAAACGTTGTCATAGTTTTCCAGCAGCTCTTCGACCTAGTTAAAGTAAACAAGAAAATGTATCAATGCGTAAATCGGAGAATGATGTTGTGTTACGGATCAAAGTGTTAACGAGTGCTTACCATGGCCTTGGTCTTTGAATAGAAAGAACCGTGGAAATTGGGCGTATCTTCCTCTTTGAACCCAATACCAGAGCCTTCTGGATGTGCAGCGTCATACTCAAATATGCAACCGGTGGCAAAGTTAATCATTAGGAGGCCTTTCTCTCTGCAAACATCGGCCAAGTTTAGAGTTCCAGCAACATTTGTACGAATTGTTTCTGGTTTATGACTCTCGCACCAATCAACGTTGGGTCTACCAGTGACACCGGCAGCATTGAATACGTGTGTAGGTTTGATAGTGTTAATGTCTGCCAAAAGCTTTGAGCGATCCTCCAAACGTCCCCTGCCGTACTCGTAAGGAATTCCCTGCTTCTCACACAATTTCCCTAGCACACCGCCGATCCACCCGGTCTTACCATAGATCAAGAACTTAAAAGGTGATTTTGGAGGCACATTGCTGGTTTTTGAAGCTGGAGTTACCATTTTGGTTTCGTTGGACTTCCCTGAGAATTCGTTAGATCCTAAATCGAATTTCTCAGCTCCATCCAAATTTCTTTCTATCCCACCAGGCATCATCAGCATTCTAGGATGAGGAAGCAATGCTCCGGTGACATCGCCCCACCAATCAGGGTTATTGGTATACCACTCAATAGTCTTTCTCAGACCGTCTTCCCATACGGTCCTCTCCGACCAGCCCAAGTCCTTCAACTTCTGATCATCCAGAAAGTACCGTTGGTCATTAAACGGCCTGTTCTCCACAAACTGAATGCTTTTGTCGGCATCTATGTTAAAGAGTTTGCATATATCTTGGGCAACATCGATCACTCTTCTCTCTTTCGTAGTTCCAATGTTGTAAACATGACCGACCTCTCCCTTATGCAGAATGACTTCAAAAGCCTCAGCAACATCCTCACAATAGAGATAACTACGAACGTTACAACCATCACCGTGAATAGGAAGCGGCTTTCCCCTCATGGCTAAAAGTATAAACTTTGGGATCAGTTTCTCCGGAAATTGGTTAGGACCATAGACGTTGTTCCCTCTAGTGGTTATAACAGGTAAACCGTACGATCTACCATAAGCCATAACAAGCATTTCAGCTCCGGCTTTTGTGGCTGAATATGGGTTAGTGGGAAGGAGTTGTGAGGCTTCATGGTTTCCGACAACAGCATCCTCATCAGTTTCCCCGTAAACCTCATCCGTACTGACATGGATAAACCGTCTGATCTGACCAGTAACTTTGCAGGCCTCTAATAGTACGTGGGTACCATAGATGTTGTTCTTGGTGAACTCAAAGCTATTACCGAAGGAGTTATCAACATGAGTCTGAGCAGCAAAGTGCATTATAGTATCAATGGACTCGGTGATGAGAAGGTAGTTCACAAGATCTGCACTGGCGATGTCTCCCTTAACAAACTTGAAATTAGCGGAAGATCGGGAAGGAATAAGGTTCTTCAAATTTGAACAATAATCAAGTTTGTCGAGGACAACAATCTTGTAGTCCGGGTAGCTACGGACAAGCCTGTTGGCTACATGACATGCAATAAATCCGGCAGCTCCAGTAATAAGTATATTCTTAGGTGTGTATGTTGACATCTTGAGGCAGCTTCTACAGATGACAAATTCCAGATTAACGTTAACGTTTAATACTAAACTCGGATCGAGCAGGGAAAAGATTAATTTCATCAAATTTAACAGCCAGCAGGTATGCTCGAAAAGAAAAGCATAAAAACAGATTCGTCAAGCCAACGTTTGTGCAGCTAACAGCACAAAACACCGCAAAATATCCGAGTCGACAACTAAATATAAACCAACAAAAGTATTCAGCAATCAACCAACCCTCAACATCTACGAGAAAAAATATCCTGCATAGGCAGATAGAGAGAAAGCAAAACTATAAGCAGCGCAGGCATACAAAACGATATCTTGTTTCTGATGAATCAATCAATCAATCTAACTACTCCTCAATCCAAAACTAGTCGGGATTGGTAATATGAATCCTCTACATATTCTACTCTATTCCTGCTCATTTCAATCCAAAATCTTGTTTTTCTAAGGTGAATCAGGTTCTCTAGATCTCTTCCCTGGATCACTATATATTACAACAACAATAACAACATACCCAATGCAATCCCACAAGCGGGTTCCGACAAGGTAGAGTGTACGCAGACCTTACCCCATACTCCTAAAGACAAACCTAGTCAGAGTTTGCAATACGAATCCTCTACATATTCTACTCTATTCCTGCTCATTTCAATCCAAAATTTGTTTTTCTAACGCAAATCAGGTTCTCTAAATCTCTTCCCTAGGCTTCTATGAATTACAACACCACCATCAACAAACAACATACCTAGAGTCTAAGTTGCTTGGACTCTTCAAAAATGTCAATGGACGCGTGTCGGATCCTCCAAAAATAGTGTATTCTTGAAGGATCCAACACAGGTCCGACAACGTTTTTGGAGAGTCTGAGCAACTTAGCCTAGAGTGATCCCACATATCTAGAGTCTAAGTTGATCGGACTCTTCAAAAATGTCTACAGGCGCATGTCGGATCCTAAAAAATAGCGGATTTTTGAAGGATCCAACACAAGTCCGGCAACATTTTTGGAGCATCCGGGCAACTTAGCCTAGAGTGATCCCACAACTAGAGTCTGGGAACGGTAGAGTGTATGCAAACTTTACTCCTACCTCATTCACTACGATCATAAAATGAAACCAAACTAAATAAATACATAAATAAATAAACCCCAAATCATTGCATCTCAATTTTCCCCAACAAACACGAGAATCTTAGTAGCTCAGTTGGTTTAGCTATCTAAACTTTCACCTTATTGGTATGAGTTCGATTCGATTCCCACCCATTAATCCAACAACAATAACAACAACAACAACAACAACAACATATCCAAATTTTTATTTTTTATTTTTTAAAAAAGAACTTTCCCAACAACAGGAGAATCTTAGTAGCTCAGTTGGTTCAGCTACCTGAATTTCCACCTTATTAGTATGAGTTCGATTCGATTCCCACCCATTAATCCAACAACAACAACAACATACCCAATTTTTTTTTTCTTTTTTTTTTTTTTAAATAACTTTCCCAACAATGATCACCAAATCAAATAGTTATATCTATTAGATCTAAATAAATTAAGCAATACTAAACAACAACAACAACAAACAAAAAACTAATCAAGATTATCAAAATTATTAAACAGATCTAATCAAGAAACAAATGCTATAAGAGATCACTAAATAAAACATGAAAAAAATCATTATTACCAGATCATTTTCTTCTATTCAAATTGTAACAATAACAAATCATGATCAAATTAATATGTAATAATAAAAAATTATGAAGAAAAAAAATAAATTAATTAAGAGAAAATAATGAAACTTACTGATTGAAAAAAAAAGAATGAAAGAAGAATTGCCGAGTTATTAGGCTTTAAAGAAGGAGATTCATAGATTTATTTTCTCTATTTATAGATTTACTTACCAAAAAGATTTTAGGAAATAAAAATGTTTTATTATTAGGGGTGGTTTTTTGTTAATTAATTATGCTAGTGCTAATTTTAAAAATATTTCTAAACAAATAGTTAAATTTGGTCTGAGCTGACAAGTAAATATTTCATTTTTGAATATGTATGAGCGGCGGATCCAGAATTTAGGAGTCGTGGGTGTTCGGGAAGTTCGAATGTATATATTGGCGCCCAAAGCTTTAAGGTTTCGCATGAAAATCAAAACATCCAGCTATCTTTTTGGTTTTACGGGTGTTTTTTTTTTCCATTTTATACCAATTTATATATATATTTTTTACATAATTATACCTATTCTGTGTCGGGTCTAACGGGTGCCGGAGCACTAATATTTTCAACCTAGGTCTGCCCGTGATATGCACCCTAGACACTTAGCTCATCTCCATTGTGTTAGTTGAACGCTTCAACTTACAGAATGATTCTCGAGACGACTTTAATATTTATTTGTCTATGTAAATGTTGGAGCGTGGATGTCCAGGTGAGGAGGTGTGAACGGTTGTAGTGGCGGGCGTTAGGAGGAGTAGAGGAATGCCGAAGAGGTCGGTGTTTGGGGAAGTGATTATATAGGACCTGATTTTTCTTAATCTTGTCGAGGATATGACATTAGATAAAAGAGTTTTGAGGTCGTGTATCAGGGTACAAGGTTAATTAGCTGACAGTTGAGCGTTATTTTTTTTTTTTTTTTCTATTTTAGATAGGTTTGGTGGTCATTCATGGACGTCCCATTTTTTTTTAGTATCGTTAGCACTATGTTTGTTGTTCCTTGATCTTTGGTTTCATCTTCCACCGGTGTTCTCTATCCCGATTATTGCATTATTTTATCTCCATTATTGTTCTTTTTGTGTGGTGCAACGATTTTCAGTTCGATTATTTTGTATTATGATTGTTCCATATTTGTATTCCTTTTGTCAGATTATTTGGTCGGTACAACTAAGCCGATACCCTCCCCATACTCCAGTCATGGTATTACACTGCGATATTATTGTTGTTGTTGTTGTTATTGTCACTGTTGGATGTCTACGAGATACTACGCGAACGAGTTAAGAGTGTTTACAGTTACCGATAACTCGAGTTGTTTAGATGTGCACTCCCAATGTTGAAATCTATACTTGCTAATTGACATCAAATTTGAGTTTATGCTTTTATATTAGTCCAACATATTTTCTTTCTCATTTCTAAAGTATTAATTAATATTATTCTTGTAATATTAACTTTTTTCTGAAATATAATAAGATATTTGATAAATTAATATTAGAATGTGCATTGCATTACATTACAACAATCTAGCATGTCACCATGTGAGGTGCACTATTATGCAATAAATACTTTTAATTAACTTAATATTTCCTCATATTATTATTTATATGGCATTTACGTACCTAAGTAAAAAAAATATGAAAATCTAATGTCTCTTAATAACATATTTTTTAACAAGAAATTCATGACATATTAAAAATTATAAGTTTAAGATATTTTTATTAAATATGGTACCAAGTCAAAAAAATGCTAAATTAATTAAAAGTATAATACAAATCAATAGAAAAATATCTACACATAAAAGGGATATTCTTGGAGAATATTAATCAAGCTTAAAGATAATTAATTATCTGCTCATTGACATAGATTATGGTGAAATGATTTGAATTCATTTTTAATTAGAAATTTCGGATTTGAGCGGTCGAGAAGGTAAAAAAGGTCATGTTGAGGTCATCGCCTAGTGGCGGAGCTATATTTGCTTCAAAGAATTCATCTGAAGTCCCTTCGACGAAAAATTAGTATTGTTTTTATACTATTTTTACAAGGTTAAAAATATTTTTTTATGCATATATATAGTAGATGTTGAACCCCCTTCGATTAGTTTGTGTATTTACTTCGAAACCCCCTCAATGAAAATTCCGGCACCGCCACTGACATCGCCCCCTAAAAATGGAGTTTTTAATGCGTGAATCTGGATTTAATTGAGGCTTTAACTCAATATTTCTTCATAATATTATTTAAGAAAAAATTATGAAAATCTAATGTCTCTTAATAACATGCTTTTTAAGAAGAAATTCATGACATATAACAAAATATAAGTCTAAGATATTTTTTTATTAAATATAGTACCAAGTTAAAAAATGCTACATTAATTAAAAGTAAAATTACAAATCAACAAAAAAGATCTACACATAAAAGGAATATTTTATTGGAGAATCTTAATCATGCTTTAATCAAAGCACATGATTGTGACCATTAAGTAAAGATAATTAATTATCTGTTAATTAATATGGACCGTGGTGGGATGATTCGGATCTCTTCATTTTTAATTAGAGATTTCGGATTTGAGGTCCTGAGAACGTAAGAAATCCCGTTGGGAGCACTGTCCTGAAAAATGACTGTACAATGTGTGAATTAGAATTTAGTCGAGCTTTAATATAAATACTGAACACTATATATGGAAAACAAAAAGATTAATCATCCACAGGGGAATTGAACTCCTATTTTTATAAAGAAGAGAGTAAAGCATTTAGTATCCTCCTTAACTAGGACCAGATTTGCTACGATACACACCAACTTTATGAGGGTTTTATTACCTCCGAATTAAATTTTAACGTATTTTTGTCGAATCTTTTTAGCTGACGTAACATCTTTTGTCAACCTTTTTAGCTGACGTGACACCTTTTACTTGGATCTCATTTTATGTAATAAAGGCGCCACACGTCAGCATAAAAGAGTGACAAAAATACGCTAAAATTGAATTCAGGGGATAATAGAACTTCTGTGAAGTTGGACTGTATCATAGCAATTTGGCCATAGTTTAGACGGGTATTGAATGCTTATCTCGAAAAAAAAAAAAACCAAAATTGCGTAAGAGATAAGTATATGTATAATAAATCGACCTAGTGTGATCATTTTCATACTGTCTTATGTATTGTACAACAGCAACATATCCAGTGTATTCTAATAAGTGGGGTCTGGGGAGGTAAAGTTTACGCATGTGCAGTTCATACCACTACCTCAGATAAAGTAGATAGACTATTTTCGATAGATCTGTAGAGAGACTGTTTTAGATAGACCCTCGACCCAGGACAGATAACCGTATAACAAACAAAACACATAAAAACAAACAACAAAAAGAGATATCACACCGCTAGATAATAAAGAAAACATGACACCCACAAGGTAATACTATAAACTAGCTATACAAAAATCATAGACATCACCAAAACCACACGAACAAGAGACTACAAGAAACTACAGACACAGCTACACACAAAGTACTCCTCGTTACTATTACGGATGTACTCCTACCTTCTAATCCTCTACCCTAATCCGTGTCCTCCACACCTTCCTATCAAGGGTCATGTCCTCCATAAGCTGCAGTGGCGGAGCTACACTTGGGATAGGGGTTCATCCGAACCCCCTTCGACGGGAAATTATACTATATATACATGGTTAAAATTATTTTTTATGTATATATAATAGATGTCGAACCCCCTTCGGTTAGTTCGTATGTTCACTTGTGAACCCCCTTGCTGTAACTGCTGCATGTCATGCCTAATCATCTCCCTTAAATATTTCTTCGGTCTACCTCTACCCTACCTAAACCCATCCGTAGCCAACCTCTCACACCTCTTTACTGGAGCATCTGTGCCCCTCCTCATCACATGTCCGAACCATCGCAACATTTATATTGTATATAATTATAAGAAAATACAAATGCATATTAGGAACTTGAAATTTTAAAACATGTCATGAGGAAAGCAGAAAATATGCACCAACTTGCTAGATTTTGCTTAATTTTGTCATTCTCATAAGTTGATACATAGTTTTTATACAAAATTTTGTGAATATATCAAAAGCAAAATTTACAGCAGCAAGTCCTTCAGAGTAGTTCTCCCAACAACATGCACATTTTCCTGAAAACATAGGTGCAAAAGAGTGAGTAAAAAATATTGTATCTACATTTTTGACAGCAATGACGTTTCAATAAAATTAGTGACTTATAAAATAAAATTTTAACGAAAGGATTAAGGTATATATAGATACACATAAAAGACAATAATTTATACTTGTACTTTTTATTTCTACACAATTGATTATAATATAGTATTCTTAATGACATAAAGATCTAAATAAATTTCACGTAGTAATCTAAAACTAAGAAGTAATTTTAATTAATACGATGTTAGTGATGTGTTTGCAGTACAATATCTTAAAAAAGTTATTGTAAAAATAATCTTTTTAAGGCAAAAAATAGGTTCTTCAATCTAGCTCTACACTTACTGAAAAAAAATAAAAATTATGTCAATTGGTATAAAAAAAATTTTACACTATTCCTGTAGCTTATAATTTGTAATAACATGTTAGTTAATAATACTTATCGAAAAAAAAATTACTGTAAATATCTTTTAAGTGACCTGATTAACGTTGAATTGATCATTGTGAACATGACGAACCGGCATGCCTCTCTCATCATACAAAATAAGCCCACTGAACCTTGGTAGCTCACATTTTTCACCCATCAATATAGGCCTTTGCCACACGGGCGAGTTCGAGTTATGGCTGTGCCACCTGTTAGACTCGCCCGCCTCAAGTTGACCTGCAGCAACAAGTAACGGAGAAACTCGTTCCTTATGACTCCTACTTTTTGGCCCACTCCACCGTAAAGTACTCAATAACTTTGACTCAGACTCGGACCACTCTGTATCGATATTCGTGCTGCATGGATCTTGGCCCACTAGCCCTTTTCTTCTATTGGATGCTCTTCTTTTGATGAAAAAAGTAACTATGCAAATACCAATGACTAAACAACAAATGCAAATGAAAAATGCAATGGATTTTTGTGTTGAGAGGTTCCATTTGTCTTCAATGTTCCATAGAGTTGATTCCATTTTTTTGTTTTTGATTTCAAGAATGCACACAAAGTGAAGAGAAATTGTATATTTTGTGTATATTTTTGGTGTATGCTTTTTGTGAAGTTCACAAATACTTAATTAGGTGGTAGCATTTACTCACCGTTTTGGCTTTGTTGAGGGGAATAAAGGCCAATAAAAGCCATTCACGAGATATATGATGTAGTAGGAATTAGGGAATGATCTTATTTATATGTCATGTACATAGTAAAAAAAAAAAAAAAAAAAAAACAGTTCAGTGTATTAAAGTTTCCGTTATGCGCAGAGTTCGGAGAAGAACGTCACCACAAGGGTATATTGTACGTAGTGTATTGTACGTAGATTTACCTTACATTTCCGTCAGAGGCTGTTTCCGAGCTTGAATCCGTGTCCTCCTGGTCACATGACAGAAACTTTATCAGTTACTCAAAGGCTCCCCTTCCTTAAAGAGCTGCCCGGTGCACTAAGCTCTTACGCACACCCGAACCTCTTGATCACATGACAACAATTTTATCAGTTACTCAAAGGCTCCCCTTCCTTAAAGGGAAGCCCAGTGCACTAAGTTTTCGCTATACGTAGGGTCCGGGGAAGGACTCGACCACAAGGATCTATTGTACGCATGCAGTCTCATCTTACATTTCTGCAAGAGGCCGTTCTAAGAATTGAACCGGTGACCTACTGATCGCATGACAACAACTTTACCAGTTATTCCAAGGCTCCTCTTCATGTCATGTACGTAGTAAAATAAGATATTTTTATGTGATAAGATCACTTAAATATAATCGTAGGAAGTGCTTACATTTGGATTGTACTCCTGTAGTTTCTTGTACTTCGACTTTTGTATAATTTTTTTGTAGTTACTATCTGTTATTTTTTATACTTCTGATATAATTATTCATAAGTGTATGTAAGTTCACTTATAAGTCCTCAATTACAGTTTGATGCATTAAGCTTTCGTATTGCGATGGATTTCGAAAAGAGCCGAACCTCTAGGATCTATCGTACGTAGTCTTATCCTGCCTGCTTTTCTTCACGAGATTATTTTCACAACTCGAATCTGTAACCTACCGATCACGTGACCACTAACTTTGCCTGCTTTTCTTCACGAGATTATTTTCACAACTCGAATCTGTAACCTACCGATCACGTGACCATTAACTTTACCGGTTACACCAACGTTCTTATAAATAATAATTATTAAATTTATTTAGACTATGAGCTAATTGGAAATTGAAGTTTGAGCTTGCACAGATCTTCAAGCTGAAAAACTGGACAACCCATGACTAGTATGGTCATTTAAGTATGAGTTCTTTTTTTTTTTTTTTTCGCGGTCAGTGTATAAATATTTTACACTATCAGATAAATTTGATCTGTTGTTGTAGATTACTCAATTTATTTTACATAAAAAAATTTAAAAAAACTAAATAACCTACAATAGTTGATCAAATTTACCTGATAATATAAAATAATTTGTACACTGACAATACATAAAACTTAAATTCTTTTTAAGTATTGTGGGATTTTAATATTGATGGATGCATTTACTTACACTTCACTTCATTACTTATTTTAATGCCAAATAGTCAAAAATGAAACACTTATGCCTCTATTAGTTATGATCCATGCAAATTACACATAGAAACAACAACATATTCAGTGTAATCCCATAAAATGGGGGTCGGGAGAGGATAAAGTATCCGCAGTTTATATTACTATCTCGGATAAAGTAGAGAGGTTGTTTTCGATAGACCCTGACTTAGGACAGATAACGATACGACAAACAAAAAACATAAAAATACACAATAGAATGATACAATACAATAAAGAAGACACTCACAGATTAATATTATAAACTATCGAGAAAAGCATCCAAGCCAGTACAACCGAACTATGATCAAAGTTGCTACGACACACTCAAACTTCACAGGAGTACTATTATCCCTGAACTCAATTTTAGGGGATTTTTGTCGTCCTTTTGTGTTAACGTGACACCTTTATTACATAAAATGAGTTTCACGTCAAAGGTGTCACGTCAGCTAAAAAAGTTGACAAAAATACGCTAAAATTTAGTTCGGGAGTAATAGGACCCCCATGAAATTGGAGTGTATCGTAGCAAATTTGGTCATAGTTCAGGGGTACTAGATGCTTTACTCTAAACTATCTATCCGAAGTCACCAATATCACCAAAACGCCACAAACAAAAAACTACTAGACGCATAACAAAATGACTACAGACACAATTATACAAAGCACTCTTCTCTATTAGCAAGGACACACTTCTACGTACCCACTAACCCTCGTCTTTCATATTTTTTTTTATCAAAAATCATATCTTTCGTAAGCTGCAACTGCAAATTACACATGACATATTTTATTTTATTTTATTTTATTTTATTTTATTTTATTTTATTTTATTTTATTTTATTTTATTTTATTTTATTTTATTTTATTTTATTTTATTTTATTTTATTTTATTTTATTTTATTTTATTTTATTTTAGTTCTATGATAATTGACTTAACAAAAATGAAATGTTACTATACACTTGCATTTGGATGTGTGCATTAGCACTACGAAATGTCAATCGTGTTCTACGAGCACAAGTCAGGGGCGACTCAGTAAAATTAATCTGAAGTTTAGGGGTAAACAACATAATTCTCAAAAGTTTAAAACTTTATTTTTTTTTAAAATATTTGACATAATTATTAAAAATTTTGATTTTTGGTCTGTCGAGATACATAATTAACTCTCGATTCATCTAACGAAGATACATTTTTTCCTTTTTAAAGATACATGATTAACTTCCGATACATTTTTTTTCGATTTTTGATCTATCGAGATACATAATTAACTTCTGATATATCCAACGAAGATATATAATTAGTTGAAATTTTTATAATTATTTTGTAAGGATGAAAATTTATGTAAATATGATAAGCTAAGACGTATGCTTATGTTATTTTATTGTAAAGAGAGAAAAAAGCTTTTGAAACTTCTTGTTGAAAACAAACCATTAATAATATTTGTATAACTATAATTTATTTTATGAAGGATAAAATGAGAAGTTTAAAATTAAATTATTTTTAAATATTGAGAGATATCGCTCCCTTTTACACATCTATCTATATCCTTAGAAATGTCGTTTGAATTTTTTGTCCTTCATTAAAAGTTTTTACTTTAGATGAAATCGTCTTTTCACTATTTTTTCTAATATTTAATAGTTAAAAATTAATTAAATATATTTATGATAAAACCTTTCCTTTATTAGAAGTAATCAAAATTAATGACAATTAATATTTTTCATTAGTTTAAGAATTCTAAATTAACTAAATTTGATTTTAAGAAGATTTAAAAAGTTTATAAATCTAAATATACATCTACAATATATTAAATTCATTAACCACTTGAAACTTCTGATGGTAAAATATATATGTGCTTACAATAAAATATATGTTTTGAACTCTTTGCACTTCATTAAAAATCTTCGTAATAAATAAAATCGTCTAATTTTAAATAATCAAAAGTTATACATGCAAAGCACGTGCTGCTAAACTAGTACAAAAAAATATCACTTGAATGCATGTTAAAATCCTCATAATTAGTGTCTTTTTTAAGGATCCGATACGAGTGTGATCATATTTTTGAAGAGTCCGAATGACTAAAAAAATCCGATACGAGTGTGATCATATTTTTGAAGAGTCCGAGTAACATAGTCATGAACTCTATCATTGCTTTTTAAGTCCAAAATGGTGCTTCTCCTTTAGAGACCTTTTAAAAAAAAAGCCAGCCCAGTGCATTAAAACTCCCGCTATGCGTAGGATCCGCGAAAGGACCCCACCACAAGGGTGTATTGTACGCAACCTTACTTTACATTTCTGCAAGAGGCTCTTTCCAAGGCTTGAACCCATGACCTCCTGATCACACGGCAATAACTTTACCGGTTACTCCAAGGCTCCCCTTCTTTTGAGACCTTTTGATTTACTAGAATATCAAAGAGTCTATAGCAGAAAAATGACAAGTTTCCGAATTCTCAATTAAAACTGCAGTCGGGTGCACTAAAGCTCCCGCTATACACAGATCCACAGGACCACAACCACAAAGATCTATTGTACAGAACCTTCCGAATTCTCAATTAAAACGGCAGCCAAGTGCACTAAAGCTCCCGCTGTACACAGATCCATAGGACCAAACCACAAAGATCTATCGTACGGAACCTTCCGAATTCTCAACTACTTCCCTACAAATGGTTGACAAAACAATATAATTCACTGGACTTCTACTGAGTAAACATGACACACAACAACCTTGACAACACTCAAAACAACTCGGATCAGATGCACGATAACAAGGTTCGCGGAGAGAAAATTTCAGACGATGAAGCAAAAGTTGGTGTGAAGAACGATAATTTTATTCATTAACGGAATCAATAATGCAGTAGCTACAGAGTCTACAAATTTACATACTAACTCATAGGGAAAACTGAACTGAGAAATGAGTAAATTTGGCAGAGAGACCGAACCAGATATCATATACATACCGATACATTCACATGATGTACATTGAATCTCCGATGGGCTTGCTTGGTTGGATGAATGTAGGCCTTGCATTTTTACTCCGTCCATTGAAAGAACATCGGCTAAGTCAGACCATATTGGACGGTGCCAACCTCTCTGTGAGCAGCAACGGCAACAGCTGCAGCACCGACTGCACCAAATTGGGTTTGTGCCTGTAGTAGTTTTGCATCTATTCCGATTTGACCACCCAACTGTGCTACTACTTTTTCTTGTGTATGATAATACGGGTTGGTGTTCATCTCAACGCTCATGTTGCGCTGAGCAGGTAGGGGCCGAACTTGGGTTGTGTCCTTGGCTTCTGTTCCACACACCTCTCGATTCCCGGGGCTCATCCTGAACATGTAATGTGGAGAAATGCCATGAGGAAGGAGGCCAGTATTCTGCGTATGTGCTCTTCCAGCATATGGTAAAATTGGCCCGACAACTCTCCCAGGTTTGGCTGAAAAGGATAGAAATGAGTATTAGCGAACAATCCAATTAACACGCCTTTTACAACAGTCAATAACTATATATAGATGCTACGTTGCTCGGACTCATCAAAAATGTCAATGGGTGCGCGTCGGATTCGCCAAAAATATATTTTTGAAGAATCCGACACGGGTGCGGCATCGAAAGTGAAGAGTCCGTGCAACTTAGTTAATATATGTACATTCATTGAGGGTCTTGTTATCCGTCCATGCTAGTAGGTAGCAGTGCGCTGTCTTGTTAACCGTCCATACTAGCAGTTGTAGCATCGTGCCTGTAATTTCTTGTCCTTCGATTTCAGTTACTATTTGTTGTTTCTTGTACTTCGACTATCATATTAATTTTTTGTTTTATTTACTGTATGATTACTATGTGCTGTTTATCTGTTGTTTTCGTCACTATCTACTATTCCTTGTACTTCTGTTACTACATTTTTCCGGACTGCTTTGGGAGCCGAGGGTCTAAGGAAAACAACATCTGCGGTCAGGTCTACATACACTTAACCCTTCCCAAACTCCACTTTGTGGGACTATACCGGGTATGTTGTTGTATTCATCGACATGATCATGTTTGATCCACTTTCGATTTCCTACATTCCATGGGAGGATAAGTTTAGAGGCAAGTCGAGTAAAACGTGGTAAAATAATTGACTTTGTTCCATCGACAGGTATTTGATATAATATCACATTGGTGGCTAGAAGCCCAAACGGTAAATATGTGTGTAACCGTACCTGCATGGACACGGTGTGGTGGTCGTGAAAAGTTTTGTGTAGTTCCTGAGATTTTCTCTGCGACTCTGACATCAGCAGCCGATTTTTCTGTTACTTGCGTATGATCAAACACAGAGACGTTCTGCCTAGGTTTGGGGGGAATGGTACTGGAATTGACTGCAGATCTGCACACGTTTAGGAAGATACGTGATTAACCAAAGAAAATACGAGACAGTTTAAGACTTCGTAAGCACTTATCCTGCGTTCACAATCATGATCACTTCTCTCGAATATATATAAGCAACGGAAGAACAAAGAGAAGCATACATGAAGGAATCTTGTATAATCTTACCGTGGGAGAGAGACGTGCTTTCTACCGAGAGGAATAACTGGCCCACTGTTACAATTATTTTCCTCGAGATAAGCAAATTGCCTTCTAAACTGATCACTTGCGCTGCAAATGGAAACTTCCACAAACGGAAATAAGATAAAACATGCTGACGCAAATTAGAAATAAACACTAGTCGAGGAGTTTGTTAGAACCTCGGATAGAGAAAATTTGTGCCATCATTTCCAGCAACGTAATCCTTTTGAAGTTGCGGATGATATTCCATTATCTCCCGAAAAATTAACTCCTTAATGTCCTCCTTTGTTACCCTTCGTCTCTCAAATTCAAATTCCATATTTGAGATTGGTCGACACGAAGGTTCCCTCTCAATCTTGGCTAGTCCGTTGAAATAAGGATCGGATAAAGCCTAAAGGAAGCAAAATTAGAACCAAGAAAGATAAAGATACCATTTAATGCTAACGTTAAAATCAGGGATATATTCGGAGGCACAATTACCTCTTCGGCAGTAGGTCGATCCTTTGGATCAAATGCTAACAACCTCTGCAACAGTCGGAGCACCAGAGGATCTGCATCGGGAAATTTCTCCGAAAAAGAAACTGGGTCCTTTTTCCGCATGCTCATCAAATACTTTCTTGCCTTCTCGTTACGAACCTGCACTCAAGAGACAACTATCTATATCAATATGTTGCAAGATAAGGTTGACATCGAGTTATCCACCGAAAAACAAATAGACAACGTTTTTACCCCAGATATGGTATCAGCCGACGGCGTCCCAAGAAGATCAGTCATCAAATCTAACTGATGAACAACACTTTTGCCGGGGAACAATGGTTTTCCTGTCAGTACCTCCACGAAAATGCAGCCGATACTCCAAATATCGATGGCAGGTGTATACTGAATGAATATGCAAGCACAATATAAAGATATAGAAAACAAATCCGCAAAAACATCAGTAAGACCCCGCAGAAAAATTAACGCAGGACCTGACACAGTTACCTGAAGAATAGATAATTCAACTTCCAGGAGAGTTCAATAGTCCTCCCTGAACAAGAACGGCTGTAATCTACACATCACTCAAATACACGTAATTGTATTGACTACGTAAAACTGGTATTCTAACCAAAATACCACAAGCTTCTAACAGTATCAGTACATCAGCCGTTGCAACGAGAGTGGAACGAGTACCTTTTCGCCCTCCTATAGCTATTGGGAAAAAAGAGCCTATACATGATACTTTAACGGCATCAGAAGACAACTAACAGTATAATTGCTCTATCCCTGGCCTAGTGCGTAAAATGATTTGATTACAGTGTGGTCAAACCTGCAATCCTAAGACGGACAAATGAACTGAACACAGAACTACTCATGTCCTACGTTGCTCGGATTCATCAAAAATGTCAATGGGTGCGTGTCGGATTCGCCAAAAATAGTGTATTTTTGAAGAATCCGACACGGGTACAGCATCGAAAGTGAAGAGTCCGTGCAACTTAGCTCATGTCAACTTCATGGTTCAACTAATTAGGTGCTCTCTTCCTACCGTTTTTCCTCGTCCAAGACCTGGGGGGTGCGGGGGTACGGACGGACATAGATACATGAAAAACTACCACCTACTAAGAAATTACTAAATAGACGACAACACAAGCGGCACATTGTTAGCATGAACTACCTTGGAAAAGAAAGATCCACATAGTTCAGGAGCCCTGTACCACCTTGTAGCAACATAATCCTGCATGGCGTGGCAGAAGACAAGAAGTCAAGAAATGACATCAAAAACTGAAGATATAATGAATAAAATGCACTTCAAGTAAAGTTTACCCGATATCAAGAAAAATTAAAACGCCATTACTGACATTGATCGCGGATGGGACAAAGATCTAAAGAAAGCATACCGTCCAAAGTACTGTGCTTGGCGTATCATTGAATGCAACCCTTGCCAATCCTAGGTCACATATTTTGAGTTTACAGTTTGCATTTGCCAATATATTTTTCGGCTTAAGATCTCGATGGTACACATTCGCTGAAACAAACACGTACAAGTCAGACATAGAAAATAGAAAATACTTCCCCTTCACAAGTACTAGTGACCACATTCACAAGATAATTTACCTGTGTGCATATATTTCAGTGCTCGTAGCATCTGATATAGGAAAAAGCGATGGTGTTCATGTGACAAGTCATCATTAGCTTTAATAACATGGTGAAGATCAGATTCCATAAGCTCAAAGACAACATAAATATCTTTGAAGTCTCGTTTTGACGGTGGTAGCATGATTCTCTTGATGTCCACGATATCAGGATGCCTTAAAAGCCTAAGCAATTTAATTTCACGCAATATTCGAATTGCATCAGAAGTGTGCTCGAAAATATTAGTTATTTTCTTAATCGCCACTTTTTCTCCGGTATGAGTATCAATGGCGGCACAAACAACTCCATAGCTTCCCTTCCCTATAACTTCCAGAATTTTATACCTATTTGCCTCTCCATACTCCGTAAAGAACTCCACTTCTTTTGTATTCTGAAACATTGAAGAAAAGTCAGTACAGGCGTGCCACGGTAGCTTTACCATATTATTCATTCCACTAACAAGTAGGCAAACAAGCAACAACGAAATTTTTATGTTGCTATTTTCAAACTATACTTCCATAAAGATTGTCAAAATCAAGTTAAAAATAGCATTTTTATCACTTAATAAGCAAGCCTTTCACAGAAGAGACAACGATTGATTATCTACTGAAAAGAGCATATGATCTACTTTCAGAGCCAAAAAGAAAAGGACAGGGGATTAAGAATTTGATCACATTCAACAAATGAAACAATTGGCATGAAGTAAAGATTAAGAAACCTATTCTCCCCCTTCTCAATCATAAGGTTACCTTTTCCCTAAGAAGAAGAAATACAACAGCAACAACAACAACAACATACCCAGTGTGTTCCCACAAAGTGAGGTCAGGGGAGGGTAAAGAGTACGCAGTTCATACCACAAACTCAGATGAAGTAGAGAGGCTGTTTCCGATAGACCCCCGGCTCAGGACAGATAACAGTATAATCAAACAAACAAACGAAAAACATAAAAGCACACAAAAAAATGGGATACACACCGCTAGATAACTTAAAAGAATCTTCCAAGTTCCAAGAACAATTTTTTCACTCAAAAAGGGTAAGGATGATGCAGCTAGACATTTAATAATGCCAAATAACACCAACAATTACGGAGACAAGTTAAGTAATTAGCCTTACATACTCTCAGCCTCAAGTTCCAAGAACAAAAATATTTCTACCATAATAAAGTTTCTTCCTTTAGCAGCAATATGGACCTGAACTTTCTTTTAGAAAAAAATTTGTGCTTCGTACGATCAAGAAAATGGACGAATTTGGGCCAGTTCAGATTTTTCCTTTTTTTTTTTTTTTTTTTTTTTTTTTGCAAAAAAATTTATCAAAACATTGTTTGGCTTGTATTCAAATGATTTTTTGGTTAGTTTTTGAAGATAAGTTTTTCAAGTTTGATAATCAAAACTTCAGCTTTTTTTAACCTATGTTGCACAGACTCTTCAAATATGTCAACGGATACGTGTCGAATTCGCCAAAGCTAGTGGATTTTTGGAGAATCTGACACGGGTGCGGCATCGAAAGTGAAGAGTCCACGCAACTTAGTTTTTAACACAACTTCTAACTTTCAAATAACATTTTACAACTTCAGCTTCAAACAATTATGTTTCAAATTTCAACCAAATCTATTGCCAAACACCTACTAAAGAACTGACCAGAAAACAAAAAATTCCAAGTGACAAAAAGCCCAATTTCTTCAGCTAGATTCAGTTCGATTCATGCAAACGTTATTGAGCTAACACTTCTAACCCCTAAAAAAGAAAATTTAACAATGAGATCCTCATATTTCTTGAAGACCTCTCCTTTGGTTAAAAAAAGAATCAAATTTTCTACGATATAGAGATAGAAACATTCTTGCAATGATCTCGTTGCATCTTAATTTGAGAGTTTCCCAACAACCTAGTAGACACACTAATCTCAAAAAGAGCCTAAACTGCATCCACATCTACTTTCATATAGTCAAGAACTAACAACAACATAGACAATGTAATCCCACACAAACCTTACCCCTACCTTGGGAGGTAGAGAGGCGGTTTCCAATAGATCAGCGGCTTAAGTAAAAAGCATTACTTTCATATATTCAATCGTTCAACAACTAACAACAACATACACAATGTAATCCCGCAATTGCAGTCCGAAGAGGGTAGTTCGTACACAAACCTTACCCCTACCTTGGGAGGCAGAGAGGCAGTTCCCAATAGATCATTGGCTTAAGTAAAAAGCATTACTTTCATATACTCAATCATTCAACAACTAACAATAACATACACAATGCAATCCCACAATTGCGGTCCAGAGAGGGTAGTTTGTGCACAAACCTTACCCCTACCTTCGGAGGCAGATAGGCGGTTTACAATAGATCATTGGCTTAAGTAAAAAGCATTACTTTCATATATTCAACAACTAACAACAACATACACAATGTAATCCCACAATTGCGGTCCGGAGAGGGTAGTTTGTGCACAAACCTTACCCCTACCTTCGGAGGCAGATAGGCGGTTTACAATAGATCATTGGCTTAAGTAAAAAGCATTACTTTCATATATTCAACAACTAACAACAACATACACAATGTAATCCCACAGTTGCGGTCCGGAGAGGGTAGTTTGTACACAAACCTTACCCCTACCTTCGGAGGCAGATAGGCGGTTTACAATAGATCATTGGCTTAAGTAAAAAGCATTACTTTCATATATTCAACAACTAACAACAACATACACAATGTAATCCCACAGTTGCGGTCCGGAGAGGGTAGTTTGTAGTGGTTTCCAATAGATCGTTGGCTTAAGTAAAAAAACATTGCTTTCATATATTCAATTCATGCAAACATAGTTAATCTAACACTTCTAACCCATCCAAAAAGCAAAAATATAACAACAACACCATCCTATTTCTTCAAGATCTCTCATTCAGTACAAAAAAAATAAAAAGATTTCAGAGATAGAGATAGACAGAAACCTTCTTGCGACGATCTTGTTGCATCATAATTTGATAATTTTCCAACAACCCCAGTACACCAATAACCTCAAAAAGAACCAACACTCTTAGATCAAACTCAAAACACAACCACCAAAACCAGAAATTCCCAATTCAAGAACCTAAACGTACAGCAAAAACTCACTAAAAAGGATCTTAAACAAAAAGATCAGATCAAACCTAAACTAAACAAAGATCCGTCCAACTCGGTACACTAAAGTTACAGCTATCCACAGGGTTCAAAAAAGAGCCCCACCACAGTTCGATACACTAAAGCTCCCACTATACACAAGTTTCAAGAAAGAGTCCCGCCACAGCTCGATACACTAAAGCTCTCGCTGTGCAAAGGGTTCAAGAAAGAAAGAGCCCCACAAAATCTGTGTACATCAAAACCAAGCTAAACAAGGACAGCTCGCTACACTAAAGCTATCGCTATGCGAATCAAAACCAGACTAAAATAGCAACTGTTATGCTCATCAAAACCAAACTAAAATAAGACAGCTCGATACACTAAAACTTCCACTATGCACGAAATTTGAGAAAGGGACGGACCACAGCTGCTCCCTATTTCCAAAATTGATAATCCTCGTTTTTCTCGCCCAATTCAAGAACCTAAGGTTCTTCAACAAAAGATCAGATCAAACCCAAACTAAAAAAATGACAGCTCGGTACACTAAAGCAGCCCCGCTATGCTCTATCAAAAACCAAACTAAAAAAGGACAGCTCGGTACACTAAAGCTACCGCTATGCTCATCAAAACCAAACTAAAAAAGGACAGTTCGGTATACTAAAACTTCCGCTTTGTAAAACTGAAAATCCTCGTTATTCTTGCCCAATTCAAGAACCTAAACGTACTGTAAAAACTCTTACTACAACCCCCAAAAAAAAAACTATAAATGGAGCGAAAAAAATATCAAGAAAATGGAAAGAAAGTGAAGAATTAGTGGATATAGAGGAACCCCTTAAATGAGTTTCGAAGATTTAATGGAGATGAACAAAGGAGAAAGGAGAAGAGTTTTGAGAAGTGCAGGGGTCTTTTTATAAAGGACAGAAAGTATGTGGGTTAAAAAAGATAGATAAAACTTCATCGGCATAATACATCTATGACCTTCAACTTTTTATGTTTACAAATAAATCCTTAAACTTGTATTAAGTTAAATAAATACGCGCATCGGTCCTGTATGATATAATACACGTAGGATGCATGTAGAACACATTAACAACGTAACACGCTATATATGACGTATGCGTTTACTTGTTCAACTTTATACAAGTTAAAGTGTCGACTTATGCATAACCAAAGTTGGTGGTCATAGATGCGAGCTGAAGTCGAGTTAAACGATATATTTATGTATTATATGCCAACTTTATCCGTTTATTGCGATTAGAACGATCGATTCTACGGTCATTGGCCATGTTTACATAAATCTCCAGCTTCATAAAATAATTACAAAAATTTGAACTAATTATATGTCTTCATTGGATGTACTTAAAGCTAATTATGTATTTCGACAGATTCAGAATCGAAAAAGTATATCAAGAGCTAATTATATATATTTTTACAAAGAAAATAATGTATCTTCGTTGGATGTATTATGTATCTCGATAAATTTAAATTCAAAAAAATGTATGGAAAATCAATTTAGAGTAATTTGTATGAAAAAATTTATATATCTTATTAATTAGAGTACATATCTTAAAATCATTGAAATATAAATTAAACTTTTTTGAATGCTCATATTATCTGTCAAATGACAATGATTAAATTGAAAGTATAGTGTGAACGCCACATAAATAAATAAATAAATAAATAAATAAATAAATAAATAAATAAATAAATCATACACATGCAAGCATTTCATACAATAATTATATAATTACAAGTCTTTTTCTTTAAGGAAAAATGTTTTATTTCATACTGAACAAGTCCAAATATAATATAATTTTTTTATAAGATATATAATGATAGTTTAATTTTTATTTTAATTGATTTAGAAAAGGCTTGCTAGTAGAGTATGTGTATGTTTATGTATAAAAAACTAATTATCTTTTAATTATTTGTATTATTAATTCATGAAGCATGCCTCAAAGTTCAATAATAAATCAATTTCATTTGTATGGTGTTCGATATCTGTATTGTGTCCAGTTAAATTTAAATTCACAGATTATAATTTGTAGAGCTCGTTTTTTAGAAGTCGCTTCGAACGAGAATTTTTTTTTATTTCAATATGTGGATCATTTAAATGTCTTTAAAAAGTACTTTATTCTTACATGAAATTAATTAAATTTTTTAATTCTTAATTAGAGATTTTGATTTTTACATGTAAAAATAGAGAAATTAAACTCTTTTTTATTTCAAATTATTTGAGTTTGTAATTTCAAATATTAGATGGTTAGAAATATTTTTTAAAAATATAAAAAAATGGTAATTGCCCCAATGATTGAATCTAGAAAGTTTGAGCTTAAGTCTTTGTCACTCACCATCAACTTTATTTTAAAAACTAAAGTATTAAATAAATATCAATTTTAAACTTTGTTATGTGATTAAATATGTGGCACATAATAAATTATTAAAAAGAAAAGTTGAAGGGTTAATAAATATCACGTGGCACTTATATGTGAGGTTGCTTTACTTAGTTGCTAAATTAACCCTATAGTGTGTGGGGGGGTGCGAGTCAGTAACGGAATCAGAACTTTCACTAAAAAAAAATCAAAATAATCTGAAGAAGTAAATATACATTAGTCGAAGAGAGATCAACATTTACTATATATGTATAAATAACATGATTTTAATCATGTATAAACAGTACAATTTTTATCGAAAGGAGTTCGTATGAAGTGTAGGTCATGAGTAGCGGAATTAGAACTTTCAATAAGAGGTTTAAAATACGAAGAAACAAATATACAAACTAACTAGTCAATAGGGAATCAACATCGATTATGTATATAATAATAATAATAACTTTAATTATGTATAAATAATATGATTTTCATTGAAAGAGGTTCGAATAAAACCTGACTCCAAACTGGCTCCACCCATGGTGGGGTTAGAGGCAGGGGTGGAGTTACACTTGGGATAGAATTCCTTCGATGAAAAATTATACTATATATACATGATTAAAATTATTTTATTATGTATATAATAGATGTCGAACCCTTCTCGATTTGATTTATATATTCACTTGTGAATTTATTGATAAAAATTATGGCTCTCCCGCTGATTAAATGACAGGTATATGAAGTACAAATGAATGAATTATTGGTGGGGGCAATTAAAAGATTTATTTAAAGTTTTGTTTGATGATGTCTTGTTTTTTCTTTATGTTATTGTGCGGTGGCGACAGAGTCAGAATTTTCATTGAAGAAGTTCAGAAGCAAACATACGAACTAGTCGAAGAGGATTCAATATCTGCTATATATACATAAAAAATATTTTTAATTATATAAAAATAGTACTATAAAATTTCGTCGAAGAAAATTCAAATAACTCCCGGGATGAAAGATGGCTCCGCCAGTAACTATTTTATTAGGTACTTATGATACTTGAATTAATTATGTCCTTCATTTTATTAGTGTCTTTCATCAGCACGAGTATCGAGTAACTTTTTTTCTTACTAAATATTAAGTAGATGGAAATATATCACCTAGTATTCTTGTTTTTGAGTTAATTAGTCCCTCAATAATTGATAAATTTTTATTTTATTTTCTATGATATTTAACTAAGCAATATCAAACCTTTCATAAATTAGATTGAGCACTTTTAATATCTAGTATGTAAAAGTACCACAAAATATAATAATTTTGATTAAAATTTTATATATTTGTTAAAAGAATAACTAAATCTATACATATAATAAAATAAATTTAATATATATTAACTTTAAATCTTAGATTCGTCTTTTATTTTTATTCATCATATATTATGATTTAAATTTTTTCTTGCAACTTTGTTACAACCCCACAAAAATTATATTTAAATTTTTTTTCTTTTATGATTTTTTTTTTGTCTTGTTTAGTCAATGGTGGAAAAATCTAAAATTATATTCTTGCGTTGCATGTACTTGGATGCTTCCATCATTTACTATTAATTTTTTTTTATTTTTTTTTCACTTTCTTTGCTCAAATGTGGTCCATTCATTTTAATTTTTTAAGATCATTATTATTTTATTATTGGTAAAGTATAGCTTTTATGAGTTATCACTATATAAAGTTTGGTCCCTACTCCCATAATGAATGGGGTATTACTTTATTCCCTATGCATATTTTATGAAAAATTGATAAGGGCAAAAACTTAGATAAAATAAAGGATAATACTCATGAAAATATCTGAACTTTGATCAGATTTTCAGTTGAGCATATTAAACTTTGCGGGGGGTCCTATTACCTAATTTATTTTTCATATGTATTTAAATTATCTAATTTTGAACAAAATCTTAATATTATCAAGAAGTTCAAAGTTTTTCATAAATAAATTTTTACCACGGACCATAACCGTAATTGGTCATCACTCTAGAATCACTATCATCAGTCATTGTCACTAGCGCCAACTACCACTAGCCATCACTGCACAAACAACGTTATCACTGTTGTGAAACAAGCACGTCTATCATCGTGACCAGGGGCGGACCCACGTGTTAAGATGGGGGTGCACGTGCAGTACCCCGTTAAGTTCGGAAAAAGTTCTATATAGGTGCATGTATATACCTTAAGAAACTGTTAAATAAATTATGTGCACCCTATTGAATACTAGTGAACTTTGGATGCGTTAGTTCTAGCTGATCTTTTCCACACTAGCAACCCAGGATCGAGTCCAACAGACAATATTCTTTTGCTTTTGGATTCGAACTTGTGACATTTTGTTTAGATACTATACCCTTTACCACTGGGTTACTGGTTATTTATTACCTTAAAACCCATATTTGGCCTATATATATTGCTTAAGCCTCTATCGACCAGTCAGTCAGACACGACACTATTCCTCAGTTGTCATTCGAAGAATCTTGACCGCTTGTGTCAAGATCATTCATCATTGGAAGAATCTTGACCGCTTATGTCAAGATCAGTCGTCATTGGAAGATTCTTGACCGCCTATGACAAGATAACGGTGCACCCACGCTCTTCAAATCCAGGATTCGCCTCTGATCGTGACCACCATTACCGTAGTTGTCAGCCACCACAACACAAGCATCATTACAACTATTGCAAAACTGTTGTCATTAACCACCATTATATATCACCATCATCAGCACTGCATCGATAACTTTCACCATTTTATCACTGCTCACAACCATTATTACCAGCCATCATCTCTACAAATAACTATCGACGTTATTGTCAATTACCACCTTCATCATCACCAACTTCCAACATTCGCCACCAGTAAAAACCATCTCCATCATCACAACAACCACCAAGATCAAAATTCAACCACCCTAACGGTTACCAAAACCAACTAATCTCTTCATTTTACTAGAATATAAAAAGGCAATTTGCCAAAACAAAATAGTACTAATAAATGTTTCTTTAATAATTACAAATCAAGTTTGCAATAAAGTAAAAAATAACACCATAAAAGTCCTCCTAATGGACTTCTCTTTTGTCCATTTTGGCCCCACAAGATTCCACTTAAGTTGTAACGTCTCTTAAATACAGTAAATATAGCCGTTATGCCCCACCCCCCACCCCACCCCTCTTTCTCCCCTTAAAATGTTGCAACTTTTGCACTCACTTTCTCTGCAGAATTCAAGAAAATTTCAGTCTGTTTTTCTGTGTGTCACAACAAGTACAAGAACACTCATTATTAACTATGGCTAAAGCAACTTTCATCCTTTTACTACTTTTGTCTCACATTTCAGGTTTGGACACTAACTCCTAGTATTTGATTTTGACATCTTACTGTGTGACGTTGTTCGTACTGCACTTGTGAAATTATACTGAATATTCATGTTGTTGTTCTGTACTTGCCTTTTCTACTTTTGTCCCATATTTCATGTTTGTACACTGACTCCGAACAGTTGATTTAGACATCTTACTTTGTTACGTTATTCGTATCTCGAGACTTTACTTGTGAAATTATAGTGAAAAGATATGTTGCTTTTTTGTACTTGGCTTTTCCTACTTTTGTCCCACATTCTCCTAGCATTTGATTTGGACATCTTATTTTGTTATCGAGACTGTACTTGTGAAATTAGTCTGAACATATATGTTGTTTTGTACTTGTCTTTTCCTACTTTTGTGAGTTTTGTCCCACATTTCATGTTTGAATACTAACTCTCCTAGCATTTGATTTACACATCTTACTTTGTTACGTTATCCGTATCTCGAGACTTTACTTGTGAAATTATAGTGAAAAGATATGTTGCTTTTTTGTACTTGGCTTTTCCTACTTTTGTCCCACATTCTCCTAGCATTTGATTTGGACATCTTATTTTGTTATCAAGACTGTACTTGTGAAATTAGTCTGAACATATATGTTGTTTTGTACTTGTCTTTTCCTACTTTTGTGAGTTTTGTCCCACATTTCATGTTTGTATACCAACTCTCCTAGCATTTGATTTACACATCTTACTTTGTTACGCTGTCCATTTTTTGATGTTGTTTTGTACTTGTCTTTTCCTACTTTTGTCCCATATTTCATGTTTGTACACTAAACTCTCCTAGCATTTGATTGGATGTCGTACTTTGTTATGTTGTTTGTTTCTCGAGACTGCACTTGTGAAATTACACCGAACATATATGTTGCTGTTTTGTTCTTGTCTTTTCCTACTTTTGTCCCACATTTCAGGTTTGTACACTACTTCTCCTAGCATTTGATTTTGACCTCTTACTTTGTTACGCTGTTCGTTTATCTACGTTGTTCGTTTATTGAGAGTGCGCTTGTGACATTACGCTGAACATACATGTTGTTTTGTACTTGTCTTTTCCTACTTTCGTCCCACATTTCACGTTTGTACACCAACTCCTATAGCATTTGATTTAAACGTCTTACGTTGTTCGTTTCTCGAGACTTGTTAAATTACACTGAATGTGCACGTGTTGTTGTTTTGTACTTTGTTCGTTCCGTTTAAGGATTTAACATTTGCTCTTTCATTGAGTACAAAACTTTTGTAAAAGAGTCATCTACTTTTGACATTTGATTTAGACATCTTACTTTGTTACGTTGTTTGTTTTTCAAAACTCCACCGGTGAAATTACAGTGAACATACATGTTGTTTTGTACTTCGTTTGGACTTAACTTGGTCATTTGTATCATAGACACATCGAGAATTTGAAGATTATGAGTTTGAATCCGCCATTAACTTATATAGATAAAAGGGTTTCACGCGCTCAAATTTGTGTAAACGATGTGTACAAGAGGTGTTCTATATGGTCACAATGAAAGTTAGAGTGTTTATCTGACAATTAATAGTAGTGTAATACAAATTGTTATATTATCGTTGCAATTTATTGCCTTATATATCTCCAAAATTGGCCTACGTTGCTCGAACTTTTAAAAATGTTGAACGATTGCATGCTCATTTAAAAACAAAGCATTTGAAGGATCTGACTCGAATGCGACATCATTTGCCTCTTGTAGAATGGTGATTAAATTGATGCTAAGTACTTATAATATTACTCTTTTTTTTTTTTTTTTGCAGTGGGGACATTGGTGTTAGCAAATGAACAGGTAAACTTCAACAACTCAAAACTATATAGTTCCTCCGTTTTAATTTGTTTGTCTTAGTAAATTTTTTACGTAATTTTTAAATATGTAAATTTTACAAAAATGAAGATTTTATGTCAGAATTCACACTTTACATTAGTTAGTTTGACCCTCATACGTACTCAGAATCAAGCCACGGAGGGAGCACTTCGGTGGAAAAATTGAAGTAAAGCATCTAGTGCCCCCTGAACTATGACCAAATTTGCTACGATACACTCTAATTTCATGGGGTCCTATTACCCCCGAACTAAATTTTAATGTATTTTTGTCATCCCCAATTTTATGTAATAAAGGTGTCACGTCAGCACAAATTGGTGACAAAAATACGATAAAATTGAGTTCGGAGTGTAATAGGACCCCTGTGAAGTTGGAGTGTTTCGTAGCAACTTTGACCATAGTTCGGGAGGGTGCTGAACGCTTATCTCTTATAAAAATAAAGATTCTATGTCTGAATTCTCACTGAACATTAGTTAGTTTGACTCTCGTACATACTCAGAACCAAGACAAGACAAACAAATTGAAACAAATTGCATAGTTAACAATAAGTGCTAATCTTTCTTACATTTTTTTTTTTTTTTTGTAGAAAACTTGGTGTGTGGCTAAACCTTCATCAGATTCAAAAACACTAGAAGAAAACATAAACTATGCATGTTCACAAGTGGATTGTAGGATATTGCAAAAGGGTTGTACTTGTTCTTCACCAGATAATCTTATGAACCATGCTTCTATTGCTATGAATCTTTATTACCAAGCTAAAGGAAGGAACCATTGGAATTGCCACTTTGGTAATTCTGCTTTAATTGTCTTGACAGATCCAAGTAAGTCTCTTTAGTTATTTTCTAGTCTATGTAACACAGTTTGACTTGATGCATGCCTTTTTTTATAGACTGTTGTTTTTTTTGTGGTGAGACGGAGATCTATAGGAAACAGTTTCTTTACTTTTCCCAGATTTCAGTTTGTGTGAATACATTGAGTATTTTATTTTTGTTATTGTTGTAATTTGACTTGATGCATGCCTTTTCTAGACCGTCTTTTTTGTCGTGAGACGGGGATCTATAGGAACCAGTCTCTCTGCCTCACCTTTGAGATAGTGATACGATCTGCGTATATTTTACTCTCCCGATCCAACTTTGTGTGAATACATTGAGTATGTTATTGTTGTTGTTGTAATTTGACTTGATACATGTCTTTTCTGGACTGTTTTTTTTGTCGTGAGATAGTGATCTAAAGGAAACAGTCTTTGTACCTCACCTCTGATGTAGTGGTACGGATTGCGTAGCTTTACCCTCCCCAGATCCCACTTTTGTATGAATACGTTGAGTATGTTGTTGTTGTTCTTGTAATTTGACTTGATGCATGGCATTTTCTAGACCGTCCTTTTTGTCGTGAGACAGGGATCTATAGGAAACAGTCTCCCTATCTCACCTATGCGGTAGTCGTACAGATTGCGTATACTTTACCCTTCCAGATCCCACTTAGTGAGAATTCATTGAATATGTTGTCGTTGTAATTTGACTTGATACATGCCTTTTCTAGACCGTCTTTTTTGTCGTGAGACGGAGATCTATAGGAAACAATATCTCTACCGTACCTCTGAGGTAGTGTTACGAATAGCGTACACTTTACCCTCTCCAGATCCCATCCCATTTTGTATGAATACATTGAGTATGTTGTTGTTGTAATTTGACTTGATGCAGTTTGACTCGACACTTATAGGCCACTATAGAATAGAGGTGCCAGTCAAAGCTTTTAGGGGGAAAATTAAGTGCTTCTGAGCAGTAGCAAAAACAATTTTTTGTATCCGAAAAAAAAACATTTTTTTTCGAAAGTACTTTTGAAACTTTGGCCAAGTACAAAATGTTGCTGCAATATTGGCAATTTTTTTTTAATTTTTTTTTTCAAATTGATTAGTCGAACACTAACTGTTACTCTACAACTAACATCTTTATTACAAATATGCAACATTGGTGATTGATCAATAAATGTTTTATGTTGACAATGGCAGGTTATGGCAGCTGTATTTATTAGTGAAGGAACATGATTAGGATAATAATTTGCAGCTAAATGAGGAGGCCATTTTCACTTATTATTAAAAAATAAATTTTTGGTCAATATAATATATAGTCCTTTGTAAAATAAACCTTTTAATATTAGTAATATAAAAGATCTTGTACTTTCCATCACATTGTTAATCCAATTGATTCAACTTTCACTTTATTGATCATGGTTAAAAACACATCTGAAGTATTACGAGTTTTCTCAGGTGTTCGATCACTTTTCCTACATGAAGTATCACCCTCGTTCGATATAAAATTAAAAAATAAACGCGGGAAAATGCTAAATTTGTTCATGAAAATACAAGTAACAAAGAATTAGAAGTTGGACAAGTAAGGAAGTTTCTTCTTTCCATGAAATCTTATCTTCTACCAAGACATTTATCGAGAAAGCAGAACCCCTTTTGAAAGAAGCTATTCAAAAAACACATGGACCGTTTTATACTTCAGAAACAACGTCTATGCCTTAGTGGCATAATCAAGACTATAGACACGTACATGCCCTTCTGAAATAAGCTATTCAGAAACACATAGACCGTTTTATACTTCAGGAACAACGTCCATGCCTCAATGGCATAGACAGATGCCCTTTTGAATGAAGCTATTCAAAATCAAATTCACCGTTTTATACTCCTGGAACAACGTCGTCTATGCCCCAATGGCATAATCAAGACTATAGACACGTACATGCCCTTTTGAAGGAAGCTATTCAGTAACACATGGACCGTTTTATACTTCAGGAACAATGTCTATGCCTCAAAGGCATAATCAAGACTACAGACACGAACATGCCCTTTTGAAAGAAGCTATTCAGAAACAGATGGACCGGTTTATACTCCAGTAACAACTACGCCTCAACGGCATATTCATCAAAACGATGGACACATGCCCTTTTGAAAGAAGCTATTCAGAAACATTTGGAACGTTTTATACTTCAGGAACAATGTCGCCTCAACGAAATATTTATCAAGACTATAGACACATGCCCTTCTGAAAGAAGCTATTCAGAAACACATGGAATGTTTTATACTTCAGGAACAACTACGCCTCAACCAGTGGCGGAGTCAGGATTTTTATTGAGGGTGTTCAGAAGTAAATATATGAGCTAGTCGAACGGGGTTCGATATCTACTATATATGGCATTAAAAATACTTTTTACCATGTAAAAATAGTATAAGAACAGTATAATTTTCTGTCGAAGGGGGTTCATCCTGGAGCAAAGGTGGCTCCGCCACTGGCCTCAACGGCATAATCATAAGGCTATAGACACGTACATGCCCTTTTGAAAGAAGCTATTCATAAACAAATGGACCGTTTATACTTCAGGAACAACGTCTATGCCTCGGTGGCATAATCAAGACTATAGACACGTACATGCCCTTTTGAAAGAAGCTATTCAGAAATAGATAGACCGTTTTATACTTCAGTAACAACATGCATAATGAAGACTATAGACACGTACATTCCCTTTTGAAAGAAGCTATTCAGAAACACATGGACCGTTTTATACTTCAGTAACAACTACGCCTCAACGGCATATTCATTAAGACTATAGACACGTACATGCCCTTTTGAAAGAAGCTATTCAGACACACATGGACCGTTTTATACTTCAGTAACAACATGCATAATGAAGACTATAGACATGTACATGCCCTTTTGAA
This sequence comes from Capsicum pubescens, assembly GCA_030864215.1. Taxonomy (NCBI): domain Eukaryota; kingdom Viridiplantae; phylum Streptophyta; class Magnoliopsida; order Solanales; family Solanaceae; genus Capsicum; species Capsicum pubescens. The sequence continues at coordinate 40,182,643 of CM061547.1, forward strand.
AGAAGCTATTCAGAAACACATGGACCGTTTTATACTTCAGTAACAACATGCATAATGAAGACTATAGACACGTACATGCCCGTTTGAAAGAAGCTATTCAGAAACACATGGACCGTTTTATACTTCAGTAACAACTACGCCTCAACGGCATATTCATCAAGACTATAGACACATCAATAGAGGCTCTTGGAACTAATAGTAATCCCATAGTAGCTGCTGCTCCTTGTGTTGAAATACTATTACTGCAATGAATTACTAACTTCTTCAACACTGCTGCATTCTTTATAACATGATTTATAAGTCTGATTTCACGTACATGTCCAGTAAATCTTCTAATAGTTACAAATCTCAGATGATGAGTAAAACAATCTGATATCTCTTTCTTTTCCCAATACGAATGCTCCGAAGGCAAGGCGGATTCAGAATCTAGAGTCGACGTGTCAACCTGCAGCATTGTCAGTGAGTACTTCAGAATCAATGTCAACTAACGTGAACCTCTTTGACTAGACGCGATATAGTCAATGTCAAGAGTAAAAGACTAACAAAATGGTGGCTATTATTTAAATATAGGGTCGAAAAGTGAACTCCAGGATAGTGGCTATTTTTCAAAGAGAGGTGGCCAAAATGTGGCTAGTGAGGGTATAACTAACCTATGGAATTTGAAACTTTATAACAATAACTAAAAAAAAAAGGCAGCTCTATGCACTAAAGTTATCCCTATGCGCGGTGTCCGGGGAAGGGTCCCACTATAAGGGTGTATTGCACGCAGCCTTACCTTGCATTTCTGCCAGAGGCTGTTTCCAACGCTTGAACCTGTGACCTCCTGGTCACATGACAACAACTTTACCAGTTACTCCAACTAATTCAACTAATATGAACCTTTTTGACTAGACGCGATATAGTCAATGTCATGAGTAAAAGACTAACAAAATGGTGGCTATTATTTAAAGAGGGTCGAAAAGTGAACTTTAGGATAGTGACTATTTTTCAAAGAGAGGTGGCCAAAATGTGGCTAGTGAGGGTACAAATACCCTATGGAATTTGAAAATTTATAACAGTAACTATTCTTTTTTCTAAAAAAAAAAAAACGATTAATTCAACTAATGTGAACCTTTTTGACTAGACGCGATATAGTCAGAGTAAAAGACTACCAAAGCAGTGGCTATTATTTAAAGATAGCATCGAAAAGTGAACTCCAGTACAGTGGCTATTTTTCAAAGAGAGGTGGCCAAAATGTGGCTAGTAAGGGTATATAACTACACCCTCATTAGTGATGTCAATTTTTTGAAGATGTCTCCATACCCTAAAGACAAAGTTAAGTACAATGTTGTCACTCATGGAGTTCAAGTCCAAGGTTGTACATAACACATGCACCTCCATGAAAGGGATTCCACACTCGTAGATTTTGAAATCTCGAGACTGCATGATACGTCAACAACAAATAATGAGTACAGTCAAAACTCTATATAACGAAATCATCTGGTCGTTATAACAATTATACATAACACACACACACACCATGAAAGGGATTTCACACTTGTAGATTTCAAAATCTCGAGACAGCATGATACGTCAACAACAAATAATCTCTATATAGCGAAAACATACCTCATGAAAGGGATTCCACACTTGTAGATTTCAAAATCTCGAGACAACATGATACGTCAACAACAAATAATGAGTATAGTCAAATCTCTATATAGTGAAATCATCTGGTCGTTATAACAATTATACATAACACACACACCTCATGAAAGGGATTCCACACTTGTAGATTTCAATCAACAACAAATAATGAGTATAGTCAAATCTCTATATAGTGAAATCATCTGGTCGTTATAACAATTATACATAGCACACACACCTCATGAAAGGGATTCCACACTTGTAGATTTCAAAATCTCGAGACAGCATGATACGTCAACAACAAATAATGAGTATAGTAAAATCTCTATATAGTGAAATCATCTGGTCGTTATAACAATTATACATAACACACACACCTCATGAAAGGGATTCCACACTTGTAGATTTCAAAATCTCGAGACAGCATGATACGTCAGCAACAAATAATGAGTATAGTCAAATCTCTATATAGCAAAATCATCTGGTCGTTATAACAGTTATACATAACACACACACACCATGAAAGGGATTCCACACATGTAGATTTCGAAATCTCGAAACTACATGATCCGTCAACAACAAATAACGAGTACAGTTTTTTTGTGAAGCTTTTTCTTCCTACCAAACACATCCTTGAATATAAGGATTTGGTAAGTCCAAAATTTATAAAACACTATGTTAACAAAAAGAAGCACCATAGATAACACATGAAAATTACTAGTAAAATTGACATAAATATATAGTCATCCATCAAATAATAGCCAGTAAATGTATATTTTTCGTATGTTAATGCACAATATACATAAAATATACATTTTTTGATACGTAACAACGTATATTTGACTAGTCAATGTATTATTTTTTACGAAAAAAATTACGTAGGTATTAACACACAAACTAGTCAAATATACGTTGTTATGAGAAAATATACGTTATCACATAACAACGTATATTTTCCACATATTAGATGAAATTTTTTTATGAGAATATTTTTGAATTGTATCATCTTGAGTTTGTTATGTTGAATGTGTATATCAATCCAATAACAATCACAAAGGCTCAAACTCTCTAACGAGGCACAATTCCCGATGACGTTAGCTAGGGTTTCATCGCGCTCTAGCGTGATACGAGTGAGTTTTAGGGTTTTCAAGTTGACGCAACCTTCAAAAGGGGAAGCATTACGTAGAATATATTCATCTAGCTCCACGAATCGAAGGAATTTGCCATGGAAGATGCCACGTGGTGGCGCGTATAAATATGGTTCGTCATCAATAGTAATGTTTTCTTGACACGAAAGCGAAATCCCCCCTAGTTTTTTTTTTCTCTTTTGAGATACTCTATCCATCTTTGCATGTCGTTGTTATTGCTGTTGTCGTAGTACTTTTCAGACTCGTACCAACTTTCTGACAGGTGATGTGGAAAAACTCGATAACGCTACCAATATGTGACGAAAGAATGTTGTCCATGACGGACGATGATGGTGTACTGGACCATTGTACTTGATGTTTTCGTATTTTAGGGAACGAAAATCGAGTTATCGATTTCGATATAAACCTCCAACGTTTAGATAATGTGCTTGTTGCTATGGCTTCTTTTGTAGGAAGATAGGAAATTATTGAACATAAAATATGATCATGAAGATTGCTAATTAAATATTGATGCATGGTGATAATTAAAATATGAAAATTTGGAATTTAATTTTAGTATAAGCTTGAATTTTTGATGATATGAAATTATGAATATTCATGACATTGATTTCTATATTTATATAATAGAATTTGGACTCCTAATTTGAGAGGGATATGAAATAGGAAAAGTATAATATATAATCGATGGTAAATAATGTTATTTTTTGAAAATATTTTAACTATTTTTTTTTACTCCTTTTCCATTAAGTAATCTATTTAATTAGTCACATAATAATATATATTACTTTCGCTGCAAGAAAGAATATATTTTACGTGAGCCGAGGGTTTATCGGAATTTTAAATAATTATCGTACGAGCAAGATTTTTCAAAATAAAAGGAGTTTGGTACCGGAAAACCTTACTCGGATTAAAAATATAGTCTTAAACACGTCATAATATTTATGTAGCCATAAAAAAGTTAGTTTATAAGAGTAAAATTTAAAAATAAGTTAAATTGTTTGTAATTTTAGAAGGAAATTATTATATCTAAAATAAAATAAATAAAAAATAAGATCACCTAAACTCATTCAAATTTAAATCTACGATCCCTCTTGCAAATAGTCTTTAGCAAAAAAAAATATCAAAGTAGGATATAACTTATAAATAAAAAACTAAGAGGCTACCAGACCGACTTAACATAATCCTCCTTTACTTTATCTAACTCGACGTCAAGCCATGAAAACAATTTTTAGCAGAAAAAACATCGAAGTAGGATATAACTTATAAATAAAAAAATAAGACGCTACTAGACCGACTTAACATAATTCTCCTTTACTTTATCTAACTCGACGTCAAGCCATGAAAACAGTCTTTAGCAGAAAAAACATCGAAGTAGGATATAACTTATAAATAAAAAAATAAGACGTTGGCAGACCGACTTAACAGAATCCTCCTTTACTCTATCTAACTCGATTTCAAGTCATGAAAACTGTCTTTAGCAGAAAAAATATCGACGTAGGATATAACTTATAAATAAAAAAATAAGACGTTAGCAGACCTACTTAACAAAATCCTCCTTTACTCCATCTAACTCGGTTTTAAGTCATGAAAACAGTCTTTAGCAGAAAAAATATCAAAGTAGGATATAACTTATAAATAAAAAAATAAGACGTTAGCAGTCCGACTTAACAAAATCCTCCTTTACTCTATCTAACTAAGCTTCAAGTCATGAAAGCAGTCTTTAGCATAAATACAAGATAAGACTGCGTACATACAATATATCTTTATCGTCTGGCCATTCTCTGAACTTCGCATACAGCAGAAGCTTTAGTGGAACTTGAAAACGTTGAAGTAGTATATAACTTATAAATAAAAAAATAAGACGTTACTAGACCGACTTAACAGAATCCTCTTTTACTCTATCTAACTCTGATTTCAAGTCATGAATACAACCTTTAGCAGAAATGCGAGACAAGACCGACTCCGCACACAACAGAAGCTTTAGCACTTTGAATTTCACCTTATATAAATGAATATACTAGTAGGATGTGCTATGCACAATACGTCTTTATAATTCGACCTTTCTCCAAACTCCACACAAAGTCGAAGTTTTGGTGCGCTAAGTTGGCCCCTTATATATATGAGTATACTAGTAGGGTGTCCTGTGTACAATAGATCTTTATAGTCTGACCATTCTCCAAACTTCACACCCAGCAGAAGTTTTAGTACATCGAATTATTCCTCATATAAATGAGTATACTCGTAGGGTGTGCTGCGTACAATAGATCTAGTTTGGTACGTCTCCAAACTCCGCACACAGTAGAAGCTTTAGTAAATCGAAATGCCCCTCATATAAATGAGTATACTAGTAAGGTCTAAGGTGTGCTGCGTACAATAGATCTGTATAATCTGACCCTTCTTCGAACTCCACCAAATTACCGCTTGATATAAATAAGTATACTCGTAGGGCGTGCTGCATATAATAGATCTAGTCTGATACGTATCCAAACTCCTCACACAATAGAAGCTTTAGTAAACCGAATAACCCCTCATATAAATGAGTATACTAGTAAGGTGTAAGGTGTGCTGCGTAAATATATCTTTATAATCTGATCCTTCTTCGAACTCTGTACACAACAGAAGTTTTAGTACACCAAATATAAATAAGTATACTAATAGGGTGTGCTGTGTGCACCTTTGTTCATTTTTTTTTTTTCAAACACCACCAAAACCTACCGGGTGTCATCAACTCATATAGAGCAATGTTTACATTTTGTGGTCGAACCCTTACTCGAAACTTGCGCATAACGAAAACTTTAGTGCATCGAGCCGTCCCATTTGCGCAAAGATCAAATCCTGGAGCATTTTCACGTGCATTTTCATCATCTCGAATCCAAAATCCAGATGAAATTGAAATCAATAACTACAAAGATTGGTTAAGTCCAAATGAAGTAATCAGGATTTTTCAAAATCTGAAGAACCCAAGTTCAGCATTACATGTACTAACATTAATATCAGAAAGGAAAGATTACAAACCCAATGAAGCTATTTATAGTATAGTTATCAAGAGTCTTGGAATATCCAAGAATTTTGATGATATTGAAACCCTTATGGAGAAAATCAAGAATGAAAGAAAATGTAGACTTTCTGATGATTTTTTCTATAATGTGATCAAGATTTATGCTCATTTAGGTGGTAGGATTAATAGTGCAATTGATATGCTTTTCGATATGCCTAGTTATAAGTGTTGGCCTAGTGTTAGAACTTTTAATTTTGTACTGAATGTGCTTGTGAATAGTAAGCAGTTTGATGTTGTTGATAAGGTGTATACGCGTGGTGTATACGAGTTGGGGGTTGAGATTGATGAGTGTTGTTTGAATATCATCGTTAAAGGTTTGTGTCGTTGTGGGGAGTTTGATGCTGCGTATAAGGTGTTTGATGAATTTCCTAAACAGAATTGTCGACCCAATGTTAGAACGTTTGCGACTGTAATGCATGCTTTATGTGAGCGCGGTCGTGTAGATGAGGCTTTGAGTTTGTTAGTGAGGATGGAAAGGGAGGAAGTTGAGGCTGACGCTGTCGTTTTTAATACGTTGATTTTTGGGCTTAGGAAGGTAGGGAGAGTTGATGAGGCGATCGAGATGTTTAAGAAAGTGATGGTGAAAGGTTGTGATCCGAATCCGGGGACTTATCAAGAGATGTTGTATGCTTTACTTGATGGAAAGAGGTTTTCGGAGGGGAAAGATTTTATGGCTGTGATGATCGATAAGAGGGTGAATCCAAGTTTCGAGTCTTATAAGGTGATGGTACATGGCCTTTGTGATGGTAAGCTTCTTGGAGATTTAGATTGGGCATTGAGGCAGATGGTGAGACATGGATTCGTGCCGAGGATGGGTATGTGGAAGAAGATTCTTGGTTGCTTGTTTCCAGATGGAGATTGTGTTACGACCTGTTCTTATGATGAAATTCTTGCAGACTAAATCTACAATGTTTAGAACGTTTTCGACTATAATGCATTCTTTATGTGCGCGCGGTCGTGTTGATGAAGCGTTGAGTTTGTTAGAGAGGATGGAAAAGGAGGATGTTGAAGCTGATGCTGTCTTTTTTAATACGTTGATTTTTGGGCTTAGGAAGGTAGGGAGAGTTGACGAGGCAATTGAGATGTTTAAGAAAGTGATGGTGAAAGGTTGTGATCCGAATCCGGGGACTTATCAAGAGATGTTGTATGCTTTACTTGATGGTAAGAGGTTTTCGGAAGCGAAAGATTTTATGGCTGTAATGATCGATAAGAAGGTGAATCCAAGTTTCGAGTCTTATAAGGTGATGATACACGGCCTTTGTGATGGTAAGCTTCTTGGAGATTTAGATTGGGTGTTGATGCAGATGGTGAGACATGGATTCGTGCCGAGGATGGGTATGTGGAAGAAGATTCTCGGTTGCTTGTTTCCTGATGGAGGTTGTGTTACTACCTGTTCTTATGATGAAATTCTTGCAGACTAAATCTACAATGTTTAGAAACGTAGCACGATGGTATTACGTGTCCCATATGCATTCTCTTCACTATGTTAAATTCGCACAACAAATGGCTGAAAGCATAGTTGCTATTATTAGCTCTAGCTCATAGCAGCCGTGAAGACTCGCAGAGTTGAAGAAAGTTTTGAGAGTTGACGAGGGGATTGAGATGTTTAAAAAAGTGATGGTGAAAGGTTATGATTCAAATCCGGGGACTTATCAAGAGATGTTGTATGCTTTGCTTGACGCTAAGAGGTTTTTGGAGGTCAAAGATTTTATGGCTGTAATGATCGATAAGAGGGTGAATCCTAGTTTCGAGTCTACTAAGGTGATGATACATGCAGATGGTGAGACATGAATTCGTGCCGAGGATGGGTATGTGGAAGAAGATTCTTGGTTTGCTTGTTTCCTGATGGAGGTTGTGTTACTACCTGTTCTTATGATGAAATTCTTGCAGACTAAATCTACAGTGTTTAGAAACGTAGCACGATGGTATTACGTGTCCCATATGCATTCTCTTCACTATGTTAAATTCGCACAACAAATGGCTGAAAGCATAGTTGCTATTATTAGCTCTAGCTCATAGCAGCCGTGAAGACTCGCAGAGTTGAAGAAAGTTTTGAGAGTTGACGAGGGGATTGAGATGTTTAAAAAAGTGATGGTGAAAGGTTATGATTCAAATCCGGGGACTTATCAAGAGATGTTGTATGCTTTGCTTGACGCTAAGAGGTTTTTGGAGGTCAAAGATTTTATGGCTGTAATGATCGATAAGAGGGTGAATCCAAGTTTCGAGTCTACTAAGGTGATGATACATGCAGATGGTGAGACATGGATTCGTGCCGAGGATGGGTATGTGGAAGAAGATTCTTGGTTGCTTGTTTCCTGATGGAGGTTGTTGTACTACCTATACTTGCGATGAAATTCTCGCAGACTAAACCTATACAGTTTCGTTATGTTAAATTCGCACAACAAATGGCCGAAAGCATAGTTGCTATCGTATCTCTAGCTCATAGCAGCCGTGAAGACTTGCAGAGATGAAGAAAACCTGATATTAGCTTCATTTCTTTAGCAACTGCTCGTGTTTCAACCAGACGAGGTTTCATGTACTAAGTTTACGGGGAAAGAGTTATGCCCGAGGGAAAAAGCTCAATTACATGAAGACAAAGCCTTGAATCTTGATCGAGTAAGTTTGTCAATCCCTTTATGTTTAGAAGAGGGCTATATTGTTGATATTTTGTTCACTTGTACAAGATCTCAGTACTACCTTTGTGCCTTTCATGAATACAATTAAAACCGTTTTTAAGAAAAAAAAAGTTCTGTCGAAATATATGTATTCATTAGCAACACAACAATCATATATTTTCGTGACGTTCCTTTCAAATTATTTCTATACTGCAGCTGATTTTGGACTTCTATATATCATCAAAACTATGCATATCAAGAAACTAGTTGCTTCCTACGATATCCGTGAATCAACAAAGTTAAGTACCTGAACGTAATTGAAAGCTTTAGCACAACCAACATAGGTAATCGAGAAGAATTGAAGAGCTAATAGGCTCGTTCCACCTAGCGTCGATTACTAACAAACTGGAGCCTAATCTTTTTAAGTGTTGAAAGAGCATCTTCCATGCTAATTCTTGCATCAGGTGTCACTACGGTGCAACTCAAAGCTAGTTTCATGATAGATAGCAGGCACTGCATCTTTCTGTCGGTTCGTTCATCCCCTGGTCGTACCAGATTAGCATCCACAACCTGATGAATTCCACTAGGAAAAAAATCAGCAACCCAACTTCGTAGGCTCAAGTCTCCAGAAAATAGTTCATCACTGGGTTTCATTCTGGTAAACGTCTCCATCATTAGGATGCCAAAACTATAGACATCGCAGCGTGTGGATACTATACCATCTTGTCCATACTCTACAATCATGCATGGTAAAAATGATTAGAAAAAAAGGGCAGCCCGGTGCACTAAAGCTACTTCTTTGCGCGGTGTCCGGGGAAGGGCCCCACCACAAGGGTGTATTGTACGCAGCCTTACCTTGCATTTCTGCCAGAGGTTGTTTTCGACGCTTGAACCCGTGACCTCCTGGTCACATGGCAGCAACTTTACCAGTTACTCCAAGGCTCTCCTTCGGTAAAAATGATTAGAAGAACTTCATAATTATCAAGGAATATGCTAAACCTAAGCGCAATATTTAAGGGAAAGAATTATTTTGGGTAGTTTAAAGATATGAGGAAACTTTAAAAAGTTCTGATACCTGGAGCGATATATCCGATGGTTGCAATTGTTCTTGTTTGAACAAAAGTCTCCTCCTCACCTAACAATTTTGCAATGCCAAAATCACTAACATGGCCAACCATTTCTTGATCTAGCAAGACATTGCTTGGCTTCAAGTCACAATGCACAACGGTTGTTGTATAGCCATTGTGGAGATAGACCATTGCAGATGCAACGTCTATCATTGTATCTAATCTCTGCATTATGTCTAAGAAGAAGTTATGAGAGTACAACCATTTTTCAAGTGTCCCATTAGGCATGTATTCCAATATTACGGCTTTGAAATCAGGGTTGGAGCAACTAGTGATGACTTTAGTAAGATTTCGATGGCGGAGGTTTCGCAAAACCTCACATTCTGTATCAAAACTTTTGAATGCACCCTCCAATTCCACGTTGAATACCTTTGCTGCCACAAGAGTTCCATCCGTAAGTATCCCTTTGTAGACCTTACTGAAGCTCCCACTACCGAGCAAATTGCTTTCGCTGAATCCTTCTGTTGCTTGTTCAAGTTCATAATAGGAAATTCTTTCATGCCCTTTTACTGGACAGACATCTGCTTGACCAACATTCTTCTTTATCTTTCGCATTCTTATATATGTGAGCGCTAATGCAAGAAATAGGAGGCCGACTCCCAAAAGGATGTACGGAACCAAGATTGCCTTTTTCCTCTTGGGAGATTTGATGACACATGGTGATGCATAAAACTTAGGATCACCACAGAGTGCATCATTAGACAAGAAAGATTGACCATTGGCATTTGCAAAAGGACCACCCATGGGGATCTCTCCGCTGAGTTTGTTAAATGAGAAGTTCAGGTGTTTGAGATACACAAGAGCTTCTAAAGACTTTGGAATTTCTCTGCTAAGATTGTTATAGGACAAATCCAAGAATTCCAACGACAACATTTTCCCAAATGAATCTGGAATAGGCCCATACAATCTATTACGTGCTAGAGAGAGACTAGTCAATTTATCTAGATCCCCTATAGTGCTAGGGATATTACCTGAAACTTTATTCTTTGACAGATCAATGAGCGTTGCAGCCTTAAAGTTTCCGATCTCCAGTGGAATTTTCCCACTTAATAAATTGGATGGCACATCAAATTCTATGAGATCTCGAATGTTCCCCAAGCTTGCAGGTAATCTCGAATTCAGCCTGTTGTAAGCTAGATGAATTTTCCTCAAACTAGTAACATTCCCTAAGCATCGCGGCACAGAACCAGAAAACTGATTACCTGACAAGTTTAATGCACCAAGATTCTTTAAATTACAGATTACATCTGGTATGGTTCCTTCTATCTTGTTGTTATCTAGGTAAAGTTCTTGAAGGTTCAACATGCCATGAATAGTATCTGGAATATATCCAGTCAACGCATCTTCTACCAGATTCATCCTTATCATTCCAGTAAGATTACCTATTTCTTTAGGAATGATTCCCTTCAGTTTACAAAACGCTCCTTCAAAAATTTGCAAAGAGTCAGAGAAATTACCTACAGATGAAGGGAAAACCCCATCTATTGGATTCACAGCAAAACTTACTACTCTTAATTTCCTACAATTCGTCAAAGATGTCAGAAAGCTCAATGTTGAATCGCTGTAAAAATTATTGATCTGCAAATTCAGAAGCTCAAGGTACTCTAAGTTACCAAGTGATGTAGGAATTCGACCTGTGAAACTATTGTTTGAGAGATCAAGTATGCTGAGTCTTGAAGAATTTGAGATTGTAGGAGAGATAGAACCACTCAAATTGGTAAATCCACAGTAAAACCCTTTTAGGCTGGGCGTTCCGCGGCCTAAATCTGAAGGTAGAGTACCTGAAAGTTTGTTGTCTGCAAGTCCTAGGCTCTCCAGTGCTGTCAGGTTGAAAATGCTTGCTGGGACTGAGCCAGTTAATTCATTCGTCTCTAATTCTATAGTCTCTAGTTTCATAAGATTACCTAGCTCCACCGGTATCTCTCCTGTCAAGTGGGGGAAATATATGAGCACCAAAGGGAAAGAAAAAAATTCAAATTTCTTATAGGGAAATATCGTACTACCTTCCAAATGCAGGTATCCGAGATATATTGCTGCAAGACCTGTTATGTTTCCCAACTCTCTTGGTACTGTTCCAGTGAATTCATTAGTTGACAATGCCAAGACTTTGAGCTTTCTGCATTTTTCCACATTTGGTGGAATAGAGCCATGTAGGTTGTTATTTCCAATGTTCAGTCTTTCCAAGTTTGGGAGATGGTCGCATACAGTTTCTGGAAGCTTACCGGTAAGATTGTTACCAGTAAGAGCAATGATTTGCATTGTATTAACGTTAAAGATTGATGGTGGTATAGAGCCAGTAAGCCGGTTGAATTGCAGGTCTAAAATAGTCATGTAACGAAAATGACCAAATTCTTGAGGGATCTCTCCTTCGAGAAAATTTTTGGACATCATTAACTCTTCCAACTTTGTTAGATTAGAAAGAGAGGATGGGATTCCTCCGTAAAACTGATTTCTCGAAAGTTGCAGAAAGCGAAGGTTCGATAACAAACTTAAAAATGATGGTATGACTCCAGTGAAGTTATTTCTGGAGCAATCAATCATTTTCAATCTCCGCAAATGAGCCAACTCTTTTGGCAATTCTCCATGGAAAGTGTTGTTTTTGATGTCGAGGGAAACAAGAAATGAGAGGTTTCCAACGTGTGGAGGAATGATACCATGAAGTTGCATGTTAGAAATGTCTAAAGAGTGACTCTATGATGGCGAGAGCTGCAAGTGATTCCAATCCAGCTGCAAACTGAGCTTGAAGAAGACCAGTTGCGTGCTAAGATATTATTAGGATACGGAGAAATGTGTGATTTCAAGGCAAGAAGAGCAGCTTCGTCTGTGCTATTATTGGGAACAACAGCCAGTATAGCATAGTGCTGAAGCAGAAAGAAAACTACAAAAGCAAAGAAAAGATTGCAACTTATGCCCATATTACAGACCGGTATCTTTTTTTTCTCCTAAAACAATACTAGATGAGGTCTCTGGAGTGTTTTTTGGTTGAGAGTATGGTCTACTTAATGATATGAAATTCATTGAATACCAATTTATACTGTCGTTAGTCTCTTCTGGAGTGTCTTTTGGTTAAGAGTGTCGATTTTTAAGTAGTACAAGTTGTATTTGTGAAAGCCGTTCAATCTGTTTTTTTCCGCCTTGATTGGTCGTAGCTACAGGTCTGTCACTCTTTTTTCTTTCGCGGGGCATGGCATGGAGGGTGCTGCATTATTGAGGAGTGGCAAACTAGAACATGGCAGTAGCGGACTAAAACGTCTCCATCGCCTTTATGAGCTATGCCAAAAACTTCAGCCTTGATACGGTGTCAAATTGTCAATTAGTCTTTGCAGTGTTTTCTGGTTAAGAGTGTCACTTTTAAGTACTACTAGCTGCTGTATTAGTGAAAGCCGGTCAATTCGTGACCACAGGTCTGTCGCGGGGCATGGCATGGAGGGTGCTGCATTATTGATGTCACGACCCAAGCCGAGCCGAGGCCCTGGCCGCGACGGACATCCCGAACTATCAACGCCCGAGAGACCCCTACCCCTCTTAACGTTTTGGGCCCAGGCCCGCACGGCTTTAAAACGCGTCAGCATCCCTCCTGTGTTTTGTCAATGTGGGACTCCTTCCTGTGAAAACCGGTCAATTCGTGACCACAGGTCTGTCGCGGGGCATGGCATGGAGGGTGCTGCATTATTGATGTCACGACCCGAGCCGAGGCCCTGGCCGCGACGGACATCCCGAACTATCAACGCCCGAGAGACAATACCCCTCTTAACGTTTTGGGCCCAGGCCCGCACGGCTTTAAAACGCGTCAGCATCCCTCCTGTGTTTTGTCGATGTGGGACTCCTTCCTGTGAAAGCCGGTCAATTCGTAACCACAGGTCTGTCACGGGGCTTGGAGGGTGCTGCATTATTGAGGAGTTGGAAACTAGAGCATTATTCAGTTCCAGCAGTTTTTTGAAATATCGATTTTGAGTTAGCAGCATGGTTGGTTTGTATATTCATATGCCCTATTGTGGAACTTGAATTCTTTGTGAAAGAAAATGAACCATTTTATAAAACAGCTTAATCAAGAGAAGTACTGGCAAGATCGAATATTGAGATTGTGATCATGATTAGTATATGGATTGTGAACCCCCCACGGGTCCTCCCTGGAGCTTAGGCTCGAAAAATATATACAAAGAGTACGTTAGATCGTTGCATCCATTCCATTTTATCGCGTTGCATTGCATTGCGCTTTTTTCTTATATTATGTAACTTTGCGGCTTGATCCGCATGACGCTTTTCTGCTTGTTGGGCGTTTACTTCACTCGTAACTTATTTGATCTTCATTTCAATTTGTTCTATCTTTGTGTTGGGCATACCTATCCCGATCGAATCGGAGTAGGTGCCATCATAACCTTGAAATATTGAATCGTGACATGATGCCAACTTACCTATTAATACTCGTAAATATTGACCTACATGCAATTAATCCGTTATAAGTAATTTCATACTATCAAAAAACTCTACACTGTCAGTATATAAAACTTAAACTGTATATTTTAAATACATATGTAATTGCCAACTTACCTATTAATACTTGTCAATATTGACCTACATGCAATTACTCCGTTACAAGTAATTTGATACTATCGAAAAACTCTACATTATCAGTATATAAAACTTAAACTCTGTATTTAAATACATATATAATTACCAACTTACCTATTAATACTCGTCAATAATATTGACCTACATATAATTACTCCGTTATAAGTAACTTGATATATACTATCAAAAAACTCTACACCGTCAGTATATAAAACTTAAACTTTGTATTTAAATACATATGCAATTGCCAACTTACCTATTAATACTCGTCAATAATATTGACCTACATATAATTATTCCGTTATAAGTAACTTGATATATACTATCAAAAAACTCTACACCGTCAGTATATAAAACTTAAACTCTGTATTTAAATACATATGTATACTTGTCAATATTGACCTACGCGTAATTACTCTCTTATAAGTAAGTTGATACTATCGAAAAACTCTACACCGTTAGTATATAAAACTTAAATTCTGTATTTAAATACATATGTAAATAGATCAGACATTTACTGCGTATTTACTGAGTCAAATGTTTCAGACAAAACAACAAAATTAATGGCAATTAGGCCAAAATACAGTTACTTAGTACCTTTCATCCATTCATTAATTCCTACAATTTTTAAAATTGTTGCCTTATTTTTCTCTTTACAGTTATAATATTTTTATATAAAGTTAGGAAAATGAAACATTTTTTGTTTCATTTCCATACTTTATAGTAAATAACGTGAATTCAAATTAATCAATCGAGCACGATGAAAGCTCCTGCAGCTCCCCCTCCTCCCGCTCCGAAGAAAAAAGAGAAGAAGAAGGAGGTGATTCGATTGGAGCGCGAATCGGTTATTCCAATACTGAAATCGCGGTTAATTATGACACTTGCGAATTTAATTGAGAATGATTCTGATCGCGATGAATTTCTCAAGCTATGCAAGAGAGTTCAATACACGATTCGCGCTTGGTACAACATTCAATTCGAAGACCTAATGGGATTGTACGCTTTATTTGACCCGATCCACGGTGCACAGACCCTAGAACAACAAAAATTAAACGACGATGACATAGATGAACTGGAACAAGATTTCTTAAAATGCTTGTTCCAAGTAATGGACAAGAGTAATTTCAAAATCGCGAGTGATGAAGAATTAGAGATCGCGAATTCAGGCCAGTACTTATTAAACCTACCCATAACAGTGGATGAATCAAAACTGGACACTAAACTTCTGTCCAAATACTTTGCGCGAAACCCTCGCGAAGAGAAACTCCCCGAATTTGCTGATAAGTATGTCATTTTTCGCCGTGGCATTGGCATTGACAGGACAACAGACTGGTTCATCATGGAGAAAATCGACATGATCATTGCGCGTACCTGGAAATGGTTGATGAAAAAAGTTGGTGGTGACAAATTTTTCGGGAAAAAAATCTACAAGAGGAATAAAAAACCGCGAAAGAAACGCCTTCCATCTGAAATGGAGCAAGATTTCTACGTAGAAAGAATCAGAATCCAGAACATGGAACTAACAGTCCCTAACGTACTCAGCAAGATAACCATACAAGAGCCAACGTTCGAGAGGATCATCGTAGTTTATAGGAGAGCTACAGAAGAGGATTCAGAGAAGTTAGATAGAGGGATATATGTCAAACATTTGAAGAACATACCAATGGCTGATCTCGAAATAGTCTTACCTGAGAAGAAAAACCCTAGCTTAACCCCAATGGATTGGGTACAGTTCATAGCATCAGCTGTCGTAGGTCTATTCGCGGTTGTTACATCCCTTGACATGCCTAAAGCTGACGCGTGGGTGCTCTTCGCGGTCCTATCAACCGTGATAGGTTACTGCGCGAAAATCTACTTCGGGTTCCAGCAGAACATGGCACAGTATCAAAACCTAATAACACAGTCTATGTATGACAAACAATTGGACAGTGGAAGGGGTACATTGTTACATTTATGTGATGATGTGATACAACAAGAGGTAAAAGAGGTTATAATATCATATTATATACTAATGGAACAAGGTAAAGCAACACTATTGGATCTTGATAACAGATGTGAAGAGTTGATTAAAGAAAGATTTAAATTTAGTTGCAATTTTGATGTTGATGATGCTGTGCAAAAGTTAGAGAAATTAGGAATTGTTGCTAAGGATGAAATTGGAAGATATTATTGTATTGGTTTGAAAGGGGCTAATGAGATTATTGGAACAACTACTGAGGAAATGGTGCTTAAGGCTAAACAAGGTCAGGCTGCAGCTGCACCCCTTATTTCTTGATGATGTCGTCGTCGTCGTTGTCGCGGAGGCGGATTCAGAATTTCAACTTTACAGGGTTTGGATTCCGAGTTTTACGTTAGTTCGCTTTTTGATACACACATACAAGATCTATGATGTCGGAGTCAGAATTTGAACGTTGTAGGGTTGGATTCCGAGTTTTACCACGTCTCGCGTGATCTAATTATTTGTAGTTAGTGGCGCTTTTTGACACACACGTACAAGATCTATGATGTGGCTGAGGCGGATTCGGGGTTTGAACTTTATAGGGTTTGGATTCGGAGTCAGGATTTGAACGTTGTAGGGTTTGGATTCAGAGTTTTACCGCGTCTCGCGTGATCTAGTTATTTGTAGTTAGTTCGCTTTTTGATACACATATACAAGATCTATGATGTCGCGGAGTTGGATTCGGGATTTTGAACTTTATAGGGTTTGGATTCGGAGTCAGGATTTGAACGTTGTAGGGTTTGGATTCGGAGTTTTACCACGTCTCGCGTGATCTAATTATTTGTAGTTAGTTCGCTTTTTGACACACACGTACAAGATCTATGATGTCGCTGAGACGGATTCGGGATTTGAACTTTATAGAGTTTGGATTCAGAGTTTTACCACGTCTCGTCATCTAATTATTTGTAGTTAATTTTTGGAAGAATAATTTGAAATGACTCTATGGTGGGGTCATTTTCATGTAATTTTTACTATTTTGCACATCTTAGTTGTGTCAATTTTGTAGCCAAAAAAAGAATAAATTATTTTGTACTCTTTTTTTTTTTAAAATATTGGTCTATCATTTCGATTATCGATCTTTGAGTTTATTAAATAGTTAAACCAATAACCACATCTCGTCATCTAATTATTTGTAGTTAGTGCACTTTTTGATACACATACAAGATCTATGATGTCACTGAGGCGAATTCAAAATTCGAACTTTATAAGGTTTGGGTTTGGAGTTTTAATTTACCGCATCTCGCGTGATCTAATTATTTGTAATTAGTGCATTTTTTGATACACATACATGATCTATGATGTGATAGAGACGGATTCAGGATTTAACTTTATAGGGTTTGGATTCGGAATTTTAATTACCATGTCTCGTGATCTAAGTATTTGTAGTTAGTGCGCTTTTGATACACATATACAAGATCTATGATGTCACTGAGACGGATTCGGGATTTGAACTTTATAGGGTTTGGATTCGGAGTTTTATCGCGGCTCGTTATCTAATTATTTGTAGTTAGTGCGCTTTTTGATACACATATACAAGATCTATGATTTCGCTGAGGCGGATTCAGGATTTGAACTTTATAGGGTTTGAATTCAGAGCTTTACAATGTCTCGTCATCTAATTATTTGTAGTTAGTGGCACTTTTTGATACAAGATCTATATGATGTCGCTGAGGCGGATTCAGGATTCGGACTTTATAGGGTTTGGATTCAAAGTTTTACAATATCTCGTCATCTAATTATTTGTAGTTAGTGGCGCTTTTTGACACACATACAAGATCTATATTGTCGCTGAGGCGGATTCAGGATTTAAACTTTATAAGATTTAGAGTCGGAGTTTTACAACGTCTTGTCATCTAATTATTTGTAGTTAATTACTGGCGCTTTTTGACACACATACAAGATCTATAATGTCGCTGAGGCGGATTCAGGATTTGAACTTTATAGGGTTTGGAGTCGGAGTTTTACCACGTCTCGTGATCTAACTATTTTTAGTTACTGGCGCTTTTTGACATACATACACGATCTATATTGTCGTTGAGGTGGATTTAGAATTTGGATTTTATAAGGTTTAGATTCAAAGTTTTACCACATCTCGTCATCTAATTATTTGTAGTTAATTGTTGCAAGAATAATTTGAAATGACTCTATGGTGGGGTCATTTTCATGTAACTTTTTATTACTTTGCACATTTTAGTTGTGTCAATTTTGTAGCCAAAAAAGAATAAAATAAATGATTTTGTACTTTTGTTTTTTGTAATATTGGTCTATCATTTCGATTATCGATTCTTTGAATTTATTAAACAGTTAAATCGATAACCAAATAAGGAAGGAGTTAGTCCACTTTGATCCTAAGAGGTTGTGATTTTGCATTAGTTGTTTGTTGTGGTAACATATACTAATGTGGATAAATCGATAATCAAACCATTAAGGATCGTTAACTGATTAATCAATAATTATAATGAATATCTTATTAGTTTGATTACTGATTTAGCATATTTACAAATCGATAATCGATATTATATAAAATCAAACTAAACCACCTGGTAAGCATTTCTACTGACGTTTATATTTAATGTATCTCAAACAATTTTGACTATGAGCCCATAACCTCTCTTTTTAAAATTAAATTGTTTGAATCCACTCTGTATATTTAATGTAATTTCACACGTGAAATTTAAGGAGGACAGCGTGTACGTCTGTTTTTTTCTAAGCTTAATTAAAGCATTACAAAGCAGTTCGAAAAATAAAAACAACGAAAGTCAAAAGGCCAAGATAAAATACTAAAGAATGCATGACAAAACATATTAAAAAGGAACGGTCACTATAAAAAAATTAATACGATAATTGAAGTTCAAGAAACATAATATATAGTAACAGAAATAAAATAACAAGAACTCCCTGAAAAATGCTACTACTATTAATACTGAAAAACATAATATTATAGCCACAAAAATATTGTTAACATATTTAAGATCACAATTTTTCTTCTAAAAAGTATATCGTGTTGAATTAGATCACGTAAACTGAAACAGAAGGGTACACAACTTTCGAAATCTCCACCACAACCTATTTCACAATAATATGATTTGAAAAAATCAACCAACCTAGAAAACTAAAAAAAAATCGGCCAGCATAAGCCATTTTCACCAAATTTTTATAGCCAGAAAAATACTGTTAACATTTTTAAGATCACAACTTTTCTTCTTAAAAATATATATCTTGTCGAATTAAACCACGTAAATTGAAATAGAAAGGTACATGACTTTCGAAATCTCCACCACAACCTATTTCACAACAATATGATTGAAAGAGTCGACATACGTAGTAAACTAATTTTAAAAAAAAAAACGGTCAGTATTCGCCATTTTCACCAAATTTTTATAGTCAGAATAATACTGTTAACATATTTAAGATCACAGTTTTTCTTCTAAAAAGTATATCTTATCAAATCATATCACATAAACTGAAATAGAAGGATACCCGACTTTCGAAATCTCCACCACTATCTATTTCACAATAATATAATTTAAAAGAATCAACCTACTTAGGAAGCTAAAAAAAAAAATCTGCCAGCATACGCCATTTTCACCAAATTTTTATAGCCATAAAAATATACTGTTAACATATTATTTTAAGATCACAAGTTTTCTTCTAAAAAGTATATCTTGTCAAATCATATCACGTAAATTGAAATAGAAGGATACACGACTTTCGAAATCTCCACCACTACCTATTTCACAACAATATGATTTGAAAGAATCAACCTACGTAGGAAATTTTTTCAAAAAAAAAAAAATCGGTCAGCATACATCATTTTCACCAAATTTTTATAGCCAGAAAAATACTGTTAACATATTTAACATCACAAGTTTTCTTCTTAAAAATATGTCCTGTCGAATTAGATCACATAAACTGAAATAGAAGGGTACACGACTTTCAAAATCTCCACCGCAACCTATTTCACAATAATATGATTTGAAAGAATCAACCAACCTTGGAAATTACCAAAAAAAAAAAAAGGGTCAGCATACGCCATATTCATCAAATTTTTATAGCCGGAAAAATACTGTTAACATATTTAAGATCACAAGTTTTCTTCTTAAAAATATGTCCTGTTGAATTAGATCACATAAATTGAAACAAAAGAGTACACGACTTTCGAAATCTCCACCACAACCTATTTCACAACAATATGATTTGAAAGAATCAACCTACCTAGAAAATTTTTTCAAAAAAAATAAATCGGTCAGCATACGCTATTTTCACCAAATTTTTATAGCCAGAAAAATACTGTTAACATATTTAACATCACAAGTTTTCTTCTTAAAAATATGTCCTGTCGAATTAGATTACATAAACTGAAATAGAAGGATACACGACTTTCAAAATCTCCACCGCAACCTATTTCACAACAATATGATTTGAAAGAATCAACCTACCTAGGAAATTTAAAAAAATAAAAAAATAAAAATAAAAAAAATCGATCAGCATACACCATATTCATCAAATTTTTAGCCAGAAAAATATTGTTAACATATTTAAGATCACAATTTTTCTTTTAAAAAGTATATCTTGTCAAATCATATCACATAAACTGAAATAGAAGGATACACGACTTTCGAAATCTCCACCACTACCTATTTCACAATAATATGATTTGAAAGAGTCAACCTACCTAGAAAACTTAAAAAAAAATAAAAAAATACTAGCCATATGAAAGCTAAACAATTTCCTAAAACGTAGTCAAATTACAATATTTGACATATTCAACCGCCACCACCACCACCATAACTATGACCGTGACCGTGGCCGCCACCATCACCGCCTTCGCTACCTCCGCCGCCCGCATCAATAACTATGGAGTTTAGTGCCGTCGTGGCGACGATACTGGCCATGATGGTAGAACCACCGCCGTCCCCGGTCCCATGTTCATTCCCTCCTCCCTCTCCATCGTCCGCTTCGCACGTGTTACGGACCGAAACCCTACTCTTGGCGCGTGCCTCGTTGCCTGCAGGAGGCGCGCGATAATTATTTTTGTTGTTGTTGTTGTTGTTTTTGCTTTTACAAAAAGTGAAGAACATAACTAATATCATAAATATTGAAAGGAGTCCAATGCTTACAACCCCATACACCTCCATGATTAATAATATTTTACCCTTTTTGAATACAAATTTATTTTGGATTTTTTTTGTATAGAAAAATATGATTTATGGGTTTTGATGAATTGATGATTATCTTCATCTTTTATTTTTTTCGAAGTTGAAGTTGGATGTGTTTGCATGTAAAATTTTAATAAGTTTCATTGAACTGGTAATTTTTTTTTTTTTAATGTGACGTGTGGAAAATGAATAACCTCTCAATCTTTTATTAATATTTTAAGCGGACGATGATATTTTTGGTTTTTGATTTTTTTTCTTTTTAGTAAGAACGATAAATATTATCCTTAAAAACAACATAACACAAACTAAAGATGACATAGTTCTAAAAAAACACCTTCTGTAAAGGAAAATTCAGTTCTTTGGCGCTCTGATTCATAAAGAAAATTAAAAAAGAAAAAAAAGTGTTGATACTTCTCAGGTGTTGAATATTCTAAACCCAAAAAAAAAATAAAAAAAAATCTTATATGACTTTAACATATTTAACCTCCTACTTTGGATTGCAACAAATATGTTATATTTAGATTATTTTCAAAAGTATTATACCCTCAAATACAATGTAACAAATTAACAATACGAGCTTAATATAATACATGAATAATTTCGTGATGAAACAATTAATAATTCTCTGAGTCTGATACAAATAATTTATCGAAAAAATAAAAATTACTTAACATAGTCTTTTTTTAATTATTGTAACATGAAATATTCACCTATAGTGACGGAGCTACCCTTGTTCATTACTGAAAAATTACACTATACATATATAAGTAGGCAAATTCGTGACATTTTTTTTTTTTGGAACCCCAGGAAAACCCGCAACCGCTGCACCCTTCGACAACAATCCTTTATAAGCATGAGCTTACACGTAAGATCACAAGATTCAAAAATCTCTTTTACATTAAGTTAGTTGGATCGTAGAAATGTCAAATTACAATACCCCAAAAGACAATAACAATAATATAAATGAAATAACCAAAGTCAAAATTGGACTAACAATTGCTTTTTCTATTTGGGTTTCCCATCCGGTGTTCTGTACCCGCACTGGAGCCCGACTAATCCGAATTCGCGCCGGGTAGGGCCCATTCGGGGGTAGAGCTCCCTACAATTGTTACTTTCTCTTTGGCTTCTTTGATAGCTTTCCCTTCTTAGCTCCTAAGTATTTATGAACCTCTTCATTGTCACCATCATCTCCACCACCACCTCTGTGTTTCCTTTTACCACCAGTTTCTTTGATTTTCTGCATCAATGTAGAATGGATATGTTAATTAGTATCTAACGCGAGGGACGGGTGCGCGTTGAATCCTCCAAAAGTAGTGCATTTTAGGAGGATCTGACATACATGTGACGATATTTTTGAAGAGTCGGAGCAAACGTAGTGTACCAACATGCAAACACCAGGAATATGAGCAACTATAGGATATGGAGAAAGTTGTATACATATATGTCACCTCCAACAACACTCTAAGGGCAGTCCGGTGCACTAAAGCTCCCACTATGCGCAGGGTCCGAGAAAGGACCCCACCACAAGGGTGTACTGTATGCAATCTTACCTTGCATTTCTGCCGGAGGCTGTTTCCAAGGCTTAAACCCATGACCTCCTGGTCACATGGCAGCTACTTTATCCGTTACTCCAAGGCTCCCATTCACCTCCAAGAACACTCTCCGACTAAGAAATGATGTGCATAAGAGATGCATATTCCAAATAACAGCTCTACCTTCAATCAGGGGCGGAGCCAAGATACTGTAAGGGGTTTGTCGAAAAATTACACTATATATGTATCTATGGTAGATGTTGAATTCGCTTGATTTTGTTCGTGTATTCACTACTTTATATTTTGACCTCCTCAGTCAAAATCCTGGTTCCGCCACTGCCTCCAATACACACTAAAATCAGAATATGCTTCGTGCTACTAGCTCTACCTTATGACATACTCGTTTAAGCCGTAAAAGGGAAATCATTTCGCTTGATTTAATCAGCTTAAGTATTAGTTTTAACCCATGCATGAACAAGTAGACCACCTAGGTACTTGCCGCCGATCGAAAAAAAAACCTCCCGTCCCTGTTCCCTAGAAATGAAAACATCTAAGAGACAATTACCATAAGCGAGATCCTCTTGGCTTCTGTTACACGCTCCAAGAGTAGCAAAACCTCCTCTTCCTCTGCAGGATACTCCGGTAGTTTCTTCCCTGAAGATTAAAAAATTTTAGTTTGGGAAACAATACGTAGCAGCAGCGAGACTAGAAAGAACAAAAGGAGGGAAAAAACGATACTAGAAATCTCGACAAATGTAATATATCTATATTGCATACCTATAAGTTTTTCTATCTGTATATACCATTCCAACTCATACTGATTCACTAATGATATGGCAACCCCAGAACGTCCTGCTCGTGCAGTTCTTCCCACTCTATGTATATAATCCTGCAAGCCACGCATACAGTGATAAGCTTAAATCGCATCACAAAACAAAATTAAGATATTTAGATTGAATCCAGGACCATCCACCGTGAACAGAAAAAACAGTATAACTTTACAAGCAGGGAGGATAGCAAGATCCACCTTCGAGTTTGTTGGAATGTCATAGTTGATAACCATATCAACGGATGGGATATCAAGCCCTCGACTGGCCACATCCGTGCAGATAAGGATATTGCATTCTCCGGCCTTAAATTTGTTTAGAGCTCCAAGTCTTTTATCCTGTCCAAGTAAAAAAGGATTTTTTATGGGGTGTGTGGGGGTGGGGTGAAATAGAACGATCAAAGAGAAAAGTGTGAACTTGTTAAAATATGCCTTAAAGTTCAAGAGTATACCTGAGACATCTGACCACTAATTGGTATGGCTCTCAGGCCAAGGTTTCGAAGCATCAAAGCCAGAAGACGAGTTGCATCACAAGTACGAGTGAAAACCATTGATGTACTGCCAGACATCTCAGTCAGAATATAGATAAGATAGCAGTCCTGTGAACCATGGACAAAATAATAAAGTCAGACCAGAAGTCATTATTTGATAATTGACTGTGACAAGCCCTCTATGTGGCCCGACTAGAAGTTGGATTATGTTCACTTCAATAATCAAGAGATTCAACTAATTGCATACTTTCATGATTAATACTTCGGGGAAAAGATAAAAATGTGAATCTTGTAAAGACGAACGCATTGTGCTAGTTTTTTTTTTTTTTCTTTTTGATCTAGAAAAAGAGGTTCACTAAAGATGCATCAAGAAGATGATGCACTCATCTTCGTGCTAGTTATTACTTTGAAACACAAACAACGGAATCATTATGATCATGTCTCCCCTCTTTATCCACGTGATTGTTTCTTATTCTAGTGGTGTCAAAATGCCAATATACATTCTTAAGCCATATAATGATCGTTATTGGGAGAATACATATGTTCGGTAATAAAATACACACTATCTGGACAACTTCGCTGCTTGAGCAGAAAATTTCAAACTCATCGCTTGTCATCAAACAAAATGAAACATACACGGAACATCATTATTATGTCAACTGCTGGATATAACTTTGGCCACTTGTCTTGCTTTTTCTCCAACAAACCTAAAATAGAATCTTGTTACTGAAGAACTAACCTTATACTTAGCAGGAAGAAATAGATACTGCTGCTTCAGTGTATCAACTGTGGAATACTTAGATGCAGCTTCGATCTGAAAAAAATTATAAACGAAGTTATTGAAAACGCTCTTGAGCACCTAGAAATTATCTGGTGACAACTGACATCGTTGTACCTTAACAGGGTTTCTCAAACAAGCCCTCTGAAGTTTCCGCACCTGTAATTCAACGTACAGATCGATTTAGAATCAGACTTCCCAAGCAAAAAGTTTCAGTTCTTGGAAGGTTTAACCATGAATTTTGATTCATTAAAGAGCCAAGGCTAACATAAGTAAATTAACATGTCGTTCACAACATGCCCACCTTCTCATCTTGAAGACTCGAGTAATTTGATGTAATAATCATATCGGTACTATGATGTAAAAAGTAAGTGCATCTACTTCCAAAACAATGATAAACTGATCATTGGCTACATGCCAATACAAGAAAAAGTTGAAATACAAGTAAAAAAACTCCTCCATTTTCTGGTATCTTCTCATATATAAATATCAAAATGAGCAAGACATTTAGAAATTAAAAAAAAAAAATCACCAAACCACTATTCCTCCACGGATACCGGGGAAAAGATATCTATTCAACCTTAAAAGAGGGGATCTTCTCTCAAAGGAAATCTACAAAGAGAAATACCCACACGCAGAAAATAGAACATATATAATTAACAATGATTTCCTATAAACCACTTGAAACACTAACCTTTTTGGTCATTGTAGCAGAAAACAGATAAGTCCTTCGTTCACGAGGAATAGCATTCAAAATCTGATCGAGGGCCTTTTCAAAATCCTCATTTAGCAACCTGTCTGCCTCATCTAATACCTGTCGCATGTACAGATTCATGACTCAGAAAACGCACGCGTGCGCTTAACTAACTAAAATAATCTGTTGTGAAACATATCTTTCCAATTTTAAATACCTATATTTGGTTACGAATAGAAGTCAAGATGTTAAAAAGAGTACATAACCCATGAAACATGGAAGGAACATCAGATTTGTTTAGAATCCATGTCATGCTACATCAAGTCTTTCTTGATTATCATTTGAACAGCATATAATGAAATAGATTTAATTTTTAGATACATATTGCTTCAATTAATCAATGTCTGCTTGGTTCAATTTAGCCACTAAAGGCCGATGAAGAAAATTGTGCTTCTCTGGATATATCACATCAAAATGTGCAATGCTATAGTGGGGGAAAAGGCATTTAACTGGCAACTAATGGAGAGGCAACAATGATATAATAATATATCTTTCAATCAAATGCAGTGAATCAACATTTACACTCATGAATTTTCATCCGAAAGTAAAAAAGAAGAATGCATAAACAGATAGAAGAGGACATCCCTGGAGCACGCTGTAAGAATGGACCAGCCCGCATTCAAAAATCATATCACTTGCCAAACATAAAAGACCTAGCCTTGAACATGCAGCACATATCACTTTTAATGTGCAACAGTGATATAATAACATATTATTTAATCAAATGCAATGAATCAACATCCACACTCTTGGATTTACATCCGGACAAAAACGTATGAACAGATAAAAGAGACATGTCTGGAGCATTTGTGAGCGCAAGACTCAATGGATGACTTACCAAGTACTTTATCATACGAAGAGAAAACCCTTTTGTATTGGAAAGATGATCCAATAGGCGACCAGGTGTTGCAACCTATATCAGACATCATACAAATGAGACTCAAATCTAAGAATGTCAAAAATTAAGCTTATGGCGTAAGATAACATGTTGCCTACAATAGGTTTAGCTAATTTGGTCTAAAAAAATCATCCGCATGGCAGCCCAAAAGAGTTTTGCTGACCACGCAACATAATAGAGGTCTGCATATCAAAAGTTAAACAAGCCATTGAATTGACTGAGTACACTGAATGGTTCTCGCTGTAGGTAAGTAATAAAGGTAAGTTGTGTTAAGATGATGGCAGAACGACACATCAGGCACCTTACAAAAACACAGCCTCTGGCTGCACAAACATGTGGGCTGAGTGAGGAAATCTAGTAAACTATCAATATCATCTACATCATTTAACTTGAACCAAAGAGCTAACAAAGAAGGCTATCGTGCTTCAGCTTGTTAATATTCTTCTTTTTGTTTAAAAAACACCTCTGATTTCTTTTCCTCCTAATAGTCTACCAGAGAAACTATCCTACTTGCAAACAAGGCAGAAGTTTGAGAGGCTAAGACAAAGCCACCTCCATGATTGAAAAGAAACGGTTGAGTTTGCACCAATCTTATCAGAATCTAATAGTCCACCAGAGAAACATAAGCACATTCCTTATCAGATAATCTAATAAGAAAAGGTAACTGACATCCAGTAAAGGCCTCGATAGCAGGATTAGGAGCTCTTCTCACAACTCACAAGATACTAGCAACAAATTTAACGAAAAACTGAGAAGAGAAGGAATTTTTAGACAAAGCAGGATGAGGTAACTAAGTAGCTATTTGACATCTAGCCTCGAATTTTTAATTTATCTAAGGAAATCCACATGGCCCCCTAATCTTTTTGAAAGGAGAGATCATAAACTTATGAAGCCAACTGCATGCTCCGAATAAGAGCATGAGGCTACAATGATGCGATATGCATAGTCAAGGCTAAGACAGACTAAGTTGCTCGGATTCTCCAAAAATGTTGCTGCACCTGTATCGGATCCTTCAAAAATACACTATTTTTGGAGGATCCGACATGCATCCGTCGACATTTTTGAAGAGACCAAGCAACATAGGAGACAGATACTCGAGCAACATCATCAAAGCTAAAATAAAGCAGGTGGTCCTCGGCTAGTCCCTTAAACATCCACTGTCATAAGAATAATTACATCACCAACTCTGCCTCATATTGTACAACTTTTAGTTTATCTTTTGGCAAAGAGATTTTACCATCTGTAGCTCCATTACTACTTGCTTCACCTTAACAGGAGACATAAGAATGAGGTAGTGGATATATCAGTACTTACAACAATGTGAGGTCGTTTCCCGAGGGCAATGCTCTGTTGTACTTGATCTATCCCTCCAACCAGCTGCAAAACAATTACCATGCGATCATTTAATCAAAAATACGTCTAGCTGAATGCCAATGTCAACCATCATATACCACACTGTTTCAATCGTGAAAAGCTTTATCCTGTCCTACAGACATGCCATTACAAATCCCATTGTCTAGCAAGTGGTTATCAAGCCTATGGATTACATTTGAAGGGGAAATGAATTGTTCATGCACGTGCATAAAGACTTAGTCAAGCTCACCACTGCACATTTTACTCCAATACCGGATCCTAAAGCTTCAAACTGCTCAGCAATTTGAATCGCAAGCTCTCTGGAATATGCAAAGAAAAATGTTGGGATTAAATCATTAAAGAGCGTCTACAAAATAAAACAAGTATCAGAAGAATAAGAGACCTTGTTGGAGAGAGAACACAGGCAAAAAAAGCATGCGGAGAATCTAAAAGGGATTGCAGTATAGGAATTGCAAAAGCTCCAGTCTTTCCGGAACCCGTTTGCGCCAGACCAATTAGGTCTTTGCCTGGAACCAAAACCAATCAAATTGTTTATAAGAAAAATCAAATTTCACCAAATAGAGGTTGATATACAAAAGGTTAAATAATAAAAAACGAACTCAATTCAAAATTCACTACAAACTACGTGGAATCACTGCTCAAACACTCTCCTCTTGCTAG
This sequence comes from Capsicum pubescens, assembly GCA_030864215.1. Taxonomy (NCBI): domain Eukaryota; kingdom Viridiplantae; phylum Streptophyta; class Magnoliopsida; order Solanales; family Solanaceae; genus Capsicum; species Capsicum pubescens. The sequence continues at coordinate 40,211,260 of CM061547.1, forward strand.
TTATTAGCAGAACCCAAGTCTGATTGACGGAGTTTTGCATGGTCCATTAAATTTTCTTCAAACGCAACATTATATCCCACAACTTAGTACTAAATTTGTATCTTAAAGACTTGTGGATTCTGACAGGCAACTATTCATAAAAGTAGCACTCGTAAAAGAACATCTCGTTCCAAAATGTTCTATTCCCTTACATTGGTTCACTTCAACTACCACCTCTTTACGCAATTACATAAAGCTGTTTTTATCTGGATTCAAGTTTGTCCTACCTACACCACCATTATATCAATAAACTAATTGCCTAAACATAGGAAATTTAATCAGAACATCCCCCCCCCCCAACAACAACAACAACAACCGAAAACCCCAGAAGACTGAAAAAGTCACCACTAATCCCAACACTTAATTACCTCTCTCAATAAATTTGCTCTACAATGAAATGTTCTCTATCTGCCACTTCGCTATTATTCATAAAGCTAATCTTTTCGAGTACTTTTCAAGCATTGGATTCCACAAAATCACATCTTATTTTGCAACCAAGGGAAAATCTAAATAGGATATTGAAAGTTTTGCAAGCCCACAACCCAAAATCCAGATATAAAATCCACTAGGATAATCAGCTTAGAAATTTAAACCTATTTGAATTGTTAACAAATGGCTAAATCAGCTAGAACATGTGGCAACGGTACAACAACAACAACATACCTAGTGTATTCCCACAAAGTGGGGTCTGGGGAGGGTAAAGTGTACGCAGTCCATACCACTACCTCAAATGAGGTAGAGAGGCTGTTTCCGATAGACCCCCGGCTCAGGATGTGGCAACAGTAAAGATGAAAAAAACATAAAGAAGGGAATATTGAAAAACCTTCAAAGGCGTGAGGCATAGCTTCAGCTTGTATCTTAGAAGGGGTTTTCCAACCCAAATTATCGCAAGCCTCAATCAATTGATCACAAACTCCTAATTCTTTGAAAGACTTCGTTTCTTCTTTGGCTTCTTCCATTTAGTCGTGGATCCAAGACTTCTCCACAGTGGGTTCTGTTAAGACAGTAACTTCAAACCAATATTCAACAATCAGCCCGTTTGGATTAGCTAAATTAAGTAACTTTTAAGCATCAGTTGCTGAAAAGCATTATTCAAGTGTTGGAGCTGATTTTATAAATAAGCAATTACGCATGCAGATGTTTCTGGTAGACAAGTGCTCTGTTAAAATGATGGAAATAACCTTAAAATTGTTAACGCTGTAAAATAGCTGATTACTGCAAGGTTTTCTAATCTAAATTTATTTAAATACAAAATAATCCATACTTTGATTCCCTTTCAATTCAAATAACAAGATAATTTGTATAAATATAAGTTACTATCAGCAACATATTAATTGTTATGCAACGAAATGATGTTTATTGAACTCGTAGCTTTTAATTCCTAAATTTGCACAAGGAGAAACTTCATTTTCCCAAAGTAAGGTTCTCCAGAGCTTCTTATATCTCATTGTACCAAATTTTATTTCACAGCATTGGTTTTCTAAGGCAACAACAGCAGCAGCATACCCAATGCAATCCCACGAGTGGGGTCTAAGGTGGCCAGAGTGTACGCAAACCCGTATCCCTACCTAGAGGAGGTAGAGGGAGGCTATTTCTAGTAGACCATCAACTCAAATAAAGCATTTCAACGCAGCTTAAAAATAGAATACAACAGTAATGTAGACATATCAAATAGGAAAAGCATCACATAGCATTCAAAAAAGGAACAGAACCAAGGGCACCCAAGGGTGTAGCTTAGTGGTTCAGTGAAGTTGAGTTGAGCACCATGAGGTCTCAGGTTCAACTCCCAACAACCAACAAAGACAAAACACTAGGTGATTTCTTCCCAATTTTGTTCTAGCCTTGGTGGACAGAGTTATCTGGTACTTTTTCCATTTGCGCTTTGCATTAGCGTATTTGTTCAAAACACCAACTATTGTAATTACATCTACCTATGCAAGCAAGTTTGAGTTGTATGTGTGCCCAGTGATCCCTATTAAGCTCCCATTTGGCCAAATTTTTAAAGTTTGAAGCTCGAAAATTAGAGTTTCTACAACAACATACCCAGTGTATTCCCACAAAGTGGGGTCTGGAGACGGTAAAGTGTACGCAGTCCATACCACTACCTCAGATGAAGTAGAGAGGTTGTTTTCGACTAAGTTGCTCAGACTCTCCAAAATGTTGCCGCACCCGTGTCGGATCCTTCAAAAATATACTAATTTTTTTGGAGGATCCAACACGCATCTGTCGACAGTTTTGAAGAGTCCAAGCAACATAGGTTTCCGATAGACCCCCAGCTAAGGACAGATAACAGTATAACAAATAGAATAAACAACAAAATAAGATAACACACCGCTAGATAATAAAAAGAAACAAGACACCAACAGAGTAATACTATAAACTATCTATTCGAGGTCATAAACATCATCAGAAAATTAGATTTTCTACACTCATAATATTTGAAACTTGAAGTTGCGTCTGGACATACATTTTACTCATGAAAAAAAAAAACTGATTTTTTTTTTCTTTTTTTCAACGTGGTCACTTTATACCTGCTACCTCCCACCAGCAACAAGTACCAGATAACTCTGTACGCATATGCTTGAAAATACTCGAAGATCATATTTTCAAAATTTAATCAAATTTCACGGCCAAACAAATATGCAAATATAAATTTTTTAAAATCCAATCCAAATTCTACAGCCAAACACTAAATTAATGCAAAATTAAAGTATAAAGTAGCTCACATGAACTTTCTTTTATAGTTTTAATTTTTTTTTCCCCTCATCTTAACCATTCACTCAACAACAACAACACAACAGATATCTTTCAGCTTTCACTCACATCAATTAGATCAACAGATACCTAAAATCATAGGTAAGCTGAAAACGTAACTAAAAATCGCATAGAAAAAAAAATGTAAACAGAGAAAACTTACTGAAAACGCATAAAAGGTGTGGAGAGAACTGAACAAAGACGAGAGAGAGAGAGAGAGAGAGAGAGAAAGAGTTTGTAGTTTAGGGCTTTTTTGTAATGGAGGGTAAAGTTGGAAATATGAGAAACTTACGAGGGATAGAAACGTAAAATTATGAGATCCAACACTTGTTTTATAACCCGAGGTGCATGGCCCGTGTCAGCACGGGCCCAACACTATAAATATTTTTTAACATTAAAATTTGATATTGATGAGATACAAACATAAATATACATTGATTTAATTAAATATTATTGATTCTGATATTTAAATGACTTATAATAATTAATTAGGGGTAATATAGTAAAAAATATTATTAATTCTAATGCATAAATGACTTATAATAATTAATTAAAGGTAATATAGTAAATCACGAAGCAGTGATCGAAACCAAATGACTTATAATAATTAATTAGGGGTAATATAGTAAAAAAATATTATTAATTCTAATATACATATGATTTATAATAATTAATTAGGGGTAATATAGGCAGACGTGTCATCTATTTTTTTTAATTAAATATTATTCATTTTTAATACATAAATGACTTATAATAATTAATTAGGGATGATATAGTAAAATTGCGGTTACAGAAGCTGAAACAAACGTCATAAATATCTATTTTTAAAATTAAATATTATTAATTCTAATATAAATGATTTATAATAATTAATTAGGGGTAATATAATAAAAAATATTATTAATTCTAATATATCAATGACTTATAATAATTAATTAGGGGTAATATAGTAAATCACGGAGCAATTAGGGGTAATATAGTAAATGACGAAGCAGTGATCGAAACCAAATGACTTATAATAATTAATTAGGGGTAATATAGTAAAAAAAAATATTAATTCTAATATATAAATGATTTATAATAATTAATTAGGGGTAATATAGTAAATTACGGAGCAATTAGGGGTAATATAGGCAGACGTGTCATCTATTTTTTTTAATTAAATATTATTAATTTTTTAATACATAAATGACTTATAATGATTAATTAGGGATGATATGGTAAAATACGGTTAAAGCAGCTGAAACAAACGTCATAAATATCTATTTTTTTAATTAAATATTATTAATTCTAATATATAAATGACTTATAATAATTAATTAGGGATAATATAGTAAATCACGGAGCAATTAGGGGTAATATAGTAAATGATAGGGGGTAATATAGTAATTTATTTTTCCAATAAAATATTATTAATTTTTTAATACATAAATGACTTATAATAATTAATTAGGGATGATATAGTAAAATCGCGGTTAAAGCAACTGAAACAAACGTTATAAATATCTATTTTTTTAATTAAATATTATTAATTTTCTATAAATGACTTATAATAATTAATTAGGGGCAATATAATAAAAAATATTATTAATTCTAATATATAAATGACTTGTAATAATTAATTAGGAATAATATAATAAATCACGGAACAATTAGGGTGTAATATAGTAAATAATGGGGGTAAAAAAGTAAATCCATGAAGAGGTGGTCGAAACCACCTCTTCTATATAATAGAAATTTTATTTTATTAAAAAAAATATATTTAAGTTTGTAATTTAAAGGGTAAAGGGTCAAATTTAGGGGTGTGCATCGGTCGGTTTGGTTCGATTCGATTTTATATATTATTGGTTTTCGGTTTTAAATATGCTAAACCAATAACCAACCCAATAAGATATTTTTTATCGATTTTTAGTCCTTAATGGTTCAGTTTTCGGTTTAACCGATAAGAAAATACTCATAAAATAGAAATAGTAGTAACTAACATGGAAAAAATTGAATCTTAGTTGCAACCAAAAATCCTATATGATGTGTTTAAATTTACAAAAATCTTCAAGTTTGAACTAAATGTTGTTAGGAGAAATTAAGAGGTTGTATAATTAAAATTATATTTATATATATATATATATATATATATATATATATATTCTTATTGGGTTATCGATTTACCCAATAACCCAATAAGAAAAATCGAACCAAACCAATAACCCAATAATTTTTTTATAAAACCATTAAAAAATCGTTAATCCAATAACAATAAACCAATAACATTTTTATCGGTTCGATTTTCGCACACCCTAGTCAAATTTACTCATCATGTTTTGGGGCTACATTTACCCTCGATGATATACTTTGACGCCAAACTTACCCTTGTTGTTAAAAAAATAAATTCACATGTACCCTTTCTTTAACAAAAAAAAACAAACTAAAATCAACGTTAAAAATAAAACGCACACAATTCTAAGCTGCCCGATCCAACCCAAAAAATACACAACAAATATATCTCCTTCTCAGTTCTGTTGGTCGAATTCTTTCAATGGACAAATATATTTCTCTTTCAATATTTGTGTTTACATTAATGCAGATTCATTTTTCATGAGTTAGTCATTGAGAAATATTTAGTGTCTTAATCTCGTCGGAAAATTTTGATCAACAAAATCAAGGGAGGTACATATGTTTCTTGTCTTTTTTGTGGCTCGAGTCGGATCGGGCGGTTTAAATTGGAGTGTGTTTTATTTTTGTAAAAAAATGAATCATTTAACATTGATTTGAACTTTTTCTATTAGAGGAATGGTACATGTGAAAAATTTCTTAACAATAAGAGTAAATTTGATCTCAAAGTATAATATTCAGGATAAATTTGACCCCAATGAATGACGAAAAATATATTTAGCCAGTTTTTTTAAAATAAGGGGATAAATTGACTCCAAAGTATGACAACGACAATAAATTTAGCTCCAACTTTGACTTACATGCCCTCCAATTTTGGATAAAATTAATTTACATGCCCTCCAACTTTGGATGTGCATAGATAAACATTGAAACATATATAAAGTTGAACAAGTAGAAACGCGCATCCTACAAGGCGTCTCACGTGAAATGTCATGCAGCTCGCATGTTTCTACTTGTTTAACTTCATAGAAATTTAAGTGTGTACATGTGAACATTTAAAGTTGGAGGACGTAGTTGCTAGTTGAGTCCAAATTAAAGGACTCATTTATGTATAATGCTAAAAAGAACAAGAAAAAAAAGAACTTTTAGAGACCTCCCATTAGTGTATCAAGACACATAAAGGATCCATTTAGGATAGGCCCAACAAGATCCCATACTCCTCAATCTTTGGGCTTTACTCAGCCCAATAGTACAACATTTTGGGCTCTAGATACTACTTGGGCTCATGAAAGCCCATAAAGCCCATTTTATGAGCTTAAAGCCTTAGATATTGTTACGCGCTTGTGTTGAACTTTTGATCGCGTTTATCCTATTGGCAAAATCTCAAGTTCAACAAGTTCTGACTTCCGACCTCGCTTATGTTGTTAAAATTATTATTTTTTTGTTTGAATTTTTAACTCATCAAGAGATATTATGTTACGCGAATTTACATCTGACGTGGAGTTCATTAATGAGGTGCATATTTGTTTCACTTCGCTAATGATATGAGTATGTTTATGTCAAACGGCGAACGAATGGTATAATTGCTTTATCTCTAATAGTTCCGGGGCATATATACTATATTTGGCTTACGATTAGGATATTTTTATGCCAGAAAGCAAACAGATGACATAATTACTTTATTTTCAATAATTCAACAAGAAATCTTTGGCCATCTTTCCATTTTTTAAAAAGTGATTTTAGATTAATCATTTAAAAAATAGTCGATCAAAGTATATTCCCTAATTTAAGAATTTTCAACGACTTTTATAACTTATAAATTATATTATTCAAAAATATTATTGCGTTCATGTTGAATCAATCTAAAATAAACTATTTGAAAGATATGACACTAGTGGAATTGCATATTTATAAAATCCAAGTAGCATATAACCTATAGATAAGAGTTTGATTCATTAATAGAATCTGAAGATATTTATGAAAAGTATAATGATTATACATCCACAATAAAATTTCAACTTCTTGTTAAAGCTCGACAAGAACAAGAAATATACATCAAAATAAATTATTATTATTATTATTATTATTATTATTATTTTTTAAAATTGCACCATTAAGCATAGGGTAAAAGAATAGTAACATATCATTTGAACAATATTATATTTTATTCTACAAAAAAAAACTCCATGTCCTTGTTCGCAACAAATTTTCGTTAACGCTGAAAATTAACTGCAAGTAAAAATAAAATACACAAAAAAGAATAATTTTATATAAATGAATTTGCGGGTACAATTCTGTTATTCTCTCGATTCTTCTCTCCTAAGTTTTTCCGTGATTCGAGGGCCTTTGCAGCATGATTCTCGAATGTAGGATGATTTGAGCCTCCTAGAAATGTGTTTAGATCTCCGAAAATTGTCTGACAGCAACACTTCGTCTTGTCGAGTTGATCTCCGGGCAGAACTCCGTTAGTCAATTCGTTGAAGAACTGTGTAGTCAATGCAGAAGCTTCCTCCAATTCTTGCAAAATGTCCTCCTTTTTTTCTCCCCCTTAGAATGTTATGTTACCCCCCTATTTATAGTTGTAGGAGGGTAGGCTTAGTTGCTTGTGATTGGCCGAAACATGTCATTTTGATACTTGGCTTCTTTTGACCTGTTGTTGAATTTGAATGAGATTTTCACATCATTTGTACATATGGCGGCGTCTCATTGGTCTTGGATTTGACTGGAATGTCACGTCACTTGATGAGTTTGGGCTTCAAAGTGAGATGGACCTTGATGAGGAATAAAATGAGTTTATTATTTTTTTAAGTTCAAAAATAATTTTAGACCCAATAAAATATGGATCAAATTCAAATTTTATATGAATTTGATCCAATAAATTTTAAATGTCTACAGATGCCCCCTACTTCAAGGTTGGCCGACATGTAGGCTTGCCGAAACTTGGCGGCGAGACTTGAAGTACTCATGAATGTGTTTTCATTCTCGTGACTTCAAAGGTAGTTATTTCTCATCAGTGCATCCTAGTTAGACCAATACTAGCAAGTGGTCTAAAATTTTCACCACATATTTTCACATAGCGAAAGTTCTTCTCTTAGTTAAGCGTGAAATGAATGACCCTTAATATTTGTTCAAGTCATTACACACTAGACAACATTGAGGCCCCTCCACATGGATTTGAAATAGGACCATATTGAGTAAATCCTTAATTTACTGCCCCTTTTGTCGAGTTAGGCATGAAAGAATCACTCAAAGATGAAACTTATTTGATGGTTTTCCTTGCATGTTGGCTCTGTAAATTTTTACTCCCGTTCTTTTCCTCTTTTTGCCTTTTTTTCACAATTGAGCTTTCGGGCACTTTGGGGTGTCCGTGGAAGAAGCTTCATAACGCATCGTGGGGGTGTCTGAATCACGAACGACTTGTAGTGTTGAAAAGTAGACTCGAGAGGCTACGTTCTACGCAAAAATCACGCTCAATTTACCTCCAGATCTACCCAGGTATCATTTCAAAATCAGACTTTAAGTTTTGTTTCGTCACTTTTTACTTATTTTGTGCAGTCTCACGAAAACTCTCATATCTTGACTTAGGAACATCAAAATCAGGAGCCATTTTTTGCGTTGGAAACTAGACTCGTAGATATACATCTCACACAGAAACCAACATCAAATTACATTTGAATCATTCCAGATACTGCTCCAAAAATGGCCTTCTAATCTTGGTTCGCTAGTTATTTCAGCTTTGCGCAGCGTCACGATAAATTCCATATCTCGACGTGAAAGTATCGAAATCAGGTACCGTTTTTTGCATCGGAAATTAAATTCGTAGAGAAACGTCTCTCGTGAAAACCACAATCATATTGCATTCGCATCGTTCCAGATATCACTCCAAAAATGATCTTCTAATCTTGGTTTGCTAGTTATTTCAGCTTTGTGCAACGTCACGATATATTCCATATCTCGACGTGAAAGTATCGGAATCAGGTACCGTTTTTTGTATTGGAAAGTAGACTCGCATATCTATGTTACACATGAAATCCATCAACAGAAAACTTTCATATTTTTTCAGGTACTTTTCCAAAGTTGCAGCCTAAATCTTGTGATACTCTACTTCTCATCAAATTTTGGATACTTCATGAATTTCATCTTCTACTTCAAGTTTTGGGCCACATCACTTCCGCAATATATTGAAGGCCAGATTAGAGAAATATTCAAAGTACCACAAGTTTTTTCCTTATCGAGAAGACTTTATTGCTTGTGAGATAATGAAGAATCTTTTTGCCTTAAGGACGACATCTTCAAAGGACTCCAAATATGCATTCGAGCTTCGTACTTTTTTTTTTGAAGAGTTGTTCATAGTTTAGACTCATGCGGGCGAGGAGTGATTTGACTTGCAGTTTAAGCTCGTGCGTCAAGGAATATTTTGACTTATAGTTTAGGCTCGTGCATCAAAGAGTGGTTTGGCTTACAGTTTAAGCTCGTGCGTTGAGGAGCGTTTTTGACTTGCAGTTTAGGCTCATGCATCGAGGATCATTTTTTACTTGCAGTTTAGGCTCGTGCATCGAGGAGCATTTTTGACTTGCAGTTTAGGCTCGTGTATTAAGGAACATTTTGACTTACAGTTTAGGCTCGTGCATCGAGGAACATCATGCAATTTATGCTCGTACCTTAAGGAGCATTTTGACTTGCAGTTTAGGCTCGTGCCATAAGGAGCATTTTGACTTGCAGTTTAGGCTCGTGCATCAAGGAGTATTTTTGACTTGCAATTTAGGCTCGTGCATCAAGGAGCGTCTTGACTTGCCTTCCAACCCTTTGTAATGGAGTACTGTTGCACTTCAGTTTGGTAATTATTGCCGCCTTTGGTTGAAGCAGATTTGCACTTGATATTGTGTCAATTTTTGGAAGTTGGAGTTTAGAAGCCCTTTGGCATTTTTTTCTTTTGCGAGTGATCAATGTCCAAGTATCACCCTTCTTGCTATTGGAGAAGTCATTTTGCATGGATTTGCTTGTTATTTTCTTCGTGGTAGGAACCTCAATTGGGTCAAAGCTCCCTAATTGCAACTTGATGATTCCCTCACCTTTTGGTGATGCCATAGAGCACATGGGTTGTAGAACTGTTGAAATTGATCTTTTTTTATGATGCAGTTCGACGCTAACATGATTTACATCAACTGTATCGCCATCATCGATGATGATTTTTTTCTCTTGCATTAATGTTATGATCTTTTCCTTCAGGATGGAGCATTTTGTGGTGTGATGACCAACAATGCGGTGAAATTTGCAATATTTAGAATCGTTGACTTTGTTTGATTCTTCAGGTCGCTTTGACTTAGGAAGTTCAATGACTTCTTTGGCTAGTAACTCGTCAAGAATGATAAGGAAATGGACCTTGGGCCTAACTCAACCTCAAAAGCTAGCTTATGAGGGAAGGATTACCCAAGATGATATAAGGAGACTAAGGACCCTTTAATCCACCGATGTGGGATTCCAACACCCCCCGCACACCCAGGGCTGGACATTTGGATCGTGGACAATATAAGACGGGGGGGCCAACATCGAAAATAATGAACCGAGTGGGCCTAATTCTGATACCATGATAAAGAAATGGACCTTGGCCTAACTCAACCTCAAAAGCTAGCTCATGAGGGGAGGATTGCCTAAGACCATATAAGGAGATCAAGGACCCTTTAACCCATCGATGTGGGATTCCAACAAAGAATTTCAGGAACATCAGAGTCGGGAAAAGGATATACCCTTGCTTTTTAACTCCTTCAAGGTTGATTGATTTTTTACCTCTTGCATTTGTTACTTTGGAGCTTCCTCTTTTAACTTTTGTCTTGTGGAGGCCTTCGCAAAACTCACTGTTATCGTCATAGATTCCCTAATTTGATCTTCTAACGAGTCTTTGAATTTCGTGACTTCTTTTCAAGGATCAAAAGCAGGTGATGTCATTCTATGATTTGTAATGCTTAGCTCCATGTCATGAGCCTGCATAGCTAATTCTTCAAAAGTTCAAGGTTTAATTCCTTGGAGGATATACACAAGGCCCCAATGCATCCCTTGAATGCAAACTTTAATCGCGGAAGTTTCAGAAAGTTAATCCTTGCAGTTGAAGTGCAATGTTCGCCAGCTATTTATGTAGTCCACTACAAGCTCATCTTTACTTTGTTTTGTGTTTGTCAACTCCACCATGCTGACCGTACGACGGGTGCTGTAGAAACAATTTTGGAACTGACTTTCTAGTTGCTCCTAACAATCAATTGATTTAGACTCTAAGTCCGTGTACCAATAAAAAATGTTGCCTTTCAAAGAGTGAACAAACTGCTTGACAAAAAGATCACCATGTGTATCAGCACTGCTAAAGTCTCAACGAAATGAACGATGTGTTGCCTTGGATTTCCCTTTCCATCAAATTATTGAAACTTTGGCGGTTGATATTCAATTGGCATCGGTAAGCCCTCGATTCGCTTAGAATACGGCTTTGAGTATCCTACAAAACTTTGTGATGGACCACCATATTGTGCCTTGATGGTATTTGCAATCATATCTTGCAGTTGTTGAACTGTTAGAGTAGCCACTGAAGCAGATCAATCATCGCAATAATTGTCACTTTCCTTGATGAGAGATTCACTATCAACTTTTTCTCGCGGTGTTAGATTATAATTTGACTCTGCAGGATTGTAGAGATCTAACTTGCTCATAAGTTGGCCGATTTGATGATCTTTCTCATCAACGAACTTCTTCAAGGCTTCGATGGTTTGCTCCATCATTGCAAACTTCTCGTCCAAGTCAATTGCATCAACCATGAACGTGTTGACTTTCGTTGAAGTTGGAGAATTCATTAAGTTTTCAGATTCTCCAAAGTTGCAGTCAGTTTCAGACGATTCTTCTGATAACATAGATGCAAAGTTTCCCCCAGGGGTTGTAGTTACTGTCAAAATTTGAGATTTTCTCCTTTTTGTCATCTCCAAAAAGGTGAAGTATTGGAATCCATCTAAAGCACAAGTGTTGAGATTGTGTCGATTGATGGGGCCAATAAGTTTGATCTCAGTAGACGTGGCAGTAGTAGACTTCTTGCACGAAACTTCATTGATTTTTTTGAAGTCCATTGTAGTAGTTGAATTTGTGATTTTTTTACTTGTAGGAGAAAGAGATGAAGAGCTGAACTGGTCCTACCGGGTGTGCCAAAATTTGTTCGCAACAAATTTTCGTTAACGCTAAAAATTAACTGCAAGCAAAAATAAAATACACAAAAAGAATAATTTTATATAATAAATTTTACGGGTACAATTTCGTTATTCTCTCGATTCTTCTCTCCTAAATTTTTCCGTGATTCGAGGGCCTTTGCAGCGTGATTTTCGAATGTAGAATGATTTGAGCCTCCTAGAAATGTGTTTGAATCTCTGAAAATTGTCTGACAGCAGCACTTCGTCTTGTCGAGTTGATCTCCGGGTAGAACTCCGTTAGTTAATTCGTTGAAGAGTTGTGTAGTCAATGCAGAAGCTTCCTTCAATGCTTCCAGAATGTCCTCCTTTTTTTCTCCCCCCTTAAAATGTTATGTTACCCCCCTATTTATAGTTGTAGAGGGTAGGTCTAGTTGCTTGTGATTGGCTGAAACATGTCACTTTGACACTTGGCGTCTTTTGACTGGTTGTTGAATTTGAATGGTATTTTCACATTATTTGTTCATGTGACGGCATCTCATTGGTCTTGGATTTGACTGGAATGTCACGTCACTTGATGAGTTTGAACTTCAAAGTTAAATGGACCTTGATGAGGGATAAAATGAGCTTATTATTTTTTTTAAGTCCAAAATAATTTTAGACCCAATAAAATATGGATCAAATTCAAATTTTATATGGATTTGATCCAATAAATTTTACGTGTCTACAGTCCTATGAATCGAGATTTGTATGGGGTAAAATAGCATTATAATGTATGAGCCGACTCGAGTTAGGTAGAACTGAAACCGAACCACGATGTTGGCATCCTGGGAACGAAATCGAGATGAGAAAATAACCTCACGAGCAAGAAAGAAGTAGCACGAGATTAGAAGTAATGGTGATCACGCACGAAAGGACAACGAGTCAGGTCTCTCGGGTGCACAGATGGTCGTCGAGAGAACCGTGTTAGACGCATGATATTGGGCTAGCATCCTCCAACGGCTCAACGACAAGTGGCTCTCGTTCATTGATTGTTGTACTAAAGGGCTCAAATAACACTCTATTATTGGTTCGAAAGCGGTCCTTGTACCCTAAAGAACTGTGGACTCCGTTGTCATTCCAGATTTGTTTTCGATCTTTACTTTCTTTATAGACTATATTATTTATGTTGTTTGTTCCTTGCAAACTATCATATTAACAAGAAGCTAAGCCGTAACGCATGCTCTTAACCATCTACAAATATAACTGTCCCAAATCGACGATAAACAAGATTCAGTATATGTGTTAGAGTTCATTCTAATTCAGTATTTTTACGAATTAATTCACATATTTTGCAATAAAGGTTAGTATTTTGATCCGTTAAAAAGTACCATGACTTTCGTATTAAAAGTTAACTCATCGAGATAAAAATCTTGAATTCACCACTAACTCTACAGGTACCAATCAAACTCTTTTTAAATCCGAAGCCGAAGCCGAGCGACGGGGCGAGGCATCTCTTATTTCTTGCCTCACTTACCATGTGGAGTAAGTGTTCCTTATTTTAAACACTCACAAGTTCTCTTCTTCCACCAATGTGGGAGAAAGAGTGAACTTTCCAATTTGGGAGTACACTTTCTAAATTAGTGTCTCCCTTCTCTCCACATTTTTTTCTCTATTTTTCATTCACACTTTTTCATATACTTTGAACCCAACAGTCCATACCTGTAATTGTCAGGTTGTTTATTCAAATATTCTTCGTAAAATAAAGATGTTCATCAACGATATTTCAATCTCTTAGTTTTTTTTTTTGAATCTGCTTTTACGTGATGAATATGGAAAGCGATTTTTGAATTTGAAAATGTATATTAACGGTTAAGGTAAAATTAAAAGAGTCATAAAAGGTAAAAGAATCTGTTAATTAAATGTAGCTTAAAATAAGGAATTGTTTTATCCCTTAATTAACTCTAAATGATTAGAGTTTAATAAGGAACGTTTTAACATATTTGTATATGTATTTTTATAGCAACCTTTTACTAAAATAAAAAAATACATATTGCTAGTTTTTGTAATTTCGAAACTGTTGCTATAAAAGTTATAATTAAAGCTCTACATTTGCTATTTCTGAAATTTTCCCTTTCAATAATTCAACAAGACATTTTTGGCCATCTTTCCATTTTAAAAAAAAGCTATTTTAGATTAATTATTTAAAAAATAGTCGATCATAGTATATTCCCTAATTTAAGAATTTTCAACGACTTCTATAACTTATAAATTATATTATTCAGATCTTTCAAAAATATTATTGCGTTCATGTTGAATCAATCTAAAATAAATTATTTGAAAGATATGAAACTAGTGGAATTGCATATTTATAAAATCCAAGTAGCATATAACCTATAGATAAGAGTTTGATTCATCAATAGAATCAGAAGATATTTATGAAAAATAAAAATGATTGCACATCCACAATAAAATTTTAACTTCTTGTTAGAGCTCGATAAGAACAAGAAATATACATAAAAATAAATTATTTTTTTAAAAAAATTGCACCATTAATCATAGGGTAAAAGAATAGTAACATATCATTTGAATAAAATTATAATTTTATTCTAAAAAAAAAATCTATGTCCTATAGATCGAGATTTGTATGGGGTAAAATAGCGTTATCATGTATGAGCCGACTCGAGTTAGGTAGAACTGAAACCGACCCATGATGGTGGCATCGTGGGAACGAAATAGAGATGAGAAAATGTCCTCACGAGCAAGAAAGAAGTAGCACGAGATTAGAAGCAATGGCGACCACGCACGAAAGGACAATGAGTCAGATCTCTCGGGTGCACAGATGGTCCTCGAGAGAACCGTGTTAGACGCATGATAATGGGCTGGCATCCTCCAACGGCTCAACGACAAGCGGCTCTCGTTCATTGATTGTTGTACTAAAGGGCCCAAATAACACTCTCCTATTGGTTCGAAAGCGGTCCTTGTACCCTAAAGAACTGTGGACTCCGTTGTCGTTCCAAATTTGTTTTCGATCTCTACTTTCTTTATAGACTGTATTATTTATGTTGTTTGTTCCTTATCTTGCAAACTATCGTATTAACAAGAAGCTAAGCCGTAACGCATGCTCTTAACCATCTACAAATATAACTGTCCCAAATCGACGATAAACAAGATTCAGTATATGTGTCAGAGTTCATTCTAATTCAGTATTTTTACGTATTAATTCACATATTTTGCAATAAATGTTAGTATTTTCATCCGTTAAAAAGTACCATGACTTTCGTATTAAAAGTTTTTAGAAGTCACCTCATCGAGAAAAAAACACCAATCAAACTCATTTTAAAAACAAAACTATATTAGTGGTGAATAATTTTGATTTTTTCAAAAGTATAACATAGACTAGACATCTAATTATGAACACTAAAACAATTATACCCCACCATAAACTTTATCCATTACCAATGGGAAACCAACATAAAAATCTTAGTGTTATTATCGATAAGCGTGATAGAGTGATAAATATTATTTTTATTTTTAATTAAAAATCTCCGATTTGAGCCTAGTTAGATACATAATTGTCTTTATTAAAAGATATTTTTCTCCACATATAAAATTTTCCAACACGATTCTGATTTAGTTAAGTCTCAATCTGAATATCGAACACCGAATGAAAAGCGCGAAAAGAAAAAAAATCATGACTAACCATAGAGTAAAAGAATAGCAAGTCTATATGCAATTTGCTAACAATCATTTTAACCAAACTTGTTAAACACAATATAATATCCAAATTTAATTAGCACTAAACTTCTACTTATCCAAACAATCATTTGATCCAAATTATCAAGTACAATAATTATCAATCTGAATTGCGGTGGAATGGTTAGGATCCGTTTTATTCTTAATCAGAATTCTTGAATTTGAGCAAGACGAAAAAAAAAATCTTGGAAGCGTCAGTGGCGGAGCCAAATTTTTCATTGAGGGGATTCAATAGTATATATACAAACTAGTCGAAGGGGGTTCAACATCTACTATATATGCATAAAAAATATTTTTAATCATGTAAAAATAGTATAAAAACAGTATAATTTTCCATCAAAGGGGTTCGGATGAAACCCCTGAAGCAAAGGTAGCCCCGCCAATAGGAAGCGCTGCCCCAAAATGAAAATTATAACATAAGATCCAAATTCAATCGAGCTTCAATACTACGAATATCGAATACCGAATGAGAAAAAAAATGCATTAATTAGGTAGTGGAAGATTTTGATGTGTAGTTAATTTATCAACTAAATCATGATGGCTTTTACATTAATTAGCCGCAATTTAAAACAATTTAATCATTTTATGAAATACTTTTTGGCTCCAATAAAAAATGTGCAAAGAAAAAATCATTATTGTCACAAGGGGGAAAGTATAATAATGATTGCTAGAACAAAATAATTATATTGAGAAAATTTGGAGGGAAATAATTTTATCTAAAGGTAACTAAGTTTTAAGCTTAAGAAAAATAATCCATACGAATGCATCACATTCTTTCAGATACATTACTTAATTTTACACGAATACATCAGATTCTTCTGAATACATCATTTAATTTTACACAAATTCATCACGTTCTTATGGATACATCATTTAATTTTATACGAATACATCGCATTCTTCTTGTTACATCATATTCTTCCGAATACATTACTTAATTTTATACGAATACATCACATTCTTCAATAAAGTATCCTAGCTTTTAAGTAAAATCAAGAATTTATGTAATCATTTAAAAGAATTAGAATTTTAAATAGTTATGGTAAATTAAGATATGATATGATGTAATTTTGTTTTCATTTATTTTTGGGGAATAGAGTTCGAAATATACCTAAATTTTGGCGAAATTTATTGTAACACGCCTCAACTTTGTGGGGGGGTCTATAGCCCCCCTCGACTATTTATTATCACATTACTGTGGCATATATTTGTCCAACTAGACCACTTCAGATCCTTACGCGCACACTGTGCGTGTATTCACGCAGTGGTCCAGCTGGACAGATATATGCCACAAAAAATACGGTAATAAATAGTCGAGACAGGTGATAGAACCTCCACAAAATTGAAGTGTATTACAATAAATTTCGTCAAAATTTAGATATATTTCAAAAAATTTCTCCTTATATTTGTGTTTGAACTTTTTTAATATTAAAGTTTATAATGTTGAGTCAAAAAAGTCCAAACACTAAAAGTACTAGGAATGTCAATTTCATGTCTTAGATCCAAATATTAGAATGCTAAAAAGCTAAGACAGGATAAGAACAGATAAAAGTTATCCCAACAGGATTTGATAAATTTAATAAATATTAATACAGAAATGAAACATTGTGTTAAAAAGAAAAAAGGTGACACTGATTTTAGAATGCACAAGTTGTCTGCAAAAATTAGCATATATTCCCGGGTTTTAATTTATTTATCTGATTTTAATTGAGATAATTATTCAGTATTTTTCAAATTATGATCAAAGTTGCTATTTCACATGAGTCCAATTATCCATCAAAATTTAATTTTAGCGTATTTTTGTCATCTTTTTATACTGATGTGACATTTTTATTACACAAAAACGAGGTCAATGTCAGAGATGGCACGTCAATTAAGAAAATTGATAAAAATATACTAAAATTTAATTCGAAAAGGTAATAGAGGCCCCGTACAGTTGGAGTATGTCGTGACAATTTTGGTCATAGTTCAAGAAGGTATTAGATGCAATTTGAATGATGTTTTAAAAAGTTCAACGACAAAAAATTTTGAATTTTACAATGTTAAATTTAAAATATATAAAATATACTAAATATTTTTATAATTTTGTAATTTTAAACGTATTATATAAAAAGTTAAAATTAAAAAATTATTAAAAAATACTTACTTTTCAAAATAGATTAAATAAAAAAAATAAACAAACAAATTAAAACAGACGAATAATTAGCAAACAATTGACTAGATAGATGTAGGCTAAGAATGCCCTTTTTTTGGACCCCAAACACCTACCACCACCCCCTTTGGTTTTAGAGATGCATTTTGCAATCGTGCGATGAATAAAAAATTTTTATTTTAAATTAAAAATTTTGAGTTTGAGTTTTAAGAATAATCAAAAAATATTTTGAAATAAAGTGAATTTTTTCTGCCAACGAAATGATTGTGGAGTCCGTTCTGAATGTTTCTACGATTTGAAAATTCTCGCGAAGAGAATAAGATGTTGCTCCCCTTCCCTCTTTTTTTTTCTGCTTTGCTAACATTCTCCTCTAATGCGGACTGAGCGCTGACTGGCACTAGAGAAAACGCTAGTCCTTTAGGTCTTTTTTCCAGGAAAGCACCTCTTTTTGTCATTCCTGCAGTTTTTCGGACTTTGTATTGAACGCATGGCATAGCTAGGACCCTTCATATTCTGTTTGAGCCTATGATCAAGCCAAATTCACCCTCTATTTTACTAAGGGTGGAAAGAATGTCCACCAAATTCAAACAAGTGAATGCTTTCCCTAATCATTAAAGTGAAGGCTCGACGAAGGACAGGAGATTGGCTGGGGAGGGGGTGGGGGTGGCGGTGGGGGTGGGGGCACTTACTTTAATGGATTTTATATAGCAAAAGTCAAATTAATCGAATTTGACACATCTTTAATTTGAAATCGACAACAAAATGCTCTGTTTCCACCCTGAACTATACATGAAATTGCTGAGACACACCCGAACTTTAGGAGGGTCATATTACCCCCTCTGGACTAATTAAAATCGTATTTTTGGCAACCTTAGTGCCTGTATGGCACATACGTGGTACATCAGTGGATCAACACACTGAAGGTCGACGTAGGAACACGTATGTGCCACATAGGCACTAAGGTTGCCAAAAATACGATTTTGATTAATCCAGGGGTAATAGAACCCTCCTAAAGTTCGGATGTGTCTCAGCAATTTCGTGTATAGTTTAGGGAGGAAACAATACATTTTCTCAAAGTCTTTCCTTATTTCTTAAATTTTACATCAAGTCAGAATACGTCATATAAATTAAAGCGGAGGAAGTACAACTAACCCATTAATATACAAGTCCTAAAAATCCCAATATATATATGGGACCATTCACCTCTTATGTTCAATTTCAATTCAAAAGGGGCTCAACAATGACATATCAATTGGACAATTGCATTACAATTCAATCTCCAACGCTAAATTTGAAGATTTGAAAAGCTATTTTGAGAATTAAAATGTTCCACGTATAGAGGAGGTCGTTAGACTGTAGCTTGCAGCTGAAAAACGTTACTAACCAACATGGGTTGTGGTGCAGCGGATAGGGTTGTTCCACCCTTAATCAGAAGTCGAGAGTTCGACCCTGGGCATGAAGAAACTCTGTTGGGAGCGCTACCCCCGGAATGGGGCCCTACCCGGCGCGAATACCGATTAGTCGGGCTCCAATACGGGTACCGAACACCGGATGGAAAACCAAAAAAAAAAAAAAACGTTACTAAGCTGGCGCGATAAAAATGATAATTTATGGTGAAAGAGACATAGTTCGAAGTTAAAACTATCTAAAATGTTCAAGGCCCCATAATTTCTTAGTATTAATATTATATAGTATATATTATAGAATCAATATCATTATTATTTAAAAAAAAAAGATTTATGCTTGTTTTTGAGAA
Source organism: Capsicum pubescens (assembly GCA_030864215.1). Taxonomy (NCBI): domain Eukaryota; kingdom Viridiplantae; phylum Streptophyta; class Magnoliopsida; order Solanales; family Solanaceae; genus Capsicum; species Capsicum pubescens. The sequence continues at coordinate 40,230,962 of CM061547.1, forward strand.
TTTTATAAAATTTATCTACAAGCAAATATATGTTTTTTAGATAAATACTTCCTCCATTTTAGTGCCATTTTTATTTTCCGGAAATCAATTTGACTAATTTTTTAAGCTAATTAAGATAAGATTAATACAATATTTTAAAATTTAGATGTTCAAAAACTATAGAAAATGTACTATATATTTCATTTTTCACATGGCAACATAACAAAAAAAAATATTTAAAATATGAATCAAAATTTATATAGTTTGACTTTCGATATCAATTAGTTCTCTTCATTTAATTATCTCAATTTTGTTGTACTACGTAGATATTAATTTTTTTTCATACATTTGGAATATATAGTTCTAAGTTTATTTTGAATTGAATTAATGACTTGATTCACACTTTACAAGAAGTAATCAACTCTAAAATTATTAGATGAAAATTTGTTTGCCTTTCTATTATAAATATAGTCATTAATAAAAATAAATCCGCATATCGAATGTTTATTACGAAATTTAAGTAATTTATCTGTTTCAATTTATGTGACATTTTTTTCTCATTAATTAAATATAAGGGTCACTTCTTAAAGTTTGCTTTAGACCACAAATCTTGTTGAGTCTCCCTCGTGGTTCATATTTCAAGATATATTTGTTCATCGATATAAATACTCTTAATGATACGATGCATTTTAAAAAAAAATATCACTTTTTACTATATTTATACATAAAACAGGACTGATTTTTCATGTTATATTATATTACCAACATAAGGATATACCTTTGGTAATAAATACATATAAAGATCCTCATATTACTATATATAATAAGTGTCAATAAGCAAATACGTCTTCAACATGCCTGCTTGTGCTGTTTGCTTCAACTGTTTCAATCGTAATTTTACTATATTACCCCTAATTAATTACTATAAGTTATTTAAGTATTTAAAAATTTATAATATTAAATAAAAATATAAAATAATCAACATGCCTACTTGTGTTGTATGCTTCAGCTGCTTCAATCGTAATTTGATTATATTACCCCAAATTAATTACTATAGGTTATTTAAGTATTAAAAAATTATAATATTTAATAAAAAAATATAAAATTGATAAAAAACAATAAATTAACTTTTGATTTTTTAAATTAACTTGATGTCTTATATGATGCCTATTTATGCTTTTTTCACAAGTATTTTTTAAAGTAATTTTATTATATCACTTCTAATTAGTTATTATAAGTCATTTAAGACACGAGTTCTTCGTTGCTTCAATCACGATTTTATTATATCACCCCTAATTAATTATTACGATCGCATTAGAAAATTAATAATATTTCATAAAATAGACACAAAACGATATGTCAGCATAAAACATTTGATTAACTATCAAAATTATATTACTACCACATAAGTTAACTTTTGAAATTATATCAGTGTCACTAAAACTGAAATAGAAGAAATAGTATTATAAATCACAATAATTAAAAATTAAAATTATTTTAATAATTAATTATTTAAATTATATTTATGTTACATAAATTAAGATTAAAAAAATAATATATATTGGACCCGTGCTAGCACGACTTTTCAATTTCTAGTATATAAATATGGGACCATTTGTCTCATAAATCATTTTCAGAGTTGAATTAAATTTTGAAGGGGGTAGACAAAGACTTATCAAAAGGACACTTTCATTATTACAATACAATTAATATTTTCTTTAATTAAGAGCTAAATTGGAAATAGACAAATAAGATTCAAAAAACTATTTTGAGATATAAAATGTTCCACGTTGAGTAGTGTCCCGTTTATTGGAATATTGTTGTATCTGTTTATTGGACCGGGTTGATTTGCATGTTTCATCTTGCTGGTGGTTTCGCATGTTGCAGTACACGGTTCTGGGCCAACCCTAACGTATTATTTTGGACCACCAGTGAGAAGAAACATGTCAATCAACTCGGTGCAATTAACATATACATCAATATTCCAACGCCGTTGCTAACGACGATTCATCATAGCGATCTGGGATGATAAGAAGCGTGCTTTGACGATTCTTACGTGACATTTCTTGTATAACCAGAAACCTAGACGTGATTTTCAACCTCGTTCTGACCTGTACAATTTTTAAAATGTTAAAAGTTATTGCGCGTGGCAGGTTCATATAAATTGAGACGAATAGAGTATTTGATGTCCAAGTCGAACCCCACCTCATGACAAGTCGGCCCTTCTCTGCCATAGTTTGACCTTGGCGCCACTTATGCGACATTTATCGCATAACTAGAAACATAAACGTGATTTTCAATCTCGCTTCAACTGACTTTTCAAAATGTCAAAAGCTAAATATTCATGAATCTATATTAAGACGATAATAAATTTTATAACAGGTTCACATAAATTGAAACGAACGATGTGTAATAATAGTATGATGTTGAAGTTTTGAACCCTACCTCATGACAAGTAGGTGTCAAAAGTAGTCAACACGTTATTCAATTTCAACAAAGAATATTATTGTGGATTAAATTAACATTATATTATACGAATAATAAAGAGCCACGATAGAGTAAAAACTTTATTTGGTTTTATCTTGAACACACAAAAAGTTGTTGGCTACTTCATCAACACGTGTGCCAATTATTGTCCTTTGATTTTCTACGCGGTGTCTGGTATCTGAATTGAAGCTCGACCAAATCTGCATCGGAAAATCCTGCATTGAGAGTAAAACCCTTGTTAATAAAGGCGATCGACTCTGGACACATGAGGACTCGAATTCGAAACCCTCTGATTAAGAATGAAGGACTACTTACCACTCCACCGCAACTCTTATTGGTCACGACCTGTTTCACAGGATTTCTCAAAGCTCCACTAATCTTTAAGCAACCAAGTGATCGATTACAAGCTCCTATAATCACTACCTCTTGCGGTAAACTCTACTACAAAACAAGTGTATTAACTCTACCGCACCACAGCTCAGTATAAGTTGTGTTCAAAAGGACGACTTTTGTTGTGAAGAAGAAATCTTAATTTTGGAAAAACTCGGTTTTGTTGTATGTAAGTGGTCCTTTTATATGAGACAATAAAACCTAGAACTTCTTCCATTGATCGAGGTTCAACACCTCTATCGTCGCGCTATCAACTTTCTGCAGTACCACTTCCAGCTGTAGTAATTAAACATGTCAGCTTCAGAGAGCAACTTCATATGGGACCAGATCCCATAGATACTGATATAAGTCGTCGATCAGATTTTTTGTAAAATAATTTGTGGATCATCAAAACCCCAAAGACGTAACAAGAAAGACATTAGAAATCGTTATGTTAGAAGTTAGATGCAACGTCATGGTACTTAGCAAACTTTTACAAAAGGAATTCGAAGTATTAGAAAAATAAATATAAAAATAACTTTAATTCTCAAAAATAATTTTCTTGATGATAAATCAATATTTGGTATTTGGTTACTAGAAAAATTTATAACTAAAATATTTTTCATCAAAAATCAAAAAGAAATAAGTTTCAATTTTTTTCACAAAATGTTTTTCAAAATCCAACCAAACACCAACATTTTTTTCATGTTTAAAAAGTAATTATTTGACAAAAAAATAAAACTATTATCAATATATTATTTCATTTTCAGTCATTTTAGCTGGTTATTTTTTCCAAGTATTTCATTTTCTATTAATGGCCCACCAATAATATTGAAAAGGTAAGTTCCCTTTCAAGGTCAAAGTCATTTATTAATATATATATATATATATATATATATATATATATATATATATATATATATATATATATATATATATATATATATATATATATATATATACTTTGATTTGTCACTCAAATTTCATACCAAAATTTGTGATATATATATATATATGTTAGATTCTCATGTGATATTCCAGAACATTCGCTCGTACTAACAATAATGTGGAGTGAGTGCCACGTCCACCAGGACCTCGACTCGGGAACAAACCTCAACAAAGACGTTAAGTCGATAAGAAGGCATGCATGCTACACCCTACTTTAGGGAAGAGTCCCACGTCGACAAAACACATGACAAATATTTGGTATATAAGTAAGCAGGTCTTACAGTACCCCAGTGACGTGTTTTAAAGACGTGTAGGTCTAGACCAAGAACACACAATATCTCTAATGGGCTGGACCGTCACAAATAGTCCAGGTAGAAAAATGAAACAATTAATAGTTGATCTGATGATCCTAATCAGTTTCAATCTGCGCTTTAATAGTATATAGATGGTCATAATTCAGGTAAAAAAAAGAAAATAACTAATAATTGGAGTTTGAAATTCGTAAAAAATAAAAATTCAAATGTATTTTTGAATATTAACTCTATTTTATAAAATAATGCACTAAAAAATTTTCAATTAAACACAAGGGCAAGTTGATAAGGACAAATATTCTTGACTATTTATCAAGTACACAAGGGCAAGTTGGTACTTATTTAGATTGAATTTGGACGGATCAAAATGAACGGAGTTGATAATTGGACGGAGTATTTGGGCCGTTCAAATTTTAAAAGGGCGAAACATCACAACATGACATGAGTGAGCGATTAATTACGGATCAATTGGAGGAAAAATAACATAAAAATACATCTTAATTTACTATATTTATATAAATTTTCATCCTTACAAAGAAATTACAAAAAATATCAATTAATTATGTATCTTCGTTGGATGTACCAGAAGCTATTAATTATGTATCTCGACAGATTCAAAATCAAAAGAAATACATCGGAAGCTAATTATGTGTCTTTACAAAAGAAATAGAATATCTTCGTTGGATGTATCAGAGCAAATATGTATCTCGATTGACCCAAAATTTAAATTTTCAGTAATTATACAAAATATCAAAGTTTTCTATAACTAAGCAAGCATTGCAATTGTTGTCTTAATAGTTAATAGCATATAATGCTTGTCATGAAACGTATTATAATGATTTGAGCTAATAATAAATTAATAAAAAAGTATTTATATGAACTAATTTTTTGTCATGCCATTTTTGCATACTAGATATTTAGCTTTAGATTTCAGAAACTACGTTGAAAATATATTAAATCTTGAAATAACTATGATTGAAAGAAAAAAGATTAATTTTAATAATGTCAATTTAAGAGTTTGAAATTTAGTCGTGATGAAAATATAAAAATTATGTTCGTATAATTTACTTGGATAAACTCATTTTATTACATTCTCTAATCATACTTTAAATGAATAGTTTGATAACAAGTGAAATATAATTGTGTCAAGAAATATGAATTTGATTTTGAAGAATGTTAAAGAATTAAATAAGCTCTTTGGAGATGTTTTTTCTTTTTTTTATTCAAACAATAGTCTTATTGATCTGTTGCTAAAGAAGACTTTTGCTAATCTAAATTTATTTAATTTTTTCTATATAAAATTATATTTTATCATTTTACAATACGACTGACTTGAATGTGTCATTTGCATGTTAATCAATAGTTGTATCATTTTAATTTTATCTTATTGCGTTTTTAATACTTCGATTTTTTTATTAAAATAATAATAACAGAGTGAATTTAATTGGTCACAGATTTAAAATGTTTGAATATTGGAAGGTTCACAATATACTCTAGGTTTGGAATTTTTTTTTTGTGTATATTGATATGATATTACATGTGTTCGGTATCATTGTATACAATCAAAATATTTTATGATTATGTTTCATAATTTAAGGACCTTTGATTATTTTTAATGTGTTAAAAATAGATTAAATTACATATTTAATAAACTATCTCATGACCGCGCGAAGCACGGCTAAGTTTACTAGTTTAGTAAATAAACAAAGTTATAATAAGACTAAATAAATAAACATGAAGGATCCATGTAGGCACACGTGTGTGCCACGTAGACATTAAGATTGTCAAAAATACGATTTTAATTAGTCCAGGGGTAATAGTAGAGCTGTCAATACGGGTTGGCCCAGCCCATCTGGGCTAGCCCATACAGGCTTTGAGTTTGACGGATCAGGCCGGGATGACCCATTTAAATGACGGGCCAAAAAATACTAAGCCCACGCTATTACCCTGTGGGCTGCGGGCCTCACGGGCCAGCCCACTTTTTAAAAAATAATATTTTATAATTTAATTTTACACTGTTAATAAACATAAATATTTATCACACAATAACACATAGTATTAATGTTTGTTAATCAAAAGGGAGCCAGAGCTCGAATCAACCAAAGTAGGAAGAAAACGAAGAGGTGGCACAACTCAATCGAAAACATCACGGTTGAAAGTCGATGACGCGTTGAGGCAGATATATTGAAGAGGAGGCGGCTAGCTGAACTAAGGAAATTAGGAAAGTGAAGAGTACAATGTACTCTTTATGTTTTAGTGGTAGATATTTAATTATTTTATTATTTATTAGATAGGAAAGTAGAAAACTTTCCAGTTCCCATTTTCTTTATTAATGAAACCGATCAATGTTCATCACTTGACTTGATTGTTTTTTAACTCTTTTATTATTTTTCAGTATTTTATTTTATTTTTAAATTATTTATTATTTGACTGACGGGCCGGCCCACGGGCTAGCCCAACCTACATTCCTCAACCTCTACAGGCCATGGACTTATCCGGGTCGGACTAAAAAGTCTTGTTCTTAAAAGAGCTGCAAAAATTGAAGCTCACCCCATCAAATTACAAGCCGGGCCGGGCTGGCCCGACCATGATTGAACTTCAAAAAATTCTCCATAAATAACGAAGCAGTCTTCGCAGCCAAGTGTACACTCCTTCATACATATATTACTTAATTACTCTATAGTTTGAAACTTATAAATAAAAATTTTGAATTCGTCTTTATTTTCACGTACGTCCTTTAACACTTGGCAGGCCATGATTGAACTTCAAAAAATTCTCAATATATCACAAAGCACTTCTCGCAGCTAAATATACACTTCTTCACACACACACACACACACACACATATATATATATATATATATATATATATATATATTTTAGTTTCCCAAGGTATCCTCACAGCCGGCAGTCGTGAGACTAATCCTTCGTTCTTCGGTCAGCGCACTAAGCGGTTTCCCAAAGTATCCTCACAGCCGGCAGTCGTGAGACTAATCTTTCGTTCTTCGGTCAGCGCACTAAGCGGTAGAAAAATGGCCACAGAGTTTGCTCCATTCACCAGAAGCGAGGATCGAACCCCCGACCTCTTGCTTAAGGAACATAGTGCTGAACCACTATGCCAACTCTAGTGGTTTCTTCACATATATATTGCTTAAATTACTCTATTATCTAAAATTAATAAATTAAAAAGAGTAAATCATCTAGTACCTTTCTGACGTGATATTTTTTATCAATCTTTTTAGCTGATGTGACGCCTTTGATGTGAGTCCCATTTAAGAAAAAATGCATTGTTTTTCACTCTGAACTATAAACAAATTGCTGAGACACACTCCAACTTAAAGGGGGTCCTATTACCCCCTTGGACTAATTAAAATCGTATTTTTGACAATCTTAGTGTCAAGGTGGCACATTCGCGGCACACTGCGTGAATCAACACACTAAAGGTCCACGTATGTGTCACGTAGGTCCGAATGTTGCCAAAAATATGATTCTAATTAGTTCAGGGGGTAATCGGACCCCCTTTAAGTTCGGGTATATTTCATCAATTTCTTTATAGTTCAGGAGTGGAAACAGTACATTTACTCCTCATTTTATGTAATAAAGATGTCACATCAGTACAAAATGATGACAAAAGTACATTAAAATTGAGTTCGGAAAGGTAATAAGCCCCCTATGAAGTTGAAGTGTATCGTAACAGTTTTGATCATAGTTCGAGGAGGTACGGTATCGAATGCCTATCTCAATTAAAAATTTTGAGTTCGTCTTTGTTCCCACGTACGCACTTAACACTTGGCGGGCAATGATTGAACTTCAAAAAATCTTCTATAAATAGCAAAACACTTCTTGCAAGCCAAGTGTACACTTCTTCATATATTATCTTAGTTACCTCACCCCCCCACACCCACACCCCACCACTTCATATATTTCTTAGTTACCTCACCCCTCACCCCACCACCCCACCAACACCACTTCTTCATATATTTGTTAGTTACCTCACCCCTCACCCCAGCACCCCAGCACCCCAGCACCCCACCAACACCAAGTTCTTCATATATTTCTTAGTTACCTCAACCCCACCACCCCACCAAGACTTCCACCATGGTAGTCTTGTCTATGCCAGCAACAAATGACCAATTCTCCATAATCAAGAATTCATGTAAATCCCCTCCATCATATTTCCCTAGTAATATTCCATTAATTGACCTATCAAAACCAGACATAAAGAACCAACTAGTTAAAGCTTGTGAAGAATTTGGTTTCTTCAAAGTCATCAACCATGGTGTCCCTATTGAATTTATTAACAAACTTGAATTACAAGCCATTAAATTCTTCTCATCACCATTGTCACAAAAGGAAAAAACTGGTCCTCCTGACCCTTTTGGTTATGGTAACAAGAAAATTGGACCTAATGGTGATGTTGGTTGGGTTGAATACATTCTCTTGTCAACAAATTCTGAATTCAATTACCAAAAATTTGCATCTATTTTGGGTGTTAATCCACAAGATATAAGGTAAGATATATTAATTAGATTACTTCTCTCTTTACTTTACTTCTCTTCATTTTACGGTAGAGACAGACTCAAAATTTAAATTTGAAAAAATGCTTTGTTTCCACCTTAAATTATACACGAAATTGCTGAGACACACTCGAATTTTAGGAGGGTTTTGTTATCCCTGAACTAATTAAAATCATATTTTTGACAACCTTAGTGTCTACGTGGCACATCAGTGTAATGCTTTGTTTCCACCCTAAAACTATACGCGACGGAGACACACCCGAACTTTAGGAGGATCTGATTACTCACTGAACTAATTAAAATCGTATTTTTGGCAACATTAATGCCTACGTGGCACATACGTGTGTCTATGTAGATCTTCGGTGTATTGATTTACTGATGTGTCACGTAGGCACTAAAGTTGTCAGAAATATAATTTTAATTAGTTTAAGGGTAATAAGACCCTCCTAAAATTCGAATGTTTTTAAGTAATTTCGTGTATAATTTAAGACGAAAACAAAATATTTACTCTTTTAATTTTATGCATGACACGTAGCGTCAAGTGTTAGAAACTATGTTTTTAGCTTTTAGGTATAACATACTCTTTAACAAAAAGTTTTTCTTTTTTATTTTCGATGTTTGAATTTGAAACTTTTAATTAACGGTGTGAATTCTTGAAATGTTATTTGTACGTACAAATTAATATAGAGTTTGAGCTATAGTTACTAGGTTTTTGTGAACTCGTAACTATTATTATGGCTCCGCCCATGCATGTAGGGCCTTTTAAGTGGTAAAATAATCCTTCATTGAGTTTTTTTTTCATTCTAACGTTCAAATTCGAAATTTCTAGTTAAACGTAGAAAAATTCCAATCATTTCATCGGAACGACGGAAATTCAGCTAGCGAAGGGTGTTCAGTTGAACATCCTTCGCCAGAAAATTATATACAATATATAAAGAGAAAAAGGTTCGAAATGTACCTAAACTTTGACGAAAATTGCTGTAACACGCGTCAACTTTGCATGGGTTCTATGATCTTCTGGATTATTTTTTATCGTATTTCTGTGGCATATATTTATCAGACTGAAAGTGGTTCAGCTAAAAAAATATATGCCACAGAAATACGATAAAAAATAATCTAATGGGGCCATAGGATCCCCGCAGAGTTGAGGCGTGTTCCAGCAAACTTCGCCAAAGATCAGGTATATCTCGGACATTTTTCCCATATATAAATAAGTCAACTATTACTTTTTCATATATATATACGAAATCTTGAACGCCCCCTCAATGAAATTCCTGACTTCTGCTATCTTATTGTAGATGTGCTGTGAATGATTATGTATCATCAATGAAGAAAATGGCTTGTGAGATACTTGAAATGTTAGCAGAAGGGTTGAAAATTCATCCAAAGAATGTGTTTAGTAAACTAATAATGGATGAAAAAAGTGATTCACTATTTAGGATAAATCACTACCCACCATATTGTAGTGATGAAATTCAAGAATTCAATGGAAGAAATTTGATTGGATTTGGTGAACATACTGATCCACAAATCATTTCTTTATTGAGATCTAATAACACTTGTGGACTTCAAATTTCACTTGTTGATGAACATTGGATTTCTGTTCCACCTGATCAAAATTCTTTCTTTATCAATGTTGGTGATTCATTACAGGTATAGACCTCTATTTCTTTGAAGCTTCTACCCTTTTTCCCTTCTGCATACGGTATCCGGTACTCGCTTTTATGGTCTGAAATAATTCAAATATAGATATTTTAAGAGTAAAGCATCTAGTACGCCCCTGAACTATGACTAATTTTGCTACGACACACTCCAACTTCACGGGAGTCCTATTACCCCCAGGGGCGGACCCATGTGTAATTTTGTGGTGCTCCGGCACCCACTAAATTCGACGTAGATTAAGTATAATTATATAAGGAACACAGAATAAATGGTATGATTTATTAAAAAGCACCCAGAGAACAAACATATGGTTGGGTGCAGTGGCTTGAGGATGTGACTCCCATGTCCAGTTTTTCAGATTCGAATCCCTACCGCTACATACTATTTTTTATAAAAAATTTTGAGCACCCACAACCTTGAATTCCTGAGTCCGCCACTGTTACCCCATGAACTCAAATTTAACGTATTTTTGTCACCCTTTTGTGCTGACGTGACACATTTTGTCAAGTTTTTGAGCTGACATGACACTTTTGATGCGAGTTCATTTTATGTAAAAAAAAGTTGTCATGTCAGTACAAAAGAGTGATAAAAATACGCTAAAATTGAGTTCAGGGGTAATAGGATCGCTATGATCCTCTAAAATTGAAAGTGTCTAGAGGATCATTTTGTAAGGTGAAGTTCAACTTACACAGAATGATCCTCTAGTGTCAGCATCACAGTGAATAAGAGTTGAGGTGTTTAAATATGCATTCTTAAAATTGAAGTATCTCAGTGACCACTGTGAACTGAGGTCAAGTTAAAGTGTTTATCTGTATGCGTATTATGTTTTCCCCCCTAAATAGTGGAAGTGTTTACATTATTTTTACTCGGTATGCGATGCCTACTTTAAAATTCTGATTAATTTAGATTTGTACGACATAAAGTCCATTTAAAGGGATTCCTTCTTCTTTTGTTTATGGATTCGAATCCAAAATATCTAATTAAAAAAAAGAAAAAATCATAATATTATTGTACTACAATTTTTTGGTGGGGTCTTCTATTTTCTTGTGTTTTTTTTGACTCATTGCATAGTAGTTGGGAGGTGAAGATATATATTATAGAATGATAGACATGATTTATCCTACGTTTGATTGTGTCTTTTTCACTAGATTTTTTTTTGTACTTCAAATTAATGCTCCTCAAATCAAATAAATCTCATTTGGGTATGGATATCATTTACATAGATTCTCATTAAAACAAAAACATTTTTTTTTTTTTTTAAATTTATATATATACATTAAGATACTAATAACACTTATTATGGACGTCACTTGCTAATTAGTAAATCGAATATCGTATCAAATATCAAAACTTTACACTATTTAGAGTAAAATATCTAGTACCCATTTGAAGTATGACCAACTTTACAACGACATACACATTCCAACTTCACGGGGGTTTTATTACCCATTGAATTAAATTTTAGTTTATTTTTGTCAATCTTTTTAGCTGACGTGACACCTTTGACGTGAGTCCCATTTCATGTAATAAAGGTGCCAAATCAGCACAGGAAGACGACAAAAATACGCTAAAATTGAGTTCAGGAGGGTAATAGTACCCCTGTGAAGTTGGAGTGTGGCGTAGCGACTTTGGACATTGTTCGGGAGTTACAGGATGCTTATCGTCGTAGCAACTAGCATAGTTCGGGAGCTGCAAGATGCTTATCGTCGTAGCAACTAACATAGTTCGGGAGCTACTGGATGCTTATCGTCGCAGCAACTAACATAGTTCGGGAGTTACTGGATGCTTATCGTCGTAGCAACTTTTGACATAGTTCAAGAGTTACTGGATGCTTATCGTCGTCGTAGCAACTTTTGACATAGTTCAGGAGTTACCGGATGCTTATCGTCGTCGTAGCAACTCTTGACATAGTTCGAGAGCTACTGGTTGCTTATCGTCTTAGCAACTTTTGACAATAGTTCGAGAGTTACTGAATGCTTATCTCTGACACTTTCACTAATTTTGATGATGGTGGTTAATTTTTTTTATTTTTTTTTCTTGTTTTGTAGGTGATGACAAATGGGAGGTTTAAGAGTGTAAAGCATAGGGTATTGGCCAATAATGTAAAATCAAGATTATCAATGATTTATTTTGGAGGACCACCATTGAGTGAAAAGATTGGACCTTTGCCATCACTATTAATGAAAGGGGATCAAGACAGCTTGTACAAAGAATTTACATGGTTTGAGTATAAAAAATCAGCATATAAATCTAGATTGGCTGATAATAGGTTGGTCCAATTTGAGAAAGTATAGAATGATTTTTTTTTTTATATTTTAGTTTTGTGAAAGTCCCACACTTTGTTTGTTGTTAGCAAGTATGGGTTGTCAAATATAGTGTCATTGGATCATTTGAATAGATAGAAGAGTAAATGGATTGTTTCCGACGTAAACGAAATTGCTGAGACACATTCCAACTTAAAGGAGGGGGGAGGGGGGGTCTTATTACCTCTCTGGACTGATTAAAATAGTATTTTTGGCAACCTTAAGTACCTACGTGGATCTTCAGCATGTTGACTCACGCAGTGATAAATACGGTTTAATTAGTCCAGGAGGGTGATAGGACCCCCTTTAAGTTGGAGTGTGTCTCAGCAATTTCGTTTATAGTTCAAGGCAGACATAGTGCATTTTCTCTAGATAGAAAAATCTATATCTTTTTAGTCACGGGTTCGAGTAGTGAAAATAATCGTTAAATGTTTGTATTAGAATAGATTATCTACATCACGTTCTTTAGAGTGTGCCTTTTTTTTTTTAGATCCTGATAACACGAGATGCTTTGTAATTACTTGTCTTGTTAATAATACAAGTTCAAAGTATTAATAATGATTTTTTTTATTTTTTTTTGTGAAAGTCCCACACTTTGTTGTTAGCAGAAAAAATAGAGTCCACATCAAAAGTGTCACGTCAGCTAAAAAGGTGTCACGTCAGCAAAAAATTGACAAAAATATGCTAAAATTTCGTTCGAGAAGGTAATAGGACCTTCGTAAAGTTGAAATAAATCGTAGCAAATTTGGTCATAGTTTAGGGGTACTAGTTGCTTTACTCTATAATATATAACTATAATTCCTATATTATTTTATATAACATACTATCACGTATATTAATCGATGAATAATTTATGTATATCAGCTCGAAAAGTAATCAGAAAATCTACTGACTATTTATATAATGATTTCTAAATATTTTATTATTGTTTTTTTTTTTTTTAACTTGTTTTGCATATTAAAATCCAACATATAAATCTACAAATATCAAATATCATTATGATTTTTTGTGAAGTCCCACACTTTATTGTTAGCAAGTATGGGTTGTCAAGATGCTTAAATATGGGCTTGGAACATACTATATTTATACAAATTCACACCCTTACAAAGTAAATAAAAAAATTTCAACTAATTATATATCTTCTTTGATTATCGGAAGCTAATTATGTATCTCGATAGATCCAAAATAAAAAAAAAATGTATCGAAAGCTAATTATGCATCTTTATAAAGGAAAAAAATATAACAGACCCAAAATAAAAAAATGTATCGAGAACTAATTATGTATCTTTACAAAGAAAAATGTATCTTCATTGGATGTATAGGGAGTTAATTATGTATCTCGACAGACCGGTTGTGGAGTCAGGATTTTCACTAAGAGGTTTAATAAGTGAATACAAAAACTAATCGAAGGAGGTTCAACTTCTAATATATATACATAAAAGATAATTTTATTCATGTATACATAACATAATTTTCCGCCGAAGGGGTTGTAGCTCCTCCACCGCGACAGATTCAAAATCGAAATTTTCAGTAATTATGCAAGATGTCGAAATTTCTCTGTAATTAAACTCCAAACTGTCGGAATTTATGTTCTCAAGGGGCCAATTATGTTCTTGAAATCTCAGTTTTCCAAAGTAAATTATTACTTGTCTTGTTAATAATACAAGTTCAAAGTCATTATCCTCATTAGTAAATGTCATTTATTTCTGAAAGTGCAAATTATGTTCTTGAAATCTCAATTTTCCATAAAATGTACAAATTCACTATTTAAACTAATCTAATAAATTACATGATGTATATATCTATCTATCTTTACATACACTAAATTATTAGGTCAAGCTGGATATTATAAAAGATTATCAAATATAACATAAAATTTCTCCACCTCGAACTATCATTATACCTCGAGAAGTAAAAAGAATTACGATCCCCATTCCACTTAAAATTTGAGAAATTTGTTGATAATTAAAATAGATTAGTAAATCAGATGATAAATTTCTTTTGAATATAAAATATTTCTATACGTTCTTTTCCTATTCCTTCTATGTCCCAAGATTTAAACCTCAAAATATTTATTATATTTTTTTTCAATATTTTCTCACGTTTTAAATAAAACCCTCTCATAAAAATAGAAAAGGATAATGGAGCCCATAGCCCCAATTAAATAGTACTCATTTAATTGCTCAAATTAAAAAAACAGGAGAAAAAGACAGAAACGTCACTTCAAATTAAACTATTTTCACGAAAATAACCATGGAATTTAAATTCTACTTTCTAGTCATTTCAATTAAACTATTTTGACGAAAATGACCATGAAATTTAAATTCTACTTTTAGCCATTTCAATTTGTTTGCTTGTTCTATTCCGTTTCTACACATATATATCTTATACATATAAATATTCCATACGAAAATAATATAATTTTGATACACAATTTATACAATAATTATACATTTTTTTACACAATTTATACAATAATTATACATTTTTCTTACACATTTTATACAATAATTATATCATTTTTATAAACTTTCTATATTTTTTTTTTATATATGTTATTCATATACATATTTGATACATATATCTTATATAGATACATATTCTATATAACAATTATATCATTTTTATATAATTATATTTAATTATTATTTTTAAATAATAATAAAAAATAGAATATTTTTTCAGTTAAAAAATTTATAGCGAAAAAAAAAACTGAAATATTTTTAAAAGGGCCGAATGACCCAAGTTGAAAACTGTATCAATATTGTATATGGACTGTATCAGTATTGTATACAAACTGTATCTGAACTACGTGAACCAAAATAACCCAAATTAAGAAATGGTTATAAAGTAAAAATAGTATAAACGACTGACCACTTTTTGAAAAAAATATCAAACTTAGATTATTTATCTTAAAAAGTGCTATAAAATATCCTTTTCCCAAATAAAAAAGGATAATGGAGCCCATAGACCCAATAAATATGTAATTGGGCGTGGAAAAGACAATGAATATTCTTTGGTATTAAAGTTAGGTGAGGAAACAAAAAGGGATAATACCCACGAAAATATCTGAACTTTGACCGGATTTTCAGTTGTACTGTACATATATAATAAGTGTTTAATCATATATAATCACTGTATAATTTATTTATATCAATTAGAAAAAGTAAATATAGTGATTAATTAATATTCAGGGTGGATTTAGAAAAAAGATGGTTTCAATCGGAGTAACCACTAGCGATACAACAAAAATTGAAGGTTATAATTTGAACTGAAGTACGTCTAAACAATCGACATGTTATATTTGCTCATGTTTCAGGTAAAGGTTATAATTTGCACGAACATTTTATAGTCTTAAAAAAGAGGTAGATTGAAAGATTTGCTCATGTAACTATGCCTGTTGACCAAGACAACGTCCTAAGTTTAAACGAAATCAGATCAATCACAACGCTTTGAAGATGTTTTTATTTTTGGGTTGTTATACGTAAAATGAGAGGTCGTTTCACGTCTTGTACCCTAATAAGAGAAATATGTTCTCATAAAAGATTTATCATGTGTGGATCTATTATATTCGACAAGTCAATAATAAAGATACTACTATATGAGTAGAAAAGGGGAAGGTAAACATGCAAAGAATGAACGTCAAGTAACTATGCGTCTTGACCCCGACAACATCCTGGGCATAAACGTCCTTACCATAACTACTAAATCTCTCTTTACTTTAAATTAGCTACATAGTATCCGTATCCCACTTCTTAGCAATTTCAGATACATGCCACTAACAACCAACCGTAACTCCAGATACATGCACGTGTGTCTAAGGTACATGGATATACTGCGACTTAACCGTAACCTCCTGAAATTCGAAATGGTATGAAGTATAATTTTGAAAACTAATGCTTGAGGGGGTAATTAACTCCTATAGTCGTGGATCTATTGTATTCGACGAGTCAATAATAAAAATACTACTATATGAGTAGAAAATGGGAAGGTAAACATGCAAAGAATGAACGTCAAGTAACTATGAGTCTTGATCCGGACAACATCCTGAACGTAAACGTCCTTACCATAACTACTGGATCTCTCTTTACTTTAAATTAGTTACATAATATCTCATTTATTAACAATTTCAGATACATGCCACTAACAACCAGCCGAAACCTCCAGATACATGCGCAGGTGTCTCAAGTACATAGATATACTGGGATTCAATCGTAACCTTCTGAAATTCGAAATGGTATAACGTGTAATTTTGAAAGCTAATGCTTGAGGGGTAATTAACTCCTATAGTCGTGGATCTATTGTATTCGAAGAGTCAATAATAAAAATACTACTCTATGAGTAGAAAATGGGAAGACAAAAATGTAAATAATGAACGTCAAGTAACTATGCGTCTTGACCCAGACAATATCCGGACCATAAACGTCCTTATCATAACTACTAGATCTCTCTTTACTTTAAATTAGTTACATAGTATCCGTATCCCACTTCTTAATAATTTCAGATACATGCCACTCAGGGGCGGATCCAGGATTTTCAGTGAGGGGGTTCAGTAGTACATATATGGACTAGTCGAAGGGGGTTCAACCTCTACTATTTATACATAAATTTTTTTTTATCATGTAAAAATAGTATAATTTTTCGACGAAGGGTGTTCGGATGGACCCCCTGGACACTGATGCCACTATCAGCCAACCGTAACCCCCAAATACATGCGCATGTGTTTAAGGTACATGGATATACTGCGACTCAATCGTAACCTCCTGAAATTCGAAAAGATATAAAGTGTAATTTTGAAAACTAATGCTTGAGGAGGTAATAAAACCCATTCAACTTGTGTACAATTACTCCACAACATATACCAAATAGATGATTGATAATAAAAATGAATAGTATCAAAGAACAATCCAAGAAAGAAAGACACACAACATCTAAATTTATAGGTGCTAGCATAATTTTCACTTAAATTTAGCAAATTGTTGGGATAGTAGGTGACAATGTTTGATACTTGACCAACCAATTATTAGGTAAGTTGTTCAGAATCTTCAAAAATATCACGGGATGTGTGTCGGATCCTTTAAAAATTGTGCATTTTCAAAGGATCCGACATGGCGCGGCAATATTTTTGAAGAGTCTAAGCAACTTAAGATTGTTAGTACATATAGAAGGCAAAAAGGCAACCTTCAACTTCTTTAACCAACCAATAAGTACATATTGCTTCAACTTTTTCGGAAGCAAGAAGTATGCCCGCGTATTTCAATGAGAATATATTAAAAAAATTTAAATCGGCTCCACATAAGATAGACAAAGTATAGCACGCAGAGTGAAAGATTCACTAGGCGTAAAATTTCATTGTATTCGAGGTGTCAACATTGAAGATATATATATATATATTATGAGAAGAAAATGAAAATAACTATGAGTCTTGACCCAAACAACATCCTAGGCATAGAAAGAACAAAGCAACAAGAACACCAAGACGACGCTTTTATTTCTATGACTAGGTCATAGTAAGTAAATCGAGAGGTCGTTCTGCTCTTTGTTTTCAAAGAAAAGGCAACATGTTCTCGTAAATCGAGACAGGGGTGGAGCCACCTTTCATTTAGGGGATTCATCTGAATCTTTTTTGACGAAAAGTTATACTATTTTTACATGGTTAAAAAATATTTTTTTATGTATAGATAGTAGATGTTGAACCCCTTTCGATTTGTTCGTATATTTACTTCTGAACCCCTTCAATGAAAATTTTGGCTACGCCACTAAATCGAGAGGTTGTTTTGCTCAATTGAACTTAGAGTCTTAGACAATTTCATGAGGTAAAGCCCTAAATCAACAAATACCAAATTAGATGATTGATAATAAGAATGAAAGGTAACCAAAGAACAAGCCAATAAAGAAAGTGACACACAATATCTAGCTAGTACAAGGCAACAACCTAAATTTAGGTGATGGCTACCTTAAACATAGCATATGTTGAGATAGTAGGTAGAAATTTTTGATGTTTGACCAACCAATAAGTACATGAACAAGGACAAATAAAAAAGAGGCAACCTTTCACTTCTTTAAGCCAAAATTGCTTCAATATTCTTAGTTGTCACTTAGGCTAATCGAACGCAAAAGTTAGCTCATGAGGGAAATATCGTCCAAGTAGGCGATCATAATTTTATTTCCCAAAAAATTGTATGATTTTAACCCATTCTAACACCCCCTTTACGCTTGGACCAACTTGTAGCCAGGGGCAGAGCCAACCCTTTGGCAGGGGTTCATCCGAACCTCATTTGACTAAAAAATATATCATTTATACATTATTAAAATATATTTTTATGTATTTATAGTAGATGTTGAATCCCCCTTTGGGTAGATTTTCTTTAAATATTGAACCCCTGAGTTGAAATCCTGGCTCCGCCTCTGCTTGTAACATGGAGAATACGACATGGAACCCAAATAGAAAAGGACCTGATTTTAAAACTATGTAAAAGTATGATACCTGATCCTAACATAATCTCAAAAGCTAGCTCATGAAAGGAGGATTTTCAAGTCCGTATAAGCCGTTCACAAATCTATACTCCAATCAACATGGGGACTTTATCCCACTCTGACACCTCCCTTCACGCTCAGGCCTTGATAAAAAAATGGATCTTGGGTCTAACTCAACCTCAAAAGCTAGCTCATGAGGGGAGGATTGTCCAAGACCATATAAGGAGACCAAGGACCCTTTAACCCACCAATGTGGGACACCAACACCCCCCGCATGCCCAAGGCTGGACATCTGGAGCGTGGACAATATAAGACGGGGGAACCAACATCGGAAACAATGAACTGGGTGGGCCTGACTCTGATACCATAATAAAGAAATGGACCTTGAGCCTAACTCAACCTCAAAAGCTAACTGGGAGGATTGCCCAAGACCATATAAGGAGACCAAGGACCTTTTAACCTACTGATGTGGGACTCCAACAGGCCTCCAACCGGAGCGTGTGCAATATAACATAGTGGCCTAAACAAGGAAGGATCGGCCCGATTCTGGCACCATGTAAACATATGACACTTGAGCTAAATTCAATTCCAAAAATTAATTTGTAAGTGGAGAATTGTCCAAATCGATATAAGCAAACCACAAATCTGCTCTCCAATTAATGTAAGACTCTAACCCATTCTAACCATGTCAAATAATTAACTTTTAGCTATATATGCTTGTCATGATGATGTATCCAATTGCAAAAGGTTAACAAACTTGTTAACATGGGATAAATGATTTTCCAATATTTATGTCAAATACAATTCCAAGTCTTGTTGATTAGAAACCTAAACTTCCTTATATTTGTTGTTTTGAATAAAATCAAAATTATGTATGCCAATAAGTGGTGGGGCATGAATTTATATATAAAAAATCCCACTTAAGGATTTAAATTATGATCTAAAATAATTTCAAACTCCTTTTGCCACTTTGCTATAACTTTTCCTTATTATTTAACAGTAAGATATATATATATATATATATATATATATATATATATATATATATATATATATAAAATTAAACTTGTTTTGCCCTATTTGCAATAGCCAGTTTAAGAAAGTAAAACGAAGATAGAGAACTTCTCTAGCGCATATGTTAGAATATGTGACACTCCAGCTTAGAATAAGAAGTCCCACACCGACAAACACAGTAGAGATGATGATGGGCATAGAAGTAAACATGTCTTAGACCCTACTTACATGTTTTAAAGCTGTGCGGGAAAGTCCTGAGTGGAAAATATCACTAGCGGGTTTGGCCATTACAAATGATATCGGAGACACTCCAATGTCAGCCTTATCGGTGTGGGCCAAAGTTCAACCGACTTTAGTCAAATCCCGATAAGGCGGGGGAAACCTCAGTGTTGAGAGTCTAGGCGACCCATACGATAGGGCAAACCTTAGCGAGGACGTATGTGACCATCAGGGGCGGATCTATATAGGTGGATGGGGGTGCCACGACACCCGCACTTCTCGGTCGAAACCCTGTATATTTATGTGTATATTTGTATATATGTATCAGTTAACGTATAATTATTATGCGTGGCACCCACACTACAAAGTGAGCTGACGGTGCAAGTGGTTGAGATAACCAGCAGCGCAGGTTCGAACCCAGCTTAGGACTCTTTTTTAAATTGATTTTTTAGCATTATACTTTTTGCTTTCTCATTAAAAAATCGAACTGACCCCTTTTAACAAAACCCTTAATGACACCAACTAGGCAAGCCTTCATACTATACCAACTTTTGTTGATATATATAATTATAGTTTACTCTGTGAATATTGACTCCACTATCCTAAAATATTGTACGGAGTGTACGTTATTATTCAAAATAGGGTGGCACCCGGAGCTTCCAAATCCTGGATCCGCCTCTGGTGACCATCCTATCTTAGGATGAGAAATTCCACATCGGCAAAATACAGGGATGTATGAACAGGGTTTACACTTTAGTGACGCGTTTATAGTCGTGTTGCTCTTAGCCGGACAATATCACTAGTGAGTTGGACCGTTACAGAATAGTTGTTTTTGTTATCTTGAAATGTTTATCCCCCTGGCTAATTAAATCAACCCGCACTATACATATTTTAAAAGTTCAACAGTACAGAGTTTTGGTATTAATAAACTTATGTGAATCTAGAAATTGGCAATTGTTGGGAGGATATAGATGATTAGTACAAGTTTTTTTTAATATAAATGATGGTACATGCACTGTCAGTAATTAAAGAAAATTTGTATTCAATTGAACATTTCTATGGAAACCAACTCACAATTTAAATGGAAAAAACAAATGCAACCAAAAAAGGGGTGGGGTGGGGTGGGGGGGTGGGGTGGGGGGGGGTGGTGGTTGATAACAAAAAACTAAGAGTTACAAATTTTGATAATGTCCTTAATTCAAGAGATGAAATTCCTTAGGATTATGTTTTGCTAGAAAAGGGCCATCAAGAAATATGTTGCATATTAGAGATAAATGTTTAGTAGTATGGAGGAGGTGGCCACATGTGGTCGCTTTTAGAAAAGCAACCTCTATTTTTGAGACCACGGCTTGTGGTCGGTTTTGTGGTTGCACAATGGTCACTTTTCCTGTTTTTTCTAGTAGTGTGATGGAGCAGGAGTTGTGGATGATTGATAATAGTAGGGAGGTGGCGGTGACGGCGTAGGAGGAGGTGGTGAAATATAGTAGTACTGTGGTGGTGGTGACGGCGAAGGAAGAGGTGGTGAATTATAGTAGTATGGTAGTGGAGGGGAAGGCGATGGTGGAGGTGGTGACTTGTAATAGTAAGAAGGGTGCTCGAGTTCCTTAGGATCGGTTGGCTTCTTGTAATAATCGCTTTTTGGCAATGATGGTACCTTGTAATACTCGTTCTTTGACTCTGATGGCACTTTGTAGTAGTCATTCTTTGGTACTGAAGGCACCTTGTTGTAGTAGTCATTCTTTGACAAATACGGCACCTTGTACTCTTGTTTAGGCGTAGAAGGTACCTTGTAGTAGTTACCTTTTGGAAAAGGTCGGACCTTGTAGTTATCAGAAACTGATGGTTTCTTGTAGTAGTCATTCTCCGGCACAGATGATGGCACCTTGTACTCTTGTTTAGGCGTAGGAGGTACCTTGTCGTAGTTACCTTTCGGAAAAGATGGGATCTTGTAGTAATCAGAAACTGCTGGTTTCTTGTAGTAGTCATTCTTTGGCAAGGACGACGCCTTATAGTTGTTAGGCACAAATTGTTTTTTGGATGACACCTTGTAGTGGTCTTTAGGTACCTTTGGCACCATGTCATAGCTAGGTTTGGCTACATGTGGTACATTGGAGTAATGATTTTGGGGTACCTTTGGTATATTATAGGGCACTTGTGGCACATGATTATTGTATGTTGACATAGGTGAATATGCCATAGTGCAAGTGACAATCAAGAAAAATGCCAAAGCACAAACAAATTGAGGCAATTGATACTTCATTTGACTCCCCATTGAGAATATTTGGGTTCTAAATTTAGATTTTTTATTTTTTATTTTTTTGTGTGTATTTGTCATTGGAATAACTAGGAGTTTATATAGCCTAATTAAGAAGTGGATGACCTTGATGATTTGGTACTTCAAATAATTTAAACAAAATTTGAGATTTTCCTTTTTGGGGTTTATGTTGTTCCACTAACATCTTGAGATAATGGGAGGCCATGAACAAACACAAACTCCTATCTGATGTTCGATTTAGTTGAGATAAAAAACTATATCTACACTTCATTTTTAAAAAATAAATAAATTGTTTTCCCATGTTCGATATTCGTTTCGGGATCCCAGATTAATCTGAATTTACGCCGTGTACGACTTTATTAAGGAGAAGTGCTCCTACCAAGATCTTTTTCATTCTCGATATTCGAATCTGATATGTCTGATTAAATGTACATAGATCTTCTTAACATTTTGAGACATCTAGTCTATCTTAAATTATATATCTCCAATAAAATGATGCAGGCATTTCCACAAAAAGTATGAGGAATGGATGTGCATTTTCTTATGCAAAATTCTACATTAATTTCACCGATGGTCATCCACCTTTGAGTTTATCACGCAACAAATTACTTTTTTATTTTTTGTCACATAAAAGTCATTCAATTTAAAAATTTTCACACAATGTTTCTATTACATAAAAATCAATTAACATTAAAGTTTATCACACAAAAATCACTATTCTATTTTTTGTCACATAACTTGAGATCAAGATTGTTAACTAGGGGCTTTTATGTCTTGGAATAATTAAAGGGAATATAAATAATAATAAAAATTATTATTTTCTTGTATGGTCAAGTTTTCAAGATAGTGAAAATTTATCATATTTAGTTTTTTTAATTAAACTAGTCAAATTTTCATTCTATGTCAATAAGATTTTTTACAACAAGAATCAAGGTAACATATTTTAAGAAATGGCTAAAATTCTATTAGCTTAAAAGATTCTTGATCAATATAAATAAGTACTACGAATAGAAACTTTTTGAGTCCTTTTAACTCCAAGGACCTAAAACTAAACCTTCCCTCTCTATGTTGTATATTATGTTTTCAACGTGTCTTTGTATATCTATTTGTAGTTTTGTATTAAAAGAAATAAAATACGGAGATTGGAGATGAAAAATCAAATAAAATACAAATACAAAAAGTAACGTTCTTAAACTAAGTGAAATTTAACATGCTTAAAACAAAATTGGGCCAAGATGCTAAAAACACAGATTGGGCCAAGCAGACAGAGATCATAACAACTTCGTTATGTTCACGCAGTGCTACAAATGGAGATATTAACTATATTTTATTATTTATAATTTGATCCTTATCAAAATTCAATGCAATTGTTTAGCCCTGTATTTATAACTATCTATTTAGCTCTGCTTTATATATTTCGTAAAATAGCATTGTGGAATTATGTTAAGAGTGAAAAGTCAATGTTATACTTTCTAACTTCTCTGTTTCACAGAGCATTGTGGAACTATGTTAAGAGTGAGAAATCAATTTTATACTTTCTAACTTCTCTGTTTCTTTTTCCTTTGTTAATTTTCATGACTTATCCTATTTTCAGTATCTTGTGGAATTTTGCAGGACAAACACAAAGAATAAGGTGAATATGCCATAGTGCAATTAGCAATCAAGAAAATGCCAAAGCACAAACAAATTGAAACAATAATTGATACTTCATTTGGCTCCCTATTGAGACTATTTGGGTTCTAAGTTTAGATGTTTTGTTGTTGTTGTTGTGTAGATTTGTGATTGAAGTAACTAGGAGTTTAGGTAGAGTTATAGACTAACTAAAGGTGATCTTGATGATTTGGATGTTTAAAATAATTTGAGAAAAATGCTTTATTACCACCTTGAACTATACGCGAAAAGGCTGAGACACACCCTTAGGAGGTCCTATTACCCTGGACTAATTAAAACCGTATTTTTGACAACCTTAGTGCCTATGTGGTACAACACACTGAAGAGTCCATGTAGCCACGTATGTGTCACGTAGGCACTAAGGTTGTCAAAAATACGATTTTAATTAGTCCGGGGATAATAGGACCCTCCTAAAGTTTAGGTGTGTCTCAGCCTTTTCGCATATAGTTTAAGGTGGTAATAGAGCATTTTCTCAAATAATTTTGACAAATTTGAGATTTTCCCTTTGTTAGTTAATGTTGTTCCACTAACATCTTGGTATAAAGGGAGGCCATGAAGAAATCACAACTTTGCTTGACTCACTTATATTTTTAGAAATAGAGTTTTTTCTTTTTGACTTTGTACTCAATGTTCGGTGTCCACTTTGAGGCTATAGCTAATCTAAATTCGCATCGCATACGACTCCTGTTAAAGTAGGAACCTACCTATCATTTTCGAGACTCGAAACCTATGGTTATTGATACTTTAATTTTATGGAATAATATATAAGCATGCCCTTTAGCTTGTTCCTTAGCTGGCATTCAACTTTCGGAGTGCACAAAATAGACGCTTAAACATGTATAAAGTTGAAAAAGTAAACACGTGCACCCTACATGCATCTACGTGGAATCTACATGGCAATCCCATGCAAATTGCCACGTAGACTCCACGTAGGACACATGTATCTAGTTGTTCAACTTTATACGAGTTTAAGTGTTTACTTGTGCACGCCCAAAGTTAAAGGACATAAATGTCAGTTGAGTTCAAGTTAAATGACACATTTATATATCGAAAAAGGTACGAATATACCCCTGAACTATGGTAAATGGTACATATATGCCCCTCGTTATACTTTGGGTACGTCTATACCCTTGCTGTTAATAATTTGGTGCGAATATACCCCTGACCCTAATGGTTTGCCATGTGTCAAAATCCTAACTATTAAACCCTTTTTTTAAATTTTATTAGCCTAAATAATTAAAATATTTTAAATTAAATTCCCACACCCGACCCGACCCGATGCCATGGAACAATCAACACACACAGAATACACCCACAAACCAGTTCAGGTCGCTATTGTCGATTCCGGCGATAATCTGCCGGAAATCACTATAGTTCAGGTCTTAAACGGAAAATCTCGTCCATTTCGATCAACCACCACCTCCTCGCCCCACAAAACTCTCGCGTCTCCACCCCAAAATTGATGCAGAATTTTTCTTTGTTTCGTATACGATCTATGCGAAGTGTTTTTGGACAATTTCGAAGTAAAATTTAATGATTTTTTTGAACTTTTCTTTAGTTTCCTTATTTCTCGATGCTTTTTTCAAGCACAGATTTTTCTTTGGTATCACTTTGATTTGATTTTTGAAATCATTGAATACTTGAAGGAATCATTTACTTGATAGATGAAGAAACATACATGAATTTGCAGTCACGCCTGGAGGAATAATGAAAATCACGATTTGAAGATACTTCTTAGATTATTTTCTTACAGGGAAAGAGAGAGAGAGAGAGACGCTAGTTATTGTGGATTCTCATGAAAATTTCATGGACCGGGTATGAAATTTGATTTAGAATAATTTAATTATTTAGGCTAATAAAATTTTAAAAAAGGTCCTTCAGGACTGGCTCACTGGTTTGGAGGGTGGTAGTCCACCACAACTACCTGAGATCGATTCCCTCCTCAATGCCTTTGAGCCATGAGCCTGTCGCACGGGATTTATCTAGTGCGGTTTACATCTCCTGTGTGGCTTGCAGGCTACTGCACAGTGAGGGGTTTACCAGTGCGCACTATTGGTAGCGGTTGCGGATTTTCCTAGGGTTTCAAAATAAAATAAAATAAAAAAAAAGGTTCAACCGTTAGAATTTTGACAGGTGGCAAGCCGTTAGGCTCAGGGGTATATTCGCACCAAATTATTAATGGAGAGGGTATAAACATATCCAAGGTATAACGAGGGGGCATATACGTACCATTTTCTATGGTTCAGAGGTATATTTGTACCTTTTTCGTTTATATATTATGCCTTAATTTTATCGACTCCCAAGAAACTGGCTCTTAATTGTAAATGAAATCCAACCCCCCCCCCCCCCCCCCCCCAAAAAAAAAAAAAAATGAAAAAAAGAAGTTACATCATAGCAGAACTTAACTTATTATAACTACTTAAAATTTCAGCCTTTCTAACTAATTATATAAATTTTTGATTTTGCTTAAAAGCTCGGATACATCACTAAAGAATGTGATGTATCTGTGTAAAATAAAATAATGTATGAATCCATTTGTCACACCCCTTTTTCGTTCCGAAAAGAATTATATTTTAATTTTAAGTTCGAAAGGGTTTTTATTTAAAGTGACAAAATGAAGATAATTTGTTTCAAAAAGGACCTTTTACATTCAAAACTC
Organism: Capsicum pubescens; assembly: GCA_030864215.1. Taxonomy (NCBI): domain Eukaryota; kingdom Viridiplantae; phylum Streptophyta; class Magnoliopsida; order Solanales; family Solanaceae; genus Capsicum; species Capsicum pubescens. The sequence goes on from CM061547.1 coordinate 40,257,853, forward strand.
AGAGTCGCCACTTGGCATAATCTGGTGTGCCAAGTCACCATTGAAAAATCTTTTTCAAAACCATTTGACTCTTTAAACTGGTTTGCAAACAGAGATTCCGTCTAAGGAATTCTGTTGACCGAAGGGAAGGTGTTAGGCACCCCTCGATCCCATGGTTCGACCACTATCGCTTGGTGGAGCATATTGGTTAATTTGACACTACGAATGTATAAACCACACAAAGCACACAAAACAATCAAGCAAGCAAAACAAAACAAAACAAAACAATCCAAAATTTAGTGTCCAGTCCAATTATACAGTCCCGAAATAAATAAAAATGCGAAAATAAATCTTATCTAATCTATACTAATCCTAACTACGCTCCTCGGCTTTACCCGATGCCTCGGGCCTTGTTCTCGATCCGCCTTTGCCAACATAGTACGTCGGGGCATTTCCCGATGAATAAATATATACAGATACTTCGGGGCATTCCCCGGCCAAATAGTACAATTGATCCAAAAGTGATAAAAACAAAAACCCTTCATCCCCCACTTCAACATTCAACGCATTCACACAACTTCTAACTTTAGCCTACCCGCACCTAACATTTGCCTATCCAACTCGGCCTAAAACATGGTATTACCATATTCGAGAGGATCAATAAGTATTTCTAATTAATTCAACCAACTAACCGAAATTAATCCGATTCTGCTTTATCAAGATCAATCCCTCCCCCAAATTATTATCTATTAAGCAATCACTTAATTCTCCATCAAACAGACGTTCAACTCAAATAATCAATCAACACCAACGAATACTTACGGTGATTCAAACGTATCGAAACCAAATTAGAACAAAGCTCGTGCACATCATTAAAAAAATATTTACGAAAAGAGAGATAAGGGATATAGAATTGGACCTCAAATTGGGCTTTATTGATTAATTGACCTTTCCGAATAGAACCGCGTCCAATGTCTGTTAATGGACCATGTCCTTTATGGAATTCAAAAAAAATAAAAAAAGGAGGAATCTTTTAGGTGGGGCCCTCGTGAGGGGAAAAATGTTAAGAGAGGTTCCTTTCTTTTTTATGGTGTACGTGTCCTAGTGTATGTATTTCTGTTAGAAAAATAACGTGGGGTAAGGGGTAGGGTAGTGAGGTGGTGGTAGGGGTAGGAGTGTGGGATGGGTGAGTTGGTTAGGATATGATTAAAACAAGATAAAAATTTATCACGAATTTTATTAAGGGTTGTTATTTTTGTACTTTTGTGGGATATAATCACACGGGTGAGGGCATACACTAAGACGAGGGTAAAATAGTAAGAATGCTTTTGGGGAGGGACAAAATTACGTGTCTACACCGTTCGAACTAAATTAGGAATTTTTAGTAATTAGCATAAAAGAATTGAGATTTATGTACATTTGCAAACAACAATGCGGCCACTTAATTCTCCTGCAAACAAAGTATATCCTTGAAAATTCATCCGAAAATAATTTTCGATACATTTTTTTTTTTTTTTCAGAAGCGTGCATTGCATGACTCGGAATTCACGTACAATACACGTGCCAAGAAACTAGTTACCTAATAAATGAGTTGATAATGTAAATAATTCTTATACCATCAGTGCATATAACTTAAATACAAGATGGTAACAATGACATGATACCATTCAATGTATGTAGATATATACATATATGCAGGGGATTCGGTGCGGTGCAGCGTAACTAAAAGAGTTATTTCATCTAGCTAGGGTGACGAAAAATGAGTGAAATAATTGCCGATAAATGTATATTTTTTGTATATCAATGCATAATATTCATAAAATATACATGTTTTATACGTCACAATATACATTAAACTAGCAAGTATAATTATTTTTAGCCAACCTGCTACTTCATCTGTATAAAGGCCAAGAAGTTTATCTAGAGAGGGAAAATCCTTCAACAACAACGCGCCATTACGCCAACAAAAAATAATAGCCGAAAAATGTATATTTTTTGTATATCAATGTAAAATATACATATTTATACATCAGAGTATACATTAAACTAGCAAATATAATTATTTTTAGCCGACCTATCAAATGTATAACTCGCCCGATGAGTGAAATTTCTGTCTCCGTCACTGCATATAACGTATCACTTCATCTGTATAAAGGCCAAGAAGTTCATCTAGAGGAGGCATGCAAATCCTTCAACAACAACTTGTCACTACGCCAACAAAAATAATAGCCGACAAATGTATATTTTTGGTATATCAATGTATAATATACATAAAATATACGTGTTTTATACATCATAGTATGCATTAAACTAGCAAATATAATTATTTTTTAGCCGACCTACCAAATGTATAACTCGCCCGATGAGTGAAAATTCTGTCTCCATCACTGCATATAACGTACTACTTCATCTGTATAAAGGCCAAGAAGTTCATCTAGAGGTGGCAAATCCTTCAACAACAACTTGTCATCATGACCATCAGATCTCCGGTGGCCGGAGACATTCCGTCCACGCGATGTCATCGGCGCCGGAGATGTAGAAGAATTCTTGCCAGTTAGTTTTTGAACAACAGATTTGAAGCTGCTTGCATCTGTTTGTATATATTCTGTGTTTATTATGACTATCTTTACACCTTCTCTAGTGGACATTTTTTGGCTATGTCAAACGTAAACGCGTTGATCTAGTCGCCACCAGAGCCACAAAAGGACTATTCGATCTTTTTGGTCCTGAATTCACCTCGATGGTTTTTGTATTTTTGAGTTACTTCGAGATCATTAGAACTTTCTAGCTAGCCAATATATATAGCTAGCAAGTTTCTTGATTTAGGTATTTATAATAAGAGGAATATCATATATAATATGAAGTAACTTTCGAGGAAAGTTGCAAGGGAGGTGTTGGGGTGTGTGTGTTTGATTGGAGGACTAGAAGTACTTGTCATATATATTTAGGTGATAGGTGACGTTTAGTTACGTTAGTGAAAAAATAATAATAATTCGTATGAATACGTCAACGATCTGTTTCCACCTCAAACTATACACGAAAATGCCGAGACATACATTCGAACTTTAGGAGGGTTCTATTACCCCCTGACTAATTAGAACCGTATTTTTTGGAAACCTCAGTACCTACGTGGACCTTAAGTGTGTTGATTCACTGATGTGTCACGTATGTGCCACGTAGACACTAAGGTTGTCAAAAAAATGATTTTAATTAGTACAGGGGTAATAGGACCATCCTAAAGTTCGAGTGTATCTCAATAATTTCGTGTATAGTTCACGATGGAAACAGAGCGTTGAATGAGTTGAACGAATCACAATGGTAGGGGTCCCCTATTTTTTTTTTTTTTGTAGGGCAAAAATATTTGGCAATTTATGAAAAAGTCTTAAAACATTATTTTTCTAGGAAGATTTGACTAAATATGGCAGTCAAGAAGGACTGCTATTTTAAGAAAAAGTCATGGGGCTACGTGCATGGTATATATATTTTCATGCATACATAATCACGTATATATTCGATAAAAAATACTTTTTTAGGAATATAAGTGGTGATTTATTTATTTATTTGTTTTGATACGCAAGCAAAATAATATTAATCTAAAAGTATTTGTTTATAATTTAGACATATATATATTATGAAAGATGGCAGAGGCGGATTCAAGTTTTTAAGCTTGTGGGTTTCCATTAAAATAAATAATATACGTGTGAGGCACTTCTTCAAGTCTCTTTTGAACCACTGAGCCAACTAACAACGTTGTTACTGGGTTCCTCACGTATTATTCTTGTATATTTAATAGATTTTATATATAATTACAAGGTATACGAAAATGCTTGGGAGCTTCCGGGAACCCCCCGCCTGCAATGCTAGATCCGCCCTTGAAAGGTGGGTGTTCGGGGCAGATTTAGGGGGTTGGTGGGGGGTTTTCGGGAATCCAGTAACTTTCATGCGAATCGTGTGTTTGTATTGAAAAATCTGGTAAATATATAAGAATTTTAAGTTGGGAACTCATAAAAATAGTGTTTTATTCGTCTAGCGGTAGAGAAAGATCTTGTTAAAGCTTTAGAGGACCTTTTGGTCGTGGGTTCTAACCCCGTTAGCTACTTTATTGGATTTTTATTTTGCCTAAGGAATCCACAAACTTTAAATTCTAAATTAGTTTCTGATGGGTGTGGGACAGGGGTTGAGGGTTGTGGTGTCGTCTGGATAGGAGCTTTGTTATCCTTTTTAGCTGATGTGGTACCTTTATTAGATAAAATGGAGCTCACATCAAAGGTGTCACGTCAGCTAAAAAAACTAACAAAAGGTGTCACATCAGCTAAAAAGGATGACAAAAGTACGCTAAAATGTAGTTCTGAGGGTAATAGGACCCCCGTGAAGTTGATGCGAACCCAGGATTTGAAGAGCGCAGGTGCACCATTATCTTGACATAGGCGGTCAAGAATTTTTCAATGACGACTGATCTTGACATAAGCCGTCAAGATTCTTCCAATGACGACTGATCTTGACATAAGCGGTCAAGAATATTCAAATGAAGACTGAGGAATAGTGTCGTGTCTGACTGACTGGTCGGTAGAGGCTTAAGCAATGACGAAAATACAAATATATAGGCCAAATATAGGTTTTAAGGTAATAAATAAACTTCAGCTTTATAGAAACAACGCGCCCAGTGTGCACTTGTTTTTAATGGGGTGCACTTAATTTATATAATAGTTTCTTAAGGTATATACATGTACTTATACAGAAATTTTTTCGAACTTAACAGGTGCGCGTGCACCTCCACCTTAACACGTGGATCCGCCCCTGAAGTTGAAGTGTGTCGTAACAAATTTGGTCAGAGTTCAAAGAGTACTAGATCCTTTACTCTAATTTCTATAAGAGTCTATTTCTACGGTTTAAACTCGTAACTTTCTGAGAGATAAAAGAGATCTGGGTATTATTTTATTTATTATATATGCAATTTAAAATCAACATCTAATTATCATACATGAAATAACGTTCAAATCCTGTTGTTGAAACTTGAAAATTTGCTTGAATATTTACCATAAGTCTCATTTTAATTTTGACTATAAAACATGACTAATAATATTATTATTAATCAATCAATTAAAAGGACAAATAATTATTGTACTTCTATTGACACATTACATTTATTAAAGTGGACTTTGAATTAAGACCAAAAATTGTGGGTGTAAATTATACACGTCCCTTAAAATAATTTAATTACATAACCGTGATAAAAAAAAATTAATTTAATATATACACCGAATGCGTGTAAATTTTTACCCAAAATAACCTTATATTAGAAGGTTTGAATTTCACCGTAGCAAAAATTATTGTGTAATGTGTTTGGTCCATTATAAAATCAAATTAGGTATATTAAAAATATAATATAATTAAGTACTTAAAACATGCTCTTTTTTTCTTACTGTATGACTTTTTAAACGAAAGTTTTCTCAATTTTGAAATTATAGAAATCTTTATATTAGAGTAAGGGAAACTTAATACTCTCTTCATGCATTTTTACTTTTCATAAATTTTTTAATTGTATTTCTATTTTTAGGGAAAAGACATCGTTTCCATCCCAAACTATACCCGAAAAGTCGAAGCCACACCTAAACTATACTAGTGATCTATTACACACCTAAACTATAAAAAAGTGAAACTATTTACACCCTGTCAGGCTACCACCACTTGCATGTGGTGTAGTGTTTTACACGCGCTGCCACGTCAGCACCACGTCAGTAAAAAATATCATTTTTTTATAGTTAAGGTGTGTAATAGGTCACTTATATAGTTTAGGTGTGGATTCGACTATAGTTTGGGGTGGAAACGATGCCTTTTCCCTTATGTTTTTAGCCGTTTACTTTTGTTATTTAATAGGCTGGACGCGCCTAAAATAAGTGTAACACACGCGTCTTAGAATAGGGGTCGCGGGGAGGTAATAATATCACTCGTATAGAGTTAAGGTGTGTAATAGGTCACTTATATAATTTATGTGTGACTTAGACTTTTCTTCTATAGTATGGAGTGGAAATGATGTCTTTTCCCCTATTTTTACTTGTCATTTTTGACATATAAAAAAAAAAAACACCTTTTTTTCTATTTTACCCTGAGTATTAATTATTTTTTCTCCAAATTAATTTCAACACGCAATGTAAACATCATTTAATAGAGGTACTATGATAAAATAGTCATATAATTAATTACTTTTCTTAATAGACGTGCCAAGTCAAATTGTGATAAGTAAAATCGAATGGAGGGACTAATTTTTTACAAACCCTTAGGCTGGCCACGTAGCTATACATATGTTGAAGGATCGTCAGTTGAACATCCTTCGATGAAAAAAATTTATAAAACTTAGAAAAGCACTCAGTAAACCAAGAAGATAGTCGAGTGCTTCAATTATCAAACAGAAACTTAAAGCTTTGGACATTAATATATTGTTCGAACGCTATGTTGCTCGGACACTTCAAAAATGTCAGTAGGTGCGTATTAGATTTTTCAAAAATAGTGTATTTTTAAAAAATCCAATACAAGTGCGCCATTAAAAGTGAAGAGTTCGCACAACTTAATTCGAACCTCCAGATTATCAACAATCCCAAAATTTCGAATCCGTCACTGAGTGGGGTATGTTGTACTAGAAGTTATATACGTTGTTACCAATATGGGTTGTGGTGCAGCGGATGGGGCTGCTCCATCCTTAACCAGAGGTCGAGGGTTCGACCCTGGGCATGGAGAAAACTTTGTTGGGAGCGCTACCCCCGAATGGGGCCCTACCCGGTGCAAATCCGAATTAGTCGGGCTCCAATGCGGGTACCGAACACCGGATGGAAACAAAAAAAAAAGTTATGTACGTTGTTGAGTTTGTCAACTTTGTTGATTAATTTAAAAGTTTATATTTTGAACCATTGACAAAAAGTAGTCAACAACGTTACGTTACAGTCAACTGTCCTTTTAATTTAACATATAATTATTGAAATGATTAAGAACTTGTCAATTTAATTTTCATAAAGTCATATTAAAGTTCGACTAAATTCAATATTGCGAAATTATATTGAAGTTTGACTAAATTCAATATTGTGAAATTGTAGTTGCGCTAACGCCTCTAATAATTTCTTACAATACTTATATAAACCTCCATACAAAGTAATTACAAAAATTTCAACTAATTATGTATCTTCGTTGGGTGTATTGAGAACTGCTTAAGTATCTCGAGAGACCTAAAATCGAAAAAATGTATTTTTGTATCTTTACATATGAAAAAATATGTATTTTCATTATATTTATTATGTACCTCGACAAACCCAAAATAAAAAAAAAAAATTCTTGGAGGTTAATTAAAAAGAATGTATCAAAGGTTAATTATGTATCTCGATAAACCCAAAATTGAGATTTTCAGTAACTATGCAAAATATTGAAATTTTCTGTAATTTAACTTCAAACTGTCGAAATATGTGTTGTTTGCCCCTTAATTAATTAAGAGTGCAGAAATCTCAAACACCTCACCACAATATATATTTGTGTATATTTTATAAATTTATAATACTATAAAACAACAATAACACCGTCAGTATAATCTCACGAATGAAACTTAAAGAAAATTCACCACCAAAGGATGTGGTGCAACGGATGGGATTGCCCCTCCCTTAACCAGAGGTCTCGGGTTCGAGCCCTGGATCCCTTGGTAGACAGCGCTTCCGACCTAATGGGATCCTACGCGGCGCGAATCCGAATTAGTCAGACTCCAATGCGGGTACCGAACACCGGATGAAAAAACAAAGAAAAAAAAAACTAACTTTTTTTTCTTGTTCACACCAGAAAAATCAAATAGGAAATTATGAATTGTTATTTTGGTCTAACATTTCACATCATACTAACTAAAATTGGAATAGAAGATTGACTAAATGGTATGGACACTATTTTATGAGGTTTTGACAAAATTATAAATCAATTATAAAAAAATAATAATGTAAACATACGCCTTAACTTATCATATTTACACAAATCCCCACTCTTATAAAGTAATTACATAAATCTAAACCAATTATGTATCTTCGTTGGATGTATTGATTGCTAATTATGTATCTCGACAGACCCAAAATCAAAAAAAATATATCGAGAGATCTTTATAAAGCAAAAAAAAAAAATACATCTTCATTGAATGTATTATTCATCTCAACAGACCCAAAATCGAAAAAAATATCTCGAGAGCTAATTATATATTTTCAAAGGAAAAAATGTATTTTGTTGGATGTATCGGAAGCTAATTATGTATCTCTACAGACTCAAAATTAAAATTTTCAGTAATTATACAAAATATCAAAATTTTCTGTAATTAAGTTCCAAACTGTCGAAAATTATGTTGTTTGCCCTTGACTATAACCAATGGTTGAGAGAGTGTTGAAACAACGATAAAATTATTTTCGTATAGCCTATAGATCATGATTCTAAATAAGGCTGCGTACAACATATATTCACGTGGTACAATCCTTCCCCGAAACCTCGCACATAGCAACAAATTTAGTGCACCAATCTTTTTTCTTTTTTTTCCTTTTATTAATCACGACTCAAGCCGTAAAAACAGTCAATAATGCTTGTATTAAAACAAGTCATCTACATCGTACCCTTTGAAATACGATCCTTTCCCAAAACCCTACATAAGCGCGAAATGTTTTATGCACCAAACTATCCTACTCGACGATCGATAGACTTGGGCATAAAATTTCGCAATAAGAGTGACACATCTTTACAACCATCATTAGTCGATTTTTCATTTTATATTTTATCTAAAAATATTTTAATATAGCAATCAGAAAATATTCAAACAAACGACGTCGTTATAAAGGCTTTGACTCTATTTTTTAAAAAACTAAGTATAGTTAATACAAGCATATAGTTTTGTAAACCTTGACTTATCCTCTAAATATTTGTGTTTTTTATTTACACACGTACCTATAATTTGTAAAGAATTTGTTAATTAAGATATTTTGATGGTATTAATTAATTTTATTTTATTTTGGAGTTTCCCACCTGGTGTTCTATATTCATATTTAAAGCCCCGACAAATTTGGATCGCGCTTTGCAGGACCCATTCTGGGGGTGGAGCTCCCAACAGAATTTTATCTATACCCAAGACTCAAACCCGAAACCTCTGATTAAGGGTGGAAGGGTTGCTACCTCAGATGAAGTAGAAAGGCTGTTTCCTATAGAACTAATGTAAATGTAGGGGCATTACCATTAACACACTAGCAATAACCTGATATTTAAGTGGAGAAGGGTAGAGGACGGCCATCATTCACCGAGTATCAAGCCAATGGCCCTCGGGAATTTCACAGTTATCGGTGAAAGATTCAAAACGATACATGATTAATCGAGCTAACCATTAACACACCAACAGTAACTTGATATTTAAGTGGAGAAGGGTAGAGTACGACCACCATTTACCAAGAATCAAGCCAACGACCCTCGAGAATTTCTCAGTGATCGATGAAAGATTCAAAACGATCCATGATTAATCGAGCTAACAGTAGTAAATGTAGGGACATAACCATCAACATACTAGCAATAGTCTGATATTTAAGTGGAGAAGGGTAGAGGACGGCCATCATTCACCGAGTATCAAGCCAACGGCCCTCGGGAATTTCTCAGTTATCAGTGAAAGATTCAAACCGATCCACGATTAATCGAGCTAACAGTAGTAAATGTAGGGACATAACCATCAACACACTAGCAAAAACCTGATATTTAAGTGGAGAAGGTTAGACGACGACCATCATTCAAAGAGTATCAAGCCAACGGCCCTCGAGAATTTCTCAATTATCGATGAAAGATTCAAAACGATCCATGTTTAATCGAGCTAACTGTATTAAATGTAGGGACATTACCATTAACACACTTAGCAATAGCAAAGGTCAATAGACATGTCCAGCAGCGACGAAAAAGTACTATTGGCAAGGTAAAGTTGGAAGAAGGAAATTACAGAAACATATTTGTTTCGCGTTCGAAAAGAGCTTACGCTTACGCAGTTCTCTATCAAGACCTCAAAGTAACCGAGCATCGACTAATGCATTGCAGGGCCGGAAACTCGTGTTCTCTACCAAGACCTCAAAGTAACCGAGCATCGACTAATGCATTGCTGGGCTGGAAACTCGTGGCCTCACTGGTGTCTTCGAAGGACTCACCCTACAACATTAGCAAAGTTGGTAAGTTAGAAGCAATTTACTTACGATATATTGACATTATTACCTCTGCGGAAGGGAAGAAAGACGGTTCAAGAATCACCTTAAACATAATGTTGCAAGACAGATAATCAGTATAAAACAAACTTATGTCCTTTCTTTGATGACATGCACCGCTCTTGCGTTTTCTCCAATTCATATATTTGACTTCATATAATCACTCGTTAGATATTGAAATACCTCTGCAAGAGAGAAGAAAGACTCTTCCCGACAACACCACACCCAGTGTAGTCCCAACAAAGTGAGGTCTGGAGAGGGTAAAGCGTACGCAGACCTTACCTCTACCTCAGAGTAGAGAGGTTGTTTCTGATAGACCTGATAGACCGACCGACCATCTGCTAAAGAAGGACTATTCAAGAATCGCCTCAAATACAAAGTTACAAGACAAATTATGACAATAGAACAAATTTTACATACTTCCTTTGATGACCTCTTTCCTATAAAAGCATATGTGTGAGGCGCTCTCGCGTTTTCGCAAATACACATACATTTGACTGTAATAATCAGACATTATACTATAAGCAAATGATCGCTAAAGAAAGTATATAAACTCCAACAATAATCTTGTTAAAATGTCTAACGAGTCGATTTCAATGGGTATGTCGTCGTTGATTTCGTTTAAATAAGATCCTATCACATTGCATTCTAATATCTAATTATTAGAATAGAGATAGGGATTTAGTTGCATATTTTAGTCATAACTTATTCAAGTAAGTTACACACAACATGTATTTCGATAAATTACAACTTAAGGTTGCTATACTTAATAGTACTTTTTTTTCGATGCATATAGGGAAAGATAGTCTTTAACTAACTACAACTTATAGAGTTGAATGTTCAATTTTATATATATATATATAAATACAACCTAGAAGACAGAGATTGCCATATGGTCGATACGATCTCAAACAGGACACCACAGGAAAACTATATCTATATGCTAAGTTGTTCGGACTCTCCAAGAAATGTTGCCGCACCCGAGTCGGATCCTTCAAAAATGTACTACTTTTGAAGTATCCGTCACACACCAGATGACATTTTTGAAGAGTCCGAGCAACATATCCTATATGACTTCAGCACTAACATCAAGCATACTGCCCTGACCTAGTATGTTGATCGGACCCTCCAAAAATGTTGCCGCATCCGAGGTGCACTTTGGAGGATCCAAGACATAACTACAATACTTTTGAAGAGTCCGAGCAACATAGCTAGTGATCCAGTTAAAATATAGGTATTATAGTTCTAGTTTTTCTTTCACACAATTGAAAGGCGGAAAGCATCGACTGAGAAGATGACAATTCTTGACAGGGAGGGAAGTAAGTCACTGCGGTTTGATGGGAGGACTTAAAAATGCATAATTCGGGTGCCCCTTACACTATCAAAAATGTCGATAGTAAAAACACGCAAACAACAAGAAAAGAACAAAAATCCGTTCACGAGCAAAGAAGCTAGTGTGGACCAGCTGAGGCAATTTCAAAATAAAGCTTTACCTGATAGGCTGGGATCCCAACATCTCACCACAAAGATCCAACGCCAAAATTGCACTCTCAGCCTGCACATTTTCCAAGTATGAGTTTGTCGGTACATTGCTCTGAGAGATTGTTTTAATAAATTACGTTCAAGACTCACTTCCAGTTTGTTCTTCTTTTCTCCCTCTATATACTAACAGGAAATTGAAACAACAACAACATACCTAGTGTATTCCTACAAAGTGGGGTCTAGGGAGGGTAAAGTGTACGCAGTCCATACTACTACCTCAAATGCAATAGAGAGGCTGTTTCCGATAGTCGATAGACCCCCGGCTAGGACTGATAACAGCATAACCACAAAACATAAAAATAAACAACAAAATGGGATAACACACCGCTAGATAATAAAAGAAATAAGATATCGACAAAGTAATACTATAAACTATCTATTCGATATCACAAACATGGAAAACCAAAGTTTATCGAAAACCAAAATAAAAAAATGGAAAAGCTCTCTCAAACCAAACAGTCAATAGTGCCCCATAGGCCCATAGGTGAAGGGCGGGCACCAAAGAAATAACAAGTACTTTAAAAGCGCACGAAGTTAATGGTGAAATGACATTACAAGAATAGGATGACATAATTTTTTTTTAAAGAAAGAGAGATATACAGACACACAGACACACACAGAGGCGGAGAGAAGTCTACTTGGGTTGGACATCAGTCTGTTCGGCTATTGAAAAAAAAAAACTCAAAAAACTACAACGTTTCTTCAAATGAAATGCATGTTCAAACACAACTTCCATTTTCAGATACCTTTTTTCAACTTAACTTTCCAATTCATGTCCAAACGCCTACTAAATATATGAAAATCTGATTTTGGAGAAGGCGGAAATAAGAACTTGGGTTTGGCTTGCATTGAAAGGTACAGAAGGACAAGGTGCGTGTATAGGGAACGAAGCTTAAAAAACGAACAACTCAGAAGAAACAACATACCATAACAAATTCAACAAAACCGATACGGGTAGAGTGCGCTTGATCCCCCAAAAGCCTCAGACGAGAAACCTGCAAAGGAAGAATTATCATTCAATTTCACCTCTTAAGTCGAGATTCCCCATCTTTTGAGAGCGCTTTTGAACATCACACTCACCTCCCCGCATCTCGTCTCAAAAAAGACTTTGACATCAGCTTGAGTTACCTGTTGACCATAGCGTATATTAATTTCTCAAATAAGAAACGGAGCAGAAAGTACTAAAATAAGCAAAAAAAACATTCGACCAGCAACTAAGGTACGATGCCGTGAGCCAGAGAACAACATAACAACTACTGTGTGCACAAACGCCAAAAACATCCAATAGAAAGATGCCGTCAAAAAAAAACATGGGTATTTCAGAAGATTTCAAACATGAAACACTGTACCATCTTATCGATATTTGTACAATAGACTGTCCTCGCGCACATCTCACGCTCATTCTCTGACTGCATATATAAAAACCACATCAATTGACAGAAAACAATTAGTTGACCTCGACTCCTCAAGGATGAGATAGAACCGTAAAACAAGTTCTTTTGGTAATATTCTCCACATACAAGCAAGAAAAATGAAACGCCAAAGATTTGCCTACCCTTGGAAGGAATGTAGGATTCACGGGTAGTATAGCGGTTTTTGAAGGTAGAACCTTGAGTTGGGAGAAACCTAAAATTGTCCCACAAAGACCAAGTGCGGCTTTTGCAGAATCTGTTCAGAATGATTCCAAATGACATTATTAGTTTCAAATATTCAGCAATTTGAAGATCTTCAAGTCAAAATATACTACTTACATTCATCAGCGAACTCAACAAAAGCAAAGCGAAGGCGGGAGTGTGGATCACCACAAACTCGGCAGTCAACAACCTGCAAATAAACACCGCCAACATGAAAATAAGCACCACCAACGAGCTCTTTAATGGAGATATGAAGACAGTTTACTTTCGGAAACATTCTTAGTTATTGCAAAAGGCAAATTAACATGGCAAACATGAACGTAAACATCATGACTTCGTTCAACGTTTACCCACACATTGCAGCCCCAACACAGAGATATTGAATCCATGCTCTTCTGCACCTATCAAACTTCATTAAAGACAGCTTGAAAGGACACAACATGAGGTGCAGAATCCAGCTTTTAAGGGAAAAATGCTATACCCCGAGAAACCAAGAAGTTAGGAGACACTAAGAATCAACACACGGAGTTCGTTCCTCGGTAGGAAACCATAGGGGGCTTATTTGAAAAGTGCAATGTCTTTGTACACATAAATTAGCGTAAGCCTTAACATAGATAAGCATGGCGGCTAGTTCCCTTTTGTCAAAGGCATCTCCACAAAAGTGAAATGGCACATACCTTTTCAGGTTAGAAAATAACGTCATGGGGCTAACATGGGATCCACTCGAGGATCAACTGGTTTAGGTAAATTGCGTATGTATTCCCTGACGGGGTAGGTCCTTTTTTTGTAGGGACAAACTATGTACTTCTCGAAAAAGTCGGAAGAAATATACTCCTTCCGTTTCAAATTGTTTATCTTACTTTTCCTTATAGTCCATTTCAAAAAGAATGTCCCTTTCCTTTTTTTGGCAACTCTTTAATTTCAACTTTCCACGTGGCATGTTCAAGACCACAAGATTAAAGAACATTTTGATACATTTTACATATCTATAGTTTAAGACCGAAAGATTCAAAAGTCTTGTTTACTTTCTTAAACTCTATGCCGAGTCAAAACTAGACAAACAAGTTGAAACTGCGTGAGTATATAAATATAACCGTCTGGTTGCTTTTTCTTCATGTTATGCCTTAGAGGAGTAATCTACTACAGTCGTTTTATAGGTAGTCACGTATAGTGCAGCTTTATACAACTCAACAGAAAGAAAAGAGGGAATTAGTTGCTTCTTGCTCTCTCAAGTTATTAAACGAAGCATGCACATAAGAACCCAAATATCTAATATGATGATTCAATCAATGTTCGTAAAGGCATAGAGACTTACTTGTCCATAGGCACTAAACAGCGCGGCAAGCTGCTCTTCCGTGATCTATATATTAAGGTAAGAGGCAAAAAAAAGAACAATAAGAAAAGCTAAAAACAAACGTTATACAAAATTCAACAATCGTCCATCCTTACATACATTGACATCAAGGTCAGAAACATAGACTGTTCGCCTAATGCTATCTTCTCTTTGAGCTCTAAAAGATCTACCGTGCATTCTCCTTCTGCCCTGGTTAAAGTTGTTTCCTCTCTGTGAAAAGAGAAAAGTGAGACAAAAAGAAAAGTAACTTCACCGCAAAAGAAAACATGACAAACGCAATCGCTTTGAGATGGCTGATGATGATTCAGATTGGCGATTAAGGCATTAAACAAGACCACAAGTCGAGTTACGCAACGCTGTAGTAAATTATCAAATGTCAAGTAGGTAAAATATATAAGTGGTTTTTCCCTAGCAGCATTGCTGCCACTGAACTATTATGCACTTTCTCATTTGAAGGTAAACAAATTTAATGATCTGTCCGAAACTTAGATTCGTCGTATATGAATTAACAAATTAACCCTTAATATCCAATCGACATATAGCAAAACCTCTGTTTAATATCACAAAACAACCAATGGTTGAAATGGCACAACTAGCACGTGTACATTCAGATTGAAACGACAAATTCCACTATATCCACAATAATGATCCAACATAATGAAATGGCACAACTAGCACGTGCACATTCAGATTGAAACGACAAATTCCACAATATCCAGTATAATCATCTAATGTAATGAGATGAAAAACTAGCACGTGATTCAGATTGAAACGACAAATCCAAGATACCCACTATAATATCCAACGTAATGAAATGGGACAACTAGCACGTGCTTATATGGTACTCATCCAATCAGACCAGCTAAGCAAACCAAAGTAATTTGATCTCATTTAACTAAATGCCAATTTTCTGTTTTGAACAAATGGAACGCCAGAAACGCCCTACTAATAGACCATCGGTCGTAAACTTTTGCAACTCTAAACCTTTATCCATTCCACGTTTCCCCGATGGTTGCGAAACCCCGGTTTCTAAATTGGGTTCAAACATCAGCTCTTGAAAAATGATTAATGCCAAAATGCATTTGGACCGTTGCAACAACTAAAAGTGGAAACAAATAATTCAAAATCCTCACAGCATCGGTGGTTCCTCGAAATACATGGAATGTCCAAAAAATATTTCTTACCAAATAAATATGGGCGTATCGCAAACAAGTATGAAAATAACAGTTACATTTCCCTCAAAACACAGGTAAAATCTTTGAAAAGAATTCTTATATGCTGGAAACAACATATACATACTTCAACGGAATTCAACAGGGATCTTTTAAATCATGAAAAAAGGACCTTAGCGCAGACTATCGAAACATCAAAATGCAACTATTCGAAGCAATCATCCAACTAACAATTACTCAGTCATCAAAACGACCTTAACACAAACTAAAACAAGAAAAAAATCAACTACATCAAAATTGCAATTACTCCCACTAATCATCCAACTAACAATTGTTCAGTCATTAAAACAGACTAGAGCAACATCAAAATTGTAATTACTCTCACTAATCATCCAACAAACAATTGTTCAGTCATCAAAAAAGACCTTAAAACAGACTATAGCAACATCAAAATTGCAATTACTCTCACTAATCATCCAACTAACAATCATTCAGTCATCAAAAAAGACCTTAAAACAGACAATAGCAACATCAAAATTGCAATTACTCTCACTAATCATCCAACTAACAATCATTCAGTCATCAAAAAAGACCTTAAAACAGACAATAGCAACATCAAAATTGCAATTACTCTCACTAATCATCCAACTAACAACTGTTCAATCATCAAAAAGACCTTAAAACAGACAATAGCAACACCAAAATTGCAATTACTCTCACTAATCATCAAACTAACAATTGTCCAGTCATCAAAAAAGACCTTAAAAACATACTAAAACAAACAAAACAAGATTTCAAAAAAAATAAACTAAGCCATAAATTAAAAAGAACTAAAAATTTAAAGCTATATACCCTTCTATTATTTCTGAAACCACCTCCTCTCATAGTCTTATCATCTGTCACAAAATTATATGAAGCAGGAACAAATTTAATGATCTGTCCGAAACTTAGATTCG
The DNA here is from genome assembly GCA_030864215.1 of Capsicum pubescens. Lineage (NCBI taxonomy): Eukaryota > Viridiplantae > Streptophyta > Magnoliopsida > Solanales > Solanaceae > Capsicum > Capsicum pubescens. Next base: position 40,274,722 of record CM061547.1, read on the forward strand.
TCGTATATGAATTAACCCTTAATATCTAATCGACATATAGCAAAACCTCTGTTTAATATCACAAAACAACCAATGGTTAAAATGGCACTACTAGCACGTGAACATTCAGATTGAAACGACAAACTCAATGATATTCACAACAACGATCCAATATAATGAAATGGCACAACTAGCACGTGTAGATTCAGATTGAAACGACAAATTCCACTATATCCACAATAATGATCCAATATAATGAAATGGCACAACTAGCACGTGCACATTCAGATTGAAACGACAAATTCCACAATATCCAGTATAATGATCTAATGTAATGAGATGGAAAAACTAGCACGTGATTCAGATTGAAACGACAAATCCAAGATATCCACTATAATATCCAACGTAATGAAATGGGACAACTAGCACGTGCTTATATGGTACTCATCCAATCAGACCAGCTAAGCAAACCAAAGTAATTTGATCTCATTTAACTAAATGCCAATTTTCTGTTTTGAACAAATGGAATGCCAGAAACGCCCTACTAATAGACCATCGGTCGTAAAATTTTGCAACTCTAAACCTTTATCCATTCCACGTTTCCCCGATGGTTGCGAAACCCCAGTTTCTAAATTGGGTTCAAACATCAGCTCTTGAAAAATGATTAATCCCAAAATGCATTTGGACCGTTGCAACAACTTAAAGTGGAAACTAATAATTCAAAATCCTCACAGCATCAATAGTTCCTTGAAATACATGGAATGTCCATAAAATATTTCTTACCAAATAACTATGAGAATCTCAAACAAGTACGAAAATAACAGTTACATTTCCCTCAAAACACAGGTAAAATCTTTGAAAAGAATTCTTATATGCTAGAAACAACATATCACATACTTCAATGGAATTCAACAGGGATCTTTTAAATCATGAAAAAAGGACCTTAGCGCAGACTATCGAAACATCAAAATGCAACTATTTGAAGCAATCATCCAACTAACAATTACTCGGTCATCAAAACGACCTTAACACAAACTAAAACAAGAAAAAAATCAACTACATCAAAATTGCAATTTCTCTCACTAATCATCCAATGAACAATTGTTCAGTCATCAAAAAGACCTTAAAACAGACTATAGCAACATCAAAATTGCAATTACTCTCACTAATCATCCAACTAACAACTGTTCAATCATCAAAAAGACCTTAAAACAGACTATAGCGACATCAAAATTGCAATTACTCCCACTGATCATCCAACTAACAGTTGTTCAGTCATCAAAAAGACCTCAAAACAGAATAGAGAAACAACAAAATTGCAATTACTCTCACTAATCATCCAACTAACAGTTGTTCAGTCATCAAAAAGTCATCAGTAAGACCTAAACAAACTATAGCAACATCAAAATTGCAATTACTCCCACACTAATCATCCAACTAACAATTGTTCACTCATCAAAAAAAGACCTTAAAACAGACTATATAGCAACATCAAAATTGCAATTACTCTCACTAATCATCAAACTATCAATTGTCCAGTCATCAAAAAAGACCTTAAAAACATACTAAAACAAACAAAACAAGATTTCAAAAAAAAAAAAAACTAAGCCATAAATTAAAAAGAACTAAAAATTTAAAGCTATATACCCTTCTATTATTTCTGAAACCACCTCCTCCCATAGTCTTATCATCAGTCACAAAATTATATGAAGCAGGAACAAATTCCTTAGCCATTGGATTCAGTTTCAGATTATTAAACATGTGAACAACAATATCTTGCATTTTTCCATTTGACACTAAATCAGATTCTTCTTTAACACCATTATCTACAACAGTATCAGACTTCACATTTGGCACAACAACCTCAGTAACAGCTATTTCATCACAACCTTTTGCAACATCAGCCATTGTAACCCCCCCCAAAAAAAAAACTCAAATTCTTGATTTCCAATAAATTAAAGATCAGATTTTTTTTTTATGAAAAAAATCCAATCTTTTCACAACCCAATATAGAAATATGTGATATGCTCAAAAACTCAAATTCTTGATTACCAATAAACTAAAGATCAGATTTTTTTATGAAAAAAATCCAATCTTTTTACAACCCAATATAGATATAAGTATAATAAAATATGGGTGAAGCTCAAAAACTCAAATTCTTGATTAAAATAAATTGAAGATCAGATTTTTTTCCTGAAAAATCCAATCTTTTTCCAACCCAATATAGAAATTTGTATAATAAAATATGGGTAAAGCTCAAAAACTCAGATTCTTGATTTCCAATAAATTAAAGATCATTTTTTCTTTTTCTGAAAAATCCAATCTTTTTACAACCCCACAAAGAAAAAACTCAAACTCTTGATTTTAATAAATTAAAGATCAGATTTTTTTTGTGAAAAAAAATCCAATCTTGATACAAACCCAATATAGAAAAATGTAGAATAAAATATGGGTATAGATCAAAAACTCAAATTATAATGTGAATTAATTGTTTTTAAAGCCAAATATGCTCAAGAAAAGAGAGCCATTTAAGAGAATCAAAAGAAAATGATGAGTGAGAAGTGGTTTTTCTTTGACAAAATTGATCATAGGTTGAGTAGTGGATTTTTGGTGAGGTGTGGTTTATCAAGAAAACAACATGTGGCTTTGGGCTTTGGCCTTTTGCAAATTGCTATCACTCTTTTGTGACAATTGCATATTTGGGTACACATATCAAGGAATTATAGGAAGAAAGATTTTTATTTTTATTTTCTTTTATTAACTATCGTGTTCGAGTCAGTTTGTGTGCATACGCGTAATTTCATGGAATGTTATAACATACTAGTAACAGAGTTAATTAACGTGTTCGAGTCAGCTTATATGCATACACCTAGTTTCATGGGATGTTATAACATGCTGATAAAGTTGCTGCCATGTGAAGAAAAGGTCACAGGTTCCAGCCTTGGAAACATCCTCTGACAGAAATGTAAGGTAAGATTGCGTACAAGACACCCGGGTTTTTTCCCGAACACCGCACATAGCAATAACTTTAATGTACCGGGCTGCCCTTTAGTAATCAGTGCCGGAGCCAACATCTTAATTGAAGGGATTCAAAATCGAAAAATGTGAATAAAAGAACTAGTCGAAGGAGGTTCAACGTCCTCTATATATACATAAAAAATAATTTTAAACTTGTATAAATAGTATAACTTCTCGCCGAAGGGGATTTGGATGAACCCCTCACTTACAGCTAGCTTCGCCACTGCTAGTAAGATAGTTAACTAACGTGTTTGAGTCAACTTGGGTGCATACATCTGATTTCATGGGTTGTTATAACACACTAGTGACAGAGTTAATTAACATGTTTGAGCTAGCTTACACACATGTATCTAGTTTCATGGGATGTTATAACATACTAGTAACATAGTTAGCTGGCGTGTTCGAGTCAGTTTAGGTGCATGCATCTAGTTTCATGGGATGTTATAACACACTAGTAACAGAATTAATTAACGTGTTCGAGTTAGCTTATATGCATGTATCTAGTTTCATGGGATGTTATAATATACTAGTAACATAGTTAACTAACGTGTCCAAGTCAGTTTGCATGCACGCATCTAGTTTCATGGGATGTTATAACACACTCGTAACAGAGTTAATTAACGTGTTCGAGTCAGTTTATATGCATGCATCTAGTTTTATGGAATGTTATTACATATTAGTAATTTGTGTCGGAGTTAACATGTTAACTAAGGGGGTTCAAAATCGAAAAATGTGAACAAAAGAACTAGTCGAAAGAGGTTCAACGTCCGCTATATATGCATAAAAAAATAATTTTAAACTTGTATAAATAGTATAATTTTTTGCCAAAGGGGGTTCAACCCCCTTACTTACAGCTAGCTTCGTCACTGCTAGTAACATAGTTAACTAACGTGTTTGAGTCAGCTTGGGTGCCTACACCTAGTTTCAAGGGATGTTATAACACACTAGTAACAGAGTTAATTAATGTGTTCGAGTTAACTTATGTGTGCATGTATCTCGTTTCATGGAATGTTATAACATACTAGTAACATAGTTAACTAACGTGTTTGAATCAGCTTGGATGCATACACCTAGTTTTACGAAATGTTATAACACACTAGTAACGGAGTTAACTAACGCGTTCGAGTCAGCTTATGTGCATGTATCTAGTTTCATGAGATGTTATAACATACTGGTAACATAGTTAACTAATGTATTCGAGTTAGCTTGGGTGTGTACACCTAGTTTCATAGGATGTTATAAAACACTAGTAACATAGTTAATTAACGTATTCGAGTTAGCTTATATGCATGTATCTATTTTCATGGGATGTTATAACATACTAGTAACATAGTTAACTAACTTGATTGAGTCAGCTTGGGTGCATACATCTAATTTCATGGGATGTTATAACATACTAGTAACATAGTTAACTAACTTGATTGAGTCAGCTTATATGCATGTATCTAGTTTCATGGGATGTTATAACATACTAGTAACATAGTTAACTAACGTGTTCGAGTCAGCTTGGGTGCATACACCTAGTTTCATAGGATGTTATAAAACACTAGTAACATAGTTAATTAACGTATTCGAGTTAGCTTATATGCATGTATCTATTTTCATGGGATGTTATAACATACTAGTAACATAGTTAACTAACTTGATTGAGTCAGCTTGGGTGCATACATCTAATTTCATGGGATGTTATAACATACTAGTAACATAGTTAACTAACTTGATTGAGTCAGCTTATATGCATGTATCTAGTTTCATGGGATGTTATAACATACTAGTAACATAGTTAACTAACGTGTTCGAGTCAGCTTGGGTGCATACACCTAGTTTCATGAGATAACAGAGTTAACTAACATGTTTGAGTCAGCTTATTTGCATGTATCTGGTTTCATGGGATGTTATAACATACTAGTAACATAGTTAACTAACGTGTTCGAGTCAGCTTGGGTGCATACACCTATTCATGAGATAACTGAGTTAACTAACATGTTCGAGTCAGCTTATTTGCATGTATCTGATTTCGTGGGATGTTATAACATACTAGTAACATAGTTAACTAACGTGTTCGAGTCAATTTGTGTGCATACACCTAGTTTCATGGGATGTTATAACACATCAGCAACAGAGTTAACTAACATGTTCGAGTCAACTTATTTGCATGTATCTGATTTCGGGGTCATTTGGTAGAGTATATTGAGAAAAATAATGCATGCATTAGTTAATGTGTAATGTTAATAGCATGTTTGATATATTTTTTAGTCTACATATAATTAATGCTTGCATTAGTTATACATTCTATTGTGTGTTGAGTTGTGTATTACTAATACCACTCATTTTCTACGTATTAATATTATAAAGCATGCACTAACTTCATGAATTACAAAATTACTCCTCAAATCTCATCTTATTCTTTCAACTAAATCTGCCACTTCTTTTGAGGATACCCATTTTGCCAAAATCTGAGAATTTCGTTAAACCCATTTCACCATATATCAAAGAATTAGGTCTCATTTGTTTGCACTTAATGGAGGTCTGAATCTGAATGGTTCAGACTTCAGTTCATTAAGTGCATTTTTTTTATTTTTTTTATAATTACCTCTTAATGTGTCTGAAATCCTCTGAATCAGTTAGATATAAAAAAGAGACTGAATACTATTCAGACTCTTTTTAAAACATGATATATTCCCTCGAAACTCTCTCACTTTGTTATTTTCCTCTCTATATACGTGTAAAATGAATTAAAATAACTTAATTTATTATCAAATGAATTATAATGCAATGGATTATAATACTAGTCACGTATTGAATTATTTATTTTCCTCTCTCATTTGACAATTATTTATTTTTCTCTCACTTTGTTATTAAAAATATTGAACTATTCTAGTAATTTAACTTACACCTCAAAACTCTCTCACTGTTGAAGTAATTTATTTTATAATTACATCTTATCACAATAATTTTTAATTGATATATCTTTTTTTAATAATTTAGATAGTTCAATAATTATATTTAACATAATTTATTTATTTATATTTTAAAATATTTTAATTATCACTCAAATAATGTTTGTTGTTTAAGTTAATACTTTATCTAAAAAAAAATCATATAATATTTTATTACTTTTTAAATTTGAATTGCATATTTATTACAAATAAATAAATTGCATATATTCATATATTAAAAAAACAAACAGTCTTAATCATTCAGTATTCAGATCTAGAAACAACATCTTAACCATTCAGACATCCATTCAGATTCAGACGTCTTAATCTTAAAAAAAACAAATGCACCCTTAGTCCACCACGAAATTTGGAGTAGATTGAGAATCAAATTATGTCTTCTGCAAGTTGTAGGAGGAATGGTGTTAATTGGTTCTATGACTAGGGGTGGCAATGGTGCGGTGCCGATGTCGGGACGATGCGATTTTTTTCTAAACCCGTGAATTCTAAAATCGCACCGCTCCACATTTTTTGTTTTTTGTTTTTTGAAAAATTTATAACTCCATTGAAAATCATAATATTTTCAATACTAGGAAATAGTAACAACCAATTTCTATTATGTCACTTTTCACTAAGAAATTGTCAGAAAAGTATCACGTGTATAAGTAATGATCAAATATCAAACTTTCATTAAGATGAATAAAGAAATTATAAAATTCTTTATTTGTAGTGTCATACATGTTGTTTTAAGTAGCATAAAATTTTAAGTGAAGAATACATATAATTTTAGGTAGATTCACGAGAATAATATTAATTTTTAACTTTTTTTTCTTAAACCCATATATACCCGCAATCCGCCTCGCACCGCATCATTTAAAAAAAACTTACTTAAAGCCGCCCCACACCCACCCCGCACCTACATAGTCTAAAATTCACTTCTACGAGGAGTGAATTTGTAGACAGAAGTTGTCATTTTTCTTAATTGTCACAAGATATCTGTGGAGCTTTTAATGGAAAGAAGGGTATTTTGATGAACAAATTTTTTTTTGATGAAATTATATAAATACATATTATTTTTAATATATCAAATCAAATACTGTATAAGAAAATAATGCGTGCATAACCAATACCAGCATTACTAATATTTGCATTAGTAATGCAAGCATTACTAATATACCTTATTTAGCGTTATTCTTATACACTCTACCAAACGACTCGTGTTAGCGGCATAAATCTAATCCTTTTTCCCATTCTCACCTACGTGTACCTTCAGTGTGTTGATTCACTGATGTGCCACGTAGGCACTAAGGTTGCCAAAAATACGATTTTAGTTAGTCCAGGGGGTAATAGGACCCTCCTAAAGTTTGGGTGTGTCTTAGCAATTTCGTGTATAGTTCAAGGTGAAAACAGAGCATTTTCCCTTAAATTAATATCTCTAAAGTTATATTTTTTAAAGTTAAGTATTTAATAGTCAATTAAAATCACATTAAAATATTTATCTATATATTATGCCATTAGAAATTGAAAACTAAACACAACTAAAATTACAAATGAATCATGTATTCCTCATAGATTAGTAGAGTAAAACAAGTGTTTTTAAACAAGAACAAGAATATGTGTACCTATCTTTGCATAATTTCTTATTTTTTGCAAGAAATTTTTTCGAAATATATATTAATGTGTTATTTCTTCCTTTTCATATCAGTATTAATGTGTTACTTCCTTTGTTTCATATTATTTAGATTTCATATTAAAAACATTATTTTAATTTATTTGTTTAATATACAAAATCAAAAAGAATTTACATTATGTATAGAAATTAATTTGGAGAAAAAATAATTAATGCAAAGGTAAACTAAAAAAAGATTTTTTTTTATATGTCAAAAATGACAAATAAAAATATAAATTTTATTAAAAAATTAATGACAAAATAAAAGCGAACGGAGAAAGCACTGAGAAATATGCCTAGGGAATAGTGCACCATTATTATCCCTTTTATGACCTAACATAATATTTACAATCACACACTCACCATCATAGGCTCTATAGTTTAGTAGTAATTGGTCCACAATGTACTTCTTGTTTCAACTATTGCCAAACAAAACATAAAAAAAAAAAAAAAAAAAAAAAGTCATCTTGTTTTGTAATTCTTTACAAATTTATTTTTAATTTTGTAGTATCTAAAAATTTGTAATCAAGAAAATTAAAAAAAGTTGGTTAAGAATTCTAATGCGACTTTTCTGATTTAAAATAGAGAAAATAAGTTTTAGAGGTGACATTTCGCTCTGATCGTCTTTTTTCTATTCAAGCTGTGCGAAAAAATGTTTCTTTTTTGTCGATCGAGCCGCTTTCCCTCATTCCACACGTCCAGCCCTCTTCACGAACTTGTACAATCGATGCCACAAAGATAGCCAACTCTATTATCAAAGAAATAAGAAAAGGGGCGATAATTTGGCACCAGATATCCGGAGGTGTGAAAAGAGCAACTGTGAGAAGCAGAAAAACCATAAAAAAAACGACGATAGTTCGTGGAGGTTTCTACAAAAAGACCCCTTGGTTCTGGCAAACGAGCCACCTACTTTGACTCTCACACACCCATCACTCTCGTCTTGCCCCATCATATCATTCAACGTCTCACCCTACCTCATATGTATGCGTGGATTATATATAGATACTTTTGAAATAACATTTTTTTTTAAGTACTCATAAAGTTTTTATCGTGTGACCAAGAAGTCGTGAGTTCAAATCGTAGGAACAACCTCTTGCAAAACTGTGGGGTAAGGCTGCATACAATAAACTCTTTTGGTTCAATTCTTTTCCTTGGATCACGCATAGCAAAAGTTTTAATGCACCGAATTATCCTTTTATTTACTTATAAAATATCAAAAATAAGTAAGAAATATTTTCCTTCCTACCAAACACCCCCTATAACTTTAGTTAATCTACCCAAATTTTCCCCAAACTCACAAAAAAATAAAAATAAACCATACATCTTTTTTCTCATTTGCTTATGAGTTATGACATTTAACACAAACTTTATCAAAAATAAAAAATCCAAAAAAGTCAAAAGGTATGAATCCATCCAATTCCATTGTTGCTTATTAAATTTGCCAATTTCATTTATGTATATTTAAATTGTGACTTGTTTTGATCGAATATATGATAAAATATTTTAATTAAATATTATTAATTTAGATTTTTAAAAAAGCTTTTGCACGTATTTTAAAGGACACATTAAATAGATAAATTAATCATTTTAAAATATGTCACTTCATTTTAATTATATGCATTAGTTTTAATCTCTATATATATATATATAAAAGCAAAATAAAATCAAGACAACATGCCACGTGTCAAGCTATTAAAATAGCCACGTGGCAATTTTTAAGACAAAGTTTTAAGATATTGTAATAAAAAATTTTAATTGAAATATTAATTATTTTAATTTGAAATACATTATTCTTTTCTTTTTAAATAAATCATTATCTTAAAATAGAAATCCTAATTGAAGAGTTCCATTAGACTTTTACTATTTGAAACTTATCTCTTCTAAAATACAAATACTATAAAATATATTTAAATATAATTTATTTACATATTAATAAAAGATAAGAGTTTTATTAAAATAACAATAATAATAATAATAGTTAGTAATAGTAGTACTACGTAGGATATGCAATAGAAGTAATAATGTAGTTAGTATAAGAAGTAGCACTAAGTAGGATATAATAATAATAATAATAATAATAATAATAATAATAATCTTCTATATATATATAAAAGCAAAATAAAATCAAGATAACATGCCACGTGTCAAGCTATTAAAATAGCCACGTGGCAATTTTTAAGACAAATTTTTAAGATATTGTAATAAAAAAATTGAATTGAAATATTAATTATTTTAATTTGAAATACATTATTCTTTTCTTTTTAAATAAATCAACAACAACAACAACAACAAACCTAGTATATTCCCACATAGTGGGGTCTGGGGAGGGTAAAATGTACGCAGTCCATACCACTACCCCCGAAGGAGTAGAGAGGCTGTTTCCGATAGACCCCCGGCTCAAGACAAAAGACCGTAGATCAACAGTCGTGCAACATGATAAAATAGAAATCCTAATTGAAGATTTCCATTAGACTTTTACTATTTGAAACTTATCTCTTCTAAAATACAAATGCTATAAAATATATTTAAATATAATTTATTTACATATTAATAAAAGATAGAAGTTTTATTAAAATAACAATAATAATAATAATAGTTAGTAATAGTAGTACTACGTAGGATATGCAATAGAAGTAATAATGTAGTTAGTATAAGAAGTAGCACTAAGTAGGATATTATAATAATAATAATAATAATAATAATAATAATAATAATAATAATAATAATAATAATAATAATATAATAATAATAATAATAATAATAATAATAATAATAATAATAATAATTTGCATGACCCTGCGTTACTTCCATAAACTTACAACCACACACATGCAGGATTGTAAAACCTATTCAAATATAAAGGATTGGTTTTACATTTTTCATCATCATTAATAAATTAATTCAAAAATAAAATAGTATCCAAAATTAAAAAAATAATTAGATCTCCAACAAAATGAAGAATTATATATTAATTTGAGTGATAAGGTTCAAAAGTATAAGACACATTATTTGAATTAATTTTCAAAAAAAATTATTTACTGTTGATTTATTATTAATAAATTAAATAATACCAATATATAGTATTATGAACCAATTTTGACAATTGAGTTCTCACATCTAAAAGCTATCATATTTCTTCAAATTAGTTGAAAATATGGAAAGTAATTAGCTTTATCAAAAAAATGTCTCCTCTTTTTTAGAAAATCTTTCCTAATAAAATGCTACCGACTGTAATTTTAAAGTTAAAAGCGGATACAACTTCTCATACAAGCTTTATTTTTTAAAAAAATTAAATTATATTTTATTTTTTATATAAATATCCAAATAAATTGCCATTGCCTGTAGTTCAATTTATTTGTTTTCTTCAATACCTGTATTTTCATCTTTGTTCATCTTTATAATTCAAATATATCTTATTGATTAGTTTAATCAAATCAAATATGTGTCTTTCTAATTATTATCACGTTGTTTATTTTGATTGCAGATGAATGAGACGGCTTAACCCGAGGTACGCTGCACTGGTTTGAGACCTCCTTTTCTTCATGATCATGACACACAACTTATTGCATAGAATAAGCGAAATTTTTTATTTATTAATTTGATTTGAGACTTATCTGTGTGCATCTATTTATTCTAAAAGATACATACAGAGCAAGAGTTTGTGATTTTCCTCCGAAGAATGACATTTAGTATAAAAGAAATAGATATACATCTTGTGAATGCATGAAAGATGTACAGAAGCCTATCTGATTTTCGGAGGTATGGAAGACTAATTGCGGTTAAACAATTAATTCTATATTAGTTTTTTTTTTAATTTATTTGATTTAATTTAATTTGTATATTAGTTATTATTTTTATTGTTCTGAATTTTGACTTGATTCATTTTATGAGGAGAATAATTATAGACCTCGGTTCACATATTTTGTATTTGTTATATTAGCATGCAAAAAGTTATACCAACATGGTGCTTTGATTGTAACCTCTTCTCTTTTTTTCCTTAAGCTTTTTGGAATGACAAGTCGATAAAGAAGGTATTGACTGAATTAGTCTTTAAAGATATTAAAAAATGTATTAATTGAATTTTACTTTATATATTTTTTAAGAGGAACTATGAATATCACCAATATATATATATATATATATATATATATATATATATATATATATATATATATATTTATTTATTTATTTATTTGCAGGTTGAGCTCAAATCATTATCCGTATTTGCAATTAATATAAATTTTTTAATATAATTTGTACTAACACTTTTTTTATTTTAATATATTTATTTTAAGTAGAAAGATGTCTTTCTAGAGTATTACTACATCATATTTACATATATATTCTCTTTTAGGAGGATTATAAAATAAATTTGTAAATATTTAGATATTTTAATTAATTTTTCTTAATTTTACTTTACATCATTTTTGCATGTATTAAGTGTCTTTTATCCTATGCTAACAAGTGATATTTCTATATTCCTTGAGTAGTTTCTTATCATAAAGAAAGAAAATAAGGCATTTAAAAGACTAAATAAAATAATTTTTAAAATATATGCTAATAAGTCATAACAATTAATGTGAAGTCACAACCTAAAAAGGGAAAAAAATTAATACTGAAGCTTAGAATATAACATAATAAACACGACGGAATTAGGTCACCAATTAAATTTCTTTTCAGAGAATAAATTAATATTTTTAATTTAAAATTTAAAATTCACATTTAGGAAATTTTCATGCATTATGAAATTCTTTTAAATTATTAGGTCAAGTTAATATTTTTAAAAAAATTTAAATAAAAATATGAAATAGAATAGGAGTAAATCATATTTCGATAGAGATGAATCATGAAAGTGTTTAATTTGAATTTTAAAAGCACCTCTAACAAATTAGATCATATTGGTATCCATTTATTGTGTTATATTAAAGAAAAAATCATTTGTTCTAATTTCTATATTTGAAACAAAGGATAAGATACTCAGCTACTTATGTATGCAACACAAAAAAAAAAATAGTTCAAAGTCTAATTAGAGAAAAGTACAATAATTTTAAAAAGTAGAAAAAATCTAAAAATAAGGAGTAGGGAGGGGGGGATTTGAAAATATAATAAAGTAATTAGATAATATACATATTATTATTTATAAATTAAATTGACGAGATGTGAATAATAGAATTTTTATTTTTTAAAAACGTTAATATTAATAATCTGATAATGGTAAATTGTAAGTAGTACAACAAAGAAAAAATATGAAACATATTTTTTTTTATTATTTGATTGTTTTTATTCATATAGATTGTGTGTCTGTGTGGAGGGGGGGGGGGGGGGGGGCATTTTATTTAGTTAACATATTATAGTTGAACTTTTTTTAAGGTTATATGATTTAAAATATCAAATAAAATATCGTAATTTTAGACATTAAAAATAATATTTTAATATTATTTTAATATTAATAAAATAGAATTTATTTTATTTTATTTTTGTAATTTAATTGAGATATTATAATATGATAGTTTAATTTCTTTTAAGATAATATAATTTAATATGTTCGAACAAGATAATATTTTAATAATTATCCGCGCATAGCGCGGATACGTATACTAGTAAATAGTAAAACCTTAGGCATGTCATATTTGATGCTAAGGCATGTTGGTTAATTTATTGATATAATAAACGTTTGAGAACACATGTAAAAATATAAATTAAAAATTAACAGCAAAAGTGTCAAATAAAGAATAATTAATTATGTGTCTAGGTACTCAATTGAAACATATCATAATTTAAGTATCCAAATAAAATTTTTACTAAAATTCTTAAAAAGTTATCAATATATTCTAGCCTAATAAAATCTTGTTTTTCTTTCATGTGCAATATATTTAATTAGCCAAACATCCCTAATTTTATACAAGTACCCTATAATATGTTAGGGAATGCATATCTTAATTAACCACAATTTCATCGATAACAGTATAACAGAGTGATAAGTATTCTTTCATATTTACTAAAAGATACGTGTTGAAGTTCATGAATATGAAGTTGCTCTTAGTATAAAACGTTTTATCCCATTATGAATTCAGATTTAATCTGACCTCAATATGATAATAATAAAAAATAAAAAGAATCATAACCTCATTTTTATAAAATTAAGGGCTTCCTAGGAAGGATCAACTTATCCAGATGAATTGTTGAATCTCCAAATACAACAAATAAAAGAAGAAAATAACATTAAATTATGGGTATTGTTGTATATATCTTGTAGGTGACAAAATTAAATGTGCAGATTCTCTCATAAATAAAAATTATAAATATGAAATGCAATTAAAAAAATAATTTATTTTGCGGCATAATACATAAACATTACCTTTAACATGGCCTCAGCTGTTATCTATGTCTTCCTACTTTGAGCGTGCAAAAGTAGACAGTTAAACTTGTATAAAGTTGAATAAGTAGATACACGCATACCACGTGGCGTCCTACGTGGTGCCTTACGAGAATGATCACGTAGGACGCTACGTAGCACGCGCGTATCTACTTGTTCAACTACTTTATACAAGTTTAAGTGTCTACTTTTACACACTCAAAGTAGGAGGACATAAATACCCGCACTCAATGGCGGAGCCACAACCAACGAAGGGTGGTCGGATGAACACCCTTCGTCGGAATTTTTTTTCGAGTATATAGGTTAAATAGAGATATTTATGGTTATATACATATTGTTGCACACCTTTGACAAGCTAGAGAAGCATAGTCCAGTGCTCAAGAGTGTGCATTTTCGTATCAACAATCCGGGTTCGAACTTTAGCAGGTGCAGCAGTGCTTTATTTTCTTTGTTTTTTAAACAGTTTTTTGCCCAAGAAAAAATATGAACACCCTTAACCAAAAGTCTGGCTCCGCCACTGCCCGCACTGGAGTTCGACTAATTCAGCTTCGCACCGCGTAGCACCCATTCGAAACAAAATGCTCCTTACTAAGAATTTTTCCATATTCTGGGCTCGAACCCGAGAACTCTGATTCTTTTTAACTTGTTATACATCAATTCCATAGCCTAACCAAGCAAAAAATAGACTCTTTTCCCTACTCTCTCTAAATTAAATACCACTTAATGTTGTTCTTTAAAAGTCAATTAACTTGCAACTCTTTTTGTCACAAAGTTGGTCACTATGACAACCAATAGACAATTGGACAAAAATGTAGAGATTTGTCAAATTTCAAATCTTATACATGTTGGAAAAAAATTGGTTCTTTCTTTAAAAATGTGTGTATTTATTTCTTTTTTTTGTTTCTCGTTTGGCGTTCGATATCTGTTTAGGGCTCAATTAGTGCCAGAAACTCGCACTTTGGTGTAAAACGCTCCCTACCAAAAATGACTTCGTATGTCTCCTTAAGATAGAGTTTAGGGCCCAATAGAGTTTCGGTTTTTTACGTCATCGGATCATCCAAATGATATCTATAGGTAAGTCTCCTTAAGATGTGAGACGTGAAATCTTTAAAATAAGATACGTTACCTGCTACAACATAAATTATTTGCAACGACAATGTATATTACTTAAACTCTTATCATATACCACAAAAAAAAAGATAGATTTCTTATTAAAAGCAATGATCAAAGAACATATGCAAACTCAACAACAACAACAATAATAACATATCCAGGATTGCCCTACAAGTGGGGTCCGGAGTGGACAGGGTGTACACAGACCCGACCCGTACCTTAGCGAGGCAGAGAGGTTGTTTCCGTTACACCCTCGGCTTAAGAAAAAAACATATGCATGCAAACTCATCACACATAAATGAATGTTCCAATGAAAGATACATAAGTTATTCAAATATGTTGCCTTTGTGAAGCAATTTGACATCTTAAGGCTTTATGTTTATAGCCTTGGCTGAGAAAGAGCAGCCCGCGGAGTCTCCCAATCGGTCACAACATGGTTACGTGTGATCTCCTTCAGCGAACGACAGCCACTCAATGCCATTGTTAGCTCAAACTCATCGCGCATCATCTGCAGTACTTTCTTGATACCGTTTTCTCCATCAGCAGCCAATGACCAAATGACTGGCCGCCCAATCTGCAAGCGCGATCACAAGCATCAGTTCTCTTAAAACATGTGAGTTATATGAAGTAACAAGAATAGAATGTCATAAAAACATAAGTATATATGTCCATTTCTCCGAAAAGCTGGCCTTATATACAGGGTCCGGACTATATTATCGCTGTATATTAACTTGAGGTCATTGTAGGACTCCCTAAACTTCAACTTCTGAATCCGCCTCTGCTAATATATGTACGCCCCCGTTGCAAGTTGTCACAAGTGGAAGTGACATTATTGATGGAATGTCACATTCTTGCATCACAAAGGTAGAGTTAGTTATCATCCCAAGGACACACGAGCTTCACAGTCACTTCCAAAATGGTTCTAAACTGAGGCGGATCTAGGATTTAAGCTTGAAGCGTTCAACCTTATAAAGGTCACGCTGACTCTTTGTACTTTTGAAAATTATCGGTTTGGAATTTAATGTTCGTTGAAAATCCAGTGTTCTTTCGTGTATTATATTCCGCGTTGGAAATACAGGATTCAGTTGAGCCCATAGAACGATAGGCTTCATCCGCCTCTAGTGACTAATGCACTGTAAAAGATTGAGAGACTTACAAACACGCCTGCGGCACCAAGTGCCAGAGCCTTAAAGACATCAGTTCCACGACGAACACCTCCATCCAGGAACACGGGGATACGGCCTTGTGCAGCTTTCACAACCTAAATAGTCACATGAAAGCGATGCGCGTCAGGAAGAATGTACAAGCTTTCAAACAAACACAAATCGGAGAGGACAGACGAGGCGACAGGAACCAAAACAAGAATCAGTAAGCTAAGAAACAAGTTAGATACCTCTTCAAGAGCCATAATTGTTGCAGGGACATAGTCAAGTTGGCGAGCACCGTGGTTCGATACAATGATACCAGCTGCTCCAGCCTGAACTGCAATCCTAGCTGCAGTTCCAAAGTAAAAAGTGTTACCATAGACCAAATTGTATCGTTGTCCTGGAGCCTCGAAGGAAAGAAAAATCGCTCTTTGCTTACCATCCTCAGCTGTAAGTACACCCTTTACCAAGATTGGCAGTGAAGTAATAGTCTTTAGCCACTGAACATCCTGTCGATATTCAGAAAGAAATCGTTCACATCTGATTGAGTGACTGTAGTTTAAACCGATAAGCAAGTTTCACAATACTCCCTCGGTCCCAACTCTCAATTTACGCGATGCAGTTTGACTTTGCACCGAGTTTAAGAAAAGTTGAGATGCTAAGTAAGTTAATGTACCTTCCAACTCAATGAGCGATCAACTTGACCAGCGACATATGAAGCCAATCCGGAGTCCTCAGCCTGCAAACAGAATTTCGTTAAGAAGACACATGAAAATCGTAGAAGTTATTTAGAATAAACTCCGTTTTCTCCACTCACTTTGTTCAACTTTCCAATGTCCAGTCCTTCAAAGTTCTTCAGTGACAAATTCGGTGGCAAATTAAATCTGCAAAAGACGGAGAGTATATTAAGCGCCTTAAGCTAACAGGACGGGGTAATACAGTTACACGATTTGGAATATGCACCTGTTCTTAATATCAGCTTCTCTACGTCCCAATCTTGGGGTATCAACCGTAAGAGCTATAGCCTTGAAACCGGCCCTTTCAGCTCTTCGCACTAACTGAATAACAATGTTTCTGTCCTTATAGACCTGGATAATCGACACAATATATATACGTTTTAGAGTAGTAATTAACATGTGTGTGTTGTTCTGATAGACGTTTAACTAGAATTTCATGCTTACATAGAGCTGGAAAAAACGGACACCAGGTCCTGTCGAAGCAACCTCCTCGACACTAGAAGTCCCCCAAGATGACAGTGTCTGCAACACGAATTTGTGAGGCGTATCAACTAAGTGAAACAACAAAAATGGATATCGCTAAATCTTAACAAATGAGGACTTAAGACTCCAAATTTCATTTTCAACGCTTATCACAATCCACTAAAGCCCATCGAGTACATAATTCATTGACGCTAGTTCAAAGTCCTACTTGACAGGACACAACAGACTAACCATAATCGTGTCTGCTGCTGCGGCTGCTCTCGCTGTAGCATACTCACCTACACATAATCAACGAAAGTCATCAGAGTTAAACAGACTTAAAAAAAAAAGAATCTTTGACATTATACATATAAACTCATATCATCCAGGCGCACGAACATAAGCAAAATGATTAAATAAAACATGATTCACAATCACTAAACATGCTGTTCTTTGCGCTTATGAATGTTACCACGAGACACTTGTAAGTTTTCGCTAAAAGAAGTTATATCGCAACATTAGTCAAGGTGTAGTACCATCAGGATGAGCCATTTTCTGCATAGCTGTTGGTGCAACCATGATAGGCATTGAGATCTTGTAACCGAGCACGGTTGTGCTTATGTCAATATTGGTTACATCAATAAGAATACGAGGCCTAAACCTGCATAAACGGAGAAAGAAAAGCTCGTGAATATAACATATATTGTGGATATTGGATAACAACAACAACAACATACCCAATGTATTCCCACATAGTGGGTTCTGGGGAGGGTAGAGTGTACGCAGACCATACTACTAACTCGGGTGAAGTAGAAAGGCTGTTTCCAATAGACCCCCGACTTAGGACCGATACCAGTATCACCAACACAAAACATAAATGTATATAAACTAGTACAATATGCAAAACTAACACCACTAGCTGCAAGATAATACTACAGCCACAAAAATCATCTGAATGATCTCTTAGGTTAGTTTCTCGTATGATCACTGAACTTTATCCTCTATGACAATAAAGTCACGATACTATCTTTTGCCTGCGATAGACCCTCGTGGTCCTGCCTTTCCCTAGACCCCACCCATAGCAACTTTAGTGCACCGGCCTGCCCCTTTTGTAAAGTAACCAACTTTATCTGCTATAAGTGTTTATCACATAACAACTTTATCGCAGAACTATCTGTCTTTTCCTTAACTTTACACTTTAACAGCAATAGGTAAGGTTCAGTTACTTTAAGTAAAACATATAAAAAAGGCAGTCCGATGCATGAAAGCTCCCTCTATGCGCAGGGTAACGGGAAGGGTCCCACCACAAGGGTGTATTGTACGCAGCCTTTACCTTATATTTCTGCCAGAGACTGTTTCCAAGATTTGAACCCGAAACCTACTTGTCATATGACAACAACTTTACCAGTTACTCCAAGGCTCCCCTACTTAAGTAAAACATATAGTTTTGTAATTTTAATTATGATAGGTAGGTTATTATAATGTGTCGATAAAGTTCAATTACTTCAGTATTGTAATAAATAAGTTAGTTATGTGTGTTGGGGCCGGTTAGAGTCCCGCATTGATTGATGAATGGACTTGAGCAATCTCTCCCTCGTGATCTAACTTTTAGAGTTGAGTTAGACCCAAGATTCATTTCTTTATTACGGTATCAGAGCGAAGTTCATCCTTATTTGGGCGCCCGGTCCACGCTCCATTGGGGACCGGGCGTAAACGACTTGCACAATCCTCCACTCTTGATATAGCTTTTGCTAAAGTTAGATCCGAGATCCATTTCTTTACGATGTGAACTTTACGTCTATCGTGATAAAGTTCAGTGACGATACGTGAAAATTGCAACTTACAGAATTCTTGAAAAGGCATTTCTGTTCTCAGCCAAAGTCCACTGGTCCTCAGCTCCAGATGCATAGTAGTCATACACCATCTTTGGCAACTTTTGCTTTGCAATTGCTTCATACTCCATCACATTGGTAATCTCTCCCATCTTTTTGTTCTTTTACGATATTCAAAAACTACATAAAAAGTACTTAAAGTCATGACAATTCAAAATATTTGAAAAGCATACTAAAGATCTCAGTCAAAGGAAAACTTCTTTCACATAAAATGGAAAAGAGGGAGTAAAAAATAAGGCCTATGCTACTCGAGCTCTTCAAAAATGTCGTCAGGTCGTGCCTGTCGGATCCTTAAAAAATAGTGCATTTTTAGAGGATCACTCGATCTCTTCAAAAATGTCGCCAGGTGCATGTCGGATCCTTAAAAAATAGTGCATTTTTTGAGGATCACTCGATCTCTTCAAAAATGTCCCCAGGTACATGTCGGATCCTTAAAAAATAGTGCATTTTTAGAGGAACACTCAAACTTTCAAAAATGTCACCAAGTACCTGTCGGAACCTTCAAAAATAGTGCATTTTTTGAGGATCATTCGAACTCTCAAAATATCGCTAGGTATAATTTTCGGATCCTTCAAAAATAGTGCATTTTTTTAGGATCACTCGAACTTTTCAAAAATGTCGTCGGGTGCGTGTCGGATCCTTCAAAACTAGTGCATTTTTGGAGGATCCGACACGAGTACTGCAACACATTTTGAGAGTTGAAGCAAATAGGATAAAAAAAATTATTGTATTATATCTCTATCCATGAAAAAAAATGAGAAAATAACACCACCTGAATAAGTGCAAATAAGAACAATGATAAGTGACATCAACTATCTATCCTTAAAAAAAAAAAAAAGGTGCCAACATGCATGCAACAAATGTAGCAATATTTGCGACAAAGGGTGTTCAACTGACCGTCCTTTTAATCCGACTACAAAAGTAACAAAGCAATCAAAAATTTACATATATGCAATGTCTGCGATAAAGGGTGTTCAACTGACTGCTCTTTTAAGTATACTACAAAAGTAACAAAGCAATCCAAGATTTTTACATATATGCAGTGTTTGCGACAAAAGGTGTTCAACTGACCGTCCTTTTAACCCGACTACAAAAGTAACAAAGCAATAAAAAATTTACACATATGCAATGTTTGCGACAAAGGGTGTTCAACTGACCGTCCTTTTAACCCGACTACAAAAGTAACGAAGCAATAAAAAATTTACACATATGCAATGTTTGCGACAAAGGGTGTTCAACTGACCGTCCTTTTGACCCGACAACAAAAGTATGCAATGTTTGCGACAAAGGGTGTTCAACTGACCGCCCTTTTAAGACGACTACAAAAGTAACAAAGCAATCCAAGATTTCTTGATAAGAAAAAGAAAGAAGTGTATATGTTTGAAAGGGAGATAAGTGCAAACCTTTGGAATACTCCCAAGCAATGAAGAAGAATGAAACTACAATAATTGAAAGAATATTATGATTGATAGTAAGATGTAGAAAAAAGAACCAATATATATATATATAAATAAATAAAGAAGAAGACAAAGTGTGTGTGAGCCCAAAATAAAAGAGAATCACATATTGAAGATGAGATATTTGGATTTTGAGTATTTAAAAACCACAACCTATTAGAAAAACAAGATAAGTGACTCACTACCACTTGTCTTTTCTTATCATACCATCAATAATAATTTTCCAAAATGTTCATATCCACCGTTTCGATGCATTAAAACTTTCGCTAGGTCCGATCACGAGGGTCTATTACACCCAGTTTTACCTTATAAGAGAGTTTTCAAGGTTTGACCACGTGACATACTGGTCACATACAGTGACGGAGCTAGAATTTTTATTGAGGTGTTCAAAAGTAAACATACGGACGAGTTGAAGGGGGGGTCAACATCTACTATGTATACATAAAAATATTTTTGATCGTGTAAAAATAGTACAATTTTCCGTCGAAGAAGGTTCGGATGAACCCCCTGATTACAAGGTCGATCCGCCACTGATCACATGACAGTAACTGTATCGATTACTTTAAGGATCGCCTTCCAAAATATTCATTATTTGGACATATAATAATTTTTTATGACATTTTGTCAGCACAACTTATCCATACTTCCCTTTTCCTACGTCATTTTCTATGTAAAAATTGGAAGGCTTAAAAAGTCATGATAAGTAAAAGAAATAGTGCAAAAATATATATATATGAAATATGATAAGACCAATGCAATTTCAGTCTAATAAAAATACTTCATAAAAAGGTCAATTTTAATAATTTAAATTATTTCTAGTTAAGTTCTAAAATCTCAATAAATATACAGAATTCAAACCAAAGTTACTGAATTCTGTCGATCATATATTTTTGTATTTCATTTGCTAGCTCTACCCCGATAACAATAATTGTGCTCAGTCCCAAATATTTTGGGGGTCGGCTGGTTATATGAATTTTCACTGATCATGTTTAGAATTTACGTATTGTGCATCGTCAGTATACAAAATATTTCACACTATCAGGTAAACTTGACTTGCTATTATAGGTCACCAAATTATTATTTTTAATTTTTATGTAAAAAATTATGTAATCTGCAGTATAAGATCAAATTTACTTGATAAGCTCTTATGTTTATCTATTTAAATGGTTGTATACTTGTATTATGAGTATTTATCATGTATTCAATAGTTTTTCATTGGCTATCAATTTATTTGGAATTATACCATTATCAACAAAATTAAAAAATCATAAACATACAAAATACAATATTCTTTTTTGATAATAAACAATTAGATATATTAATATGTCATAACAAAAGTAGGGTCTACACAGACAGTTTAAATAGTACTTATTAGTATTATCCATTGCTAAATAGTTTTATTTTGTTTAATCCTATGAAATAATAATGAATATTTGCTCAATAATTAGGGAATTCTAAAAGAATTTGGAAGTAAAGATGAAACTTTTTTGTTTATTTATAGAATAAAGCATCTAGTACCGTGAATTGTAACCAAATTTGCTATGAGACACTCCAATTTTACAGGGGTCCTATTATCCCCGAACTCAATTTTAGCGTATTTTTGTCACTTTTTTTTGCTGACGTGACACTTTTTTAGCTAACGTGACACCTTTGATGTGGCTCCCATTTTTATGTAATAAAGATACCACATCAGCACAAAAGGTGATAAAAATACGCTAAAATTAAGTTCAGGGATAATAGGATCCCTATAAAGTTCAAGCGTATCGTAGCAACTTTGACCATAGTCTGAGGGGTACCGGATGCTTATCTCTTATTTATATCAAGTGATGGATGTATATTCAATTGAAATGACTCATCATCTGATAATGTTTGGTTTATCAGAGGCGGAACTAGAATTTTAAGTTTATTGATAATGAGTTTGTCACCAAATTTATAAAGCATTTTAATCATGAGTTTACAACTAAATATTTTATATACTTCATAAATTTTCTAATATTATTTTAAAAAAAAAAACAGTTCGATGTACTAGCTCCTCGAGAATCCAAAGAATCCTTTCGAATCTAAATTGGTGTATTATAACAATAAATAATTAGGGCAATTATTGGAGCAATAATATAATATCAATTTTAAATTATTAAGTCCTCCATAGAAGAAAATTGAACTTTTAGTCCATTAATATATGGAGATTGGACTATTTTGGTCTTTGTATATATCCTCAACATAAATAGTTCTTAGAATATTCAACAATTGAACATTTTTAGTCCCAAGTTTTTTTTTCCACCAATGTTTGGTATTTGTATTATAGCCCGATTAATTTGAATTCGCGTCGAAAGTCTCACGTTGGGGTAAAGCGTTTTCTAATAAACGCGACTTCATATCTCGGGGGAGGGGGGGGGGGGTTGAACTTATGACCTCTGGTTAATGATGAAGGAGTGCTTACCATGCCACCACAATTCTTGTTGGTTTTAGTTTTAAGACTAACGAAAATCTTCACAAAAACTATTTTCATTGAATTAAACCGTTTTTTGAGAGGTTTACCGTCTGAAAATAGTCATTTTATTTTTAATCATGTATTCACAAGGTTACATTTTCAAGCTGTTGAACTAATCTCTAGCAGAAATATAAAATAGGATTACATATAATATTGATTCTTATTGTCCGATCCTTTATCAAATTTTACACATAGCGAAAACTTAATGTTCCAAGCTTTTTTTTTTTTTTACTTTCAGAAAAGTCCATATTTTTCTTTGAGATAATACCCTATTACCCCTCTGAACTATACCCAAAACGGCAGAGATACATCTCAACTTAAAGGGAGTCCTATTACCCCCTGAACTAATTAAAAGTGTAATTTTAATACTCTTAGTGCCTACGTGGCACATACGTGGCACAACACACTGAAGTGTCCACGTAGGCACACGTGTGTGCCACGTAGGCACTAAAGGTGTTAAAATTACACTTTTAATTAGTTCAGGGATAATAGGACCCTATTTAAGTTAAGGTGTGTCACAGCCGTTTTGGGTATAGTTCAGGAAGATAATAGGGTATTTTCTCTTTTTCTTTTGCTATTTATGTAAAAGCATATATACATTAAGGATCAAAATAAATATATGGGTTCCAAACATATATTTTAGTATGTATGTGATTATATTCTTACTTTAATTTGATCTTTTATCTTTCATGATTTTCACCTATTTTATTAAGAGAAAAAACTAAATAATTATCCATAAAAATCAAATTAATTATTGTTGTTTATCCATTTAGTTTTGAGAATTTAAAGTGGGCGAAAAACAAATAGAATTTGCTATAAAAGCTGGCCAACGAGGGCAATCCTGGAAATGAGAATATCGTAATGAAGATGGCAATAGCCAAAATACGATTCGTTTTGGCTAGAGTGCCTAATCAACTATATATTTCACGCGATTTCCTGCAATGCTAAAATTATGGCAAATGCATCTATGTATATACCGCTATTTACGCCCAAATTTATGAAAAAATAGCAAGATTTTGTTTAATCAGCAAATATATTAAATGTATATGCACGTATACAATATCTCTATAGTGAAATGCACTTTTTCCACATAAATAACAATAGTGAAATACATCATATTTATGCGTTTAATTAGTGTATCCACTATAACACCTCAAAATTATTATGGGTCGATTGATACGTAAGATAAAGATGATAATCTCAAAATAAAAAAAAAATAGAATTAACTTATTTAATGTTTGATATGAGATATTAATTAATTTTAAAATTATTTTATTCAATTATTTATATTATTCCATATATAAAAAGTAAAATAAAATAATACCTATGGAATATTCATGCATATCCCATTAGCACACAACTACCCTTACTATATTATATAACTTTTTTAAAATTATCACTATAATAAGATAAACATAAAGTCTTAATTTGTTGTGTCAACTAGAATTTGGACATATATGATGGGAAATTTCTGAGCCCCATAAAGAATAAATACCCCACAAATGTGACCTATCAACATGGGGACATTATTATAATTATCTCAATAATAAAATACATTATATTCGTATGCATAATAATAGTGAAATATATTATATCTACAGATATATAATATCTCAGTCGAATAATAATGTATTCACAAATAAACAATATCTTTATTTCACATGCGTAATAATGGTGAAATACATTATATCTGCGTGTATCTATACAATATCTCAATTGAATTATATCTGCACATACCTGTCGTAAAATCCTAAATTATTACTAGGTTATACTCCTTGCGTTTCAAAATAGTTGGTCCGTATTGAACACTTTTCTTAAGAAAATATTTATTAGAAATTTATTTTACCAAATTAACTTTATTAATTATGCTTTGAAAATATAAATTTGAGTATATACATTTTATTTAGTCATTTAATGATAAGAATAGTATTTAAAGAACATAATAATATATATTGTCTTGAATTCATGAAATTGACAACTAAATTAAAACGAATCTTTTTAGAAACATGACCAACTATTTTGAAATGGCGAGAATATACGTTTTGTTTAAGCTATCGATCACTATTTCGGATCAATATAGGACCTTAATTGGTCACTTAATGTTTCGGCATAATACACAAATATGTCTTTTAACTTGGCTTCAACTTGCATTTATGCCCTTCAACTTTGGGTGTGCACGAGTAGACACTTAACTAACAGGTAGACACATATGCTATGTGTGACATTCTACGTGGCTAGTTCTTCTCCTACATGGCGTCCTACGTGTATTATGTCACATAAGACGTGTGTCTACTTATTCAACTTTATACAAGTTTAAATATCTACATGTGCACATTTAAGGTTGAAGGTCATAGACGATGTGAACTGAAGCCAAGTTAACAGATATACAATACATAAACATGCCCTTTAACTTGACCTCAGATCACATCTATGAACTCCAACTTTGACTGTGCATAAGTAGGCGCTTAAATCTGTTTAAAGTTGAACACGTTGACACATATGTTGTGTCCTACGTGTATTATGCCACATAAGACGCGTGTGTCTACTTGTTCAACTTTATACAAGTTTAAGTGTCTGCTTGTGCACATTCGAAATTGAAGGTCATAGATGTGAACTGACGCTGAGTTAACGAACATGTTTATGTTTAGGCATAATACACAAATAAGACATTTACCTTGACACCAAATTATAACCATGTCCTGTAACTTTGCCAGTGCACAAGTAGGTCCTTAACTATATAAAAGCTGAACAAAAAACCGCTCCAATTCTACAACTTACTTGCGTGAAACTCAATCGCTACTGCGTGGATTAGTAATCCACTCAGATGCTGCCACCTAATAAAAAAGACACATTATAATTATGACCTTTAACTTTGTCAGTGCACAAGTAGGCCCTTTAACTATACAAAAGCTGAACAAAAAAACACTTCAATTCTAACTCTGACGCGCGTGATTTTGAGTGTATACACACATTTTTTCAGGTAGGATTGGAGTGTTTTTTTGTTTAGCTTTTGTATAGTTAAAGGGTCTACTTGTGCACCGGTAAAGTGAAAGTTCATAATTATAATTTGGTGTCAAGTTAAAGTTCCTGGTTTGCCTTTATGTTTATGTATGATGACTAATTTTTCCAACAACCTATCCTATTCTAGTTTGCAATTTCCTTTGAATTTTGGACATGAATGATTGTGGACCTTGGTATAAATTAAAACACAACAACTAATAAAGTACCCCACATGAACGTTGGACAAATTATTATGGTAGATATGAAGAAATTTCCTGCAGATATGGGCCATCAACATTGAGAAAGACATTGACACAACCATACAATAAACGAAGCTAGACCCCCAACATCTCACAAGGACACAAGTAAAAGTCCAAATTTATGTAAATTTCACATGTGTTTCTCTTATTATGTTGTTGATGGTCCTAGCTATATATCTATCGTAGTGGCGGATTTAGGATTTTTATTGAGGATGTTCGAAAGTAAATATACAAATTAATCAAAGGGGGTTCAACATGTACTATATATAGATAAAAAAAATATTTTTAACCACGTAAAAATAGTATGAAAACAGTATAAATTTTTGTTGAAGGAAGTTCGAATGAACCCCCTGAAGCAAAGATAGCTCTGCCACTGATCTATCGAGAAGAAAATCAACTAACTGACGCATTAGCCAAGTTCGACAAACACCTAACTCTTTCAGCATGCTTTAAATAACGATCGTTCTGACTCTCCTAAGGCTCGAATGGTCCGCTAAAACAGGGCAGCCCGGTGCACTAAAGCTATCGTTATGCGAGGTGTCCGAGGAAGGGCCCCACCGCAAGGGTGTATCGTACGCAGTCTTATCTTGCATTTCTGCCAGAGCCTGTTTCCAGGACTTGAACCCGTGACCTCCTGGTCCCCTAAATGTGCTAATTTCTTTAATTTCCCTAATTTCGTAAATAAATAAGGGAAAGCGCTCTGTTTCCATCCTAAACTATATACGGAATTGTTGAGACACACCCGAACTTTATGAGGGTCCTATAACCCCTGGACTAATTAAAACCGTATTTTTTTCAACCTTAGTGCCTACGTGGTACATAGTGCTACGTTGATTGCATTTGTTACTCTGATTTCATGTTGTTGATGGTCCTAGCTATATCTATCGCGAAGAAAATCAAGTAATTGATGCATTAGCCAAGTTCGATAAGCACCTAAGGCCTCATTTGTTTGCACTTAATGGAGGTCTGAATCTGAATAATTCAGACTTCAGACCATTAAGTGCATTTGTTTTTTATTAAGGTTTTAACTCTTAATAGGTCTGAATAAGTCTTAATCATTCAGATCTAGAACCAAGTCTTAATAGGTCTGAAGGGATATTCTGGTGTTGGATAATATCCACCACTCTATTCATAATGAGCAGTCACCACCACTAACCACCTCTGTCACCGTCACCATTGTCAACCACCACCCACCTTCACCATCACAACCACCATTGACAAAAAATAATGCTACCAACCACAATTGTCAACCGCTACCATACCTACTACCTCTTTTATTCTAATTATATTCACCGCCACCACTACCGTCAACATCACCACAATCAACAACCATTACCGGTCAAACTCTACTACCAACCGACTCATCAATCACAACTAGCACCACCACTAATTACCACTAATACATCACAACCTCTACACATTCTTTGGCCGCCACCACCATTATCACTAGTAACGCCACCTCTACTATCATTTCAACCAGTACCATCGCTACAATTTATCTCTACTAACAACCATCTCCACCATCACAACAAATAACATCTCCAACTAGCACGAACACATCATCAATCATCATGCATTCATGTTTCAGCCAACACAATCAACACCTTAAACTACTAATATCAAGCAACGTCACATCACAACCACCATCACCACCATCAATCGCCACCATCATAGCAATCACTACAATACCAACCATCACAATTATCACCACCAACATTATTAATCACTAACATCAATCATTATCACCGCAACCACCATTATTAGCCATCTCCACTATTACTAACAAACATAAATGTTTTTTTCTCAATCAAATACTAATAATTTTGTTGTATTAAATTACATAATTTCTTAATATATAATTATTTTTTTATTTGAATTGTACTTTTTATTTTATTATGTATATAAATAATTTTTTTTTACACATTCAAATGTTGAAAAACAAACAGTCTTAATCATTCAGTTTTCAGATCTAAATGACAACTTATGTTTTTTAGTGCACTTTGAATAAGGACCGTTCTGACTCCCCTGTGGTCTAAATGGCCCCAGAATGTATTAGTTCTTTACTTTCCTCAGTTTCATTAAAAAAATAAAAATAGTAACCTTTTTCAACAAAAATAAAATCTAATTTTATTTATTTATTTATTTATTTCATTATTTATTTATTCAAGTCATTATTTCTTATAAAATGAAGCTAAAAAAGTAACGATATGAAACAAGAAAGTATATACGAATATAGAGAGACAAGATATACAACATTACAACTTACAAGGACACATAGATGGTGTGTGCCTTATTAAAACTTTATTAGCAAAATTTCAGTGAGAAAAAAAAAATCTAGTAAAAGAAAAAGAGTACATATATGTTTTCATGTGTATTATATATATTCCTTGTTGCGTAGTTAAAAATCTTATCAGAAAAATTCAGTGGGACAAATTCTTGAAGGGATTGACAGTGCTTATGTAAGCATACTCATAAAGAATTAAGAACGAAGGTAAGATCACGACCGACTGGTCGATATCTGAAGCTCTGAAGCAATCGCTTGGTTATGAATAACTTTTTGCATGTTTGTCTAGAGATAAGAAAAACGCTATTGTAAATGGCATGAAAAATGAACTCACTCCGACTGTTTGGAGTTCAATTACAGAAAATTCCAGCATTTTACATAATTACAGAAAATCTTAATTTTGAGTCTATCGAGATACATAATTAGCTCCCGGTACATTCAACGACGATGCATTTTTCTTTTATAAAGGGACATAATTAGCTCCAGATACATTTTTCTGATTTTGCCGAGATACATAATTAGCTCCCGATACATCCAATGAAGATACATAATTAGTTAAAAAATTTATAATTACTTTGTAAGGACGAAAATTTATATAAATATAATACGTTAAGGTGTATGTTTATGTTATTTTTCCGCATTATTGCTATCACAATGGGATTTGGATGGGCTGCATATGTAATTGGATATGGAAAGATGGGCTGCACATAAAGGAGATGGGCTGCATGGGAATGAGATTGGGTTGGGCTGAATGGGTAATAGTTTGGGCTCCATTGAAGCCTCTTCTAGGCCTTTTTTGCCTCTAAGCAAACTGAACCGATGAAACTCCTTTTGCTTTGTCTCAGAATCGACTCGATCAATGAAAACCGCACCCAAATATTTTTGGAATGCCAAAACAAGGTAAGTGATCGAAGAAATTGACTTTCTTTCCCATAGTCCCGGGGTGGACCTTGGTGCAAATATTTGGTGCTTCGGCACCCATTAGACCAGATCCAGATTTGGTATAATTATAGAGGACCTTCCTAAAGTTTGAGTGTGTTTCAACTTTTTCACGTATAGTTCAAGGTGAAAATAGAGCATTTTTCCTTTATTAATCGCTAGACCACTACCTTGACAATGAATATTTATGTATCATGTGCGCCGTCATATTTTTATTTGAGTAAATTTCGACTATTGTCACTAGGGGTGGGCATGGTATGGTATATACCGAATACCATATCGAAATCAAAAAATTTTATACCGCGATATGGATGTTATGGTATTTGGTAGAATTTTTAAATTATTTTGGTATTTGGTACGGTATTTGGTGTTTATGTAATAAATACCGAAATACCGTATACCACACCGAAATTTTTTAATAATATATAAAACCCATATATATTATATTTAGGATTATTAAATATATTTATATATCATCCATTAGCCAATTGAACATAAAAGTAACTTTATTCAGAAATAAATTTTTTGGGAAACTTATTATTTAGGAGTACTATACTTAAGTTTAGGTAATGTTATTCAGAGTTTGCATCTTGGACTACTCAATCATGATTGAAATGTTCTCTTTGTGTAATTAATTAAGAAATATAGTTGTTAATATGATATGATTGAGATGTTTTTAAAGTTTAAAGTTATAGTTTTTCTTATATGAATATATGTAAGTCGAAATCAAAGTATGGTTACCGAATTATCATATCGTAAAATACCGAATCATATCGAACTAATTTGATATGATAATAGTATTTTTCTTTTAGATACCGAAAATCAAAGTTTAAAATATCCAGAGGCGGATCCAGGATCCGAACTCACCGGGTGCCAAGTAATTCAATCGGATTATTCATCTTTTTGGTCTATAGGACAATTAACAAATCAATCAATAATAAAAGAACAATAATAAAATGACCAAACTTAAAACTTTTAATAATATTACTAATATCATAATATCCATAATTCATTACAATTTCCCACAATGAGTTTTCATATTCTGAAAACGATCAACGATGACATCATTACTTACATTTACAAATACATCACGCTCTATGTAACATACTAAACAATAATTTAAATATTGATCACCAATACTATTTCGCACTTCATTTTTTATGTGCTTCATGGAAGCGAATGCTCTTTCAACAGTTGCCGTAGCGACGGGTAAAATCAAAATCAACTTCACAAGTAAATAAATAAGTGAATAAGTTTTCACAAGATTTGCCTCAACTAATGCCTTTGCCAAATCACGAATTCCTTGCAAGTTGGAGAACTTGGAATTACCACCTCGCATATGAATTGTGAAGGTATCAAGTTGGTAACTCAAATCTCGAAGCTTTCCATCATCAAACTCATTTGGATAAACTTTGCTAAAGTCATGATTCTACCTTTGTCAAAGTTAGAAAAAGAATTGACAGGATTCAAGCTACCCATCCCAAGAAGCAAATCACTACTCACTACATCAAAATGCTCATTAAGCTCTTGAAGTTGCACATCAATGACCGCACAAAAGATTTCAACACGCAAGTGGTGCGAATAACAAACATCTAAACACTTACGCTTTGACTTTCTGGGAAAATAAGGCTCATCTAATTTGGGAATCAAGATATCATGTGAATCACAAAATGAAGAAACATCATTCAACAAAGATTCCCACCCATTCTCTCTCATATCTTGCAATCTTTTCTTTGAGATGTTAAGAAACTCCACGGCATTAACAATATCTTGATTGTTTTTTTGTAAAATCTTGCTCAACTCATTTGACATGGCCAACACTTTCAACATCAAGTGAAGCATAAAAATAAATTTGAATGTTCTAACCTTTGTCAAAAGATATTCCGCTTGATTTCTATCACTTGAAGTAGAACCTTCAATTTCAATCACTCCAAGCACATGAACAATGGATGAAAAAATAACAAGAAAGTTATCCAATGTTTTGAAATGTGATCTCCAACGAGTATCACCCGGTCTTTGAAGTCCACGCTCTTGATTTAATCCTTGTCCGGTATGAGCTTCACCGGACTTAAGTAATTGCTTCAAATTTTTGGCTTGGTGATGACGAAGTAAATCTCGACGTTTAAAAGATCCTCCAACAACATTTAACACATTAGTAACATGATCAAAAAAGTCTTCAACTTCCACATGTTTTTTAGCAATAGCTACAAGTGTTAGTTGCAATTGATGTGCAAAACAATGAATATAGTACGCCAAAGGACTATCTTTCATAATTAAAATTTTGAGATCATTTATCTCTCCCTTCATATTACTAGCTCCATCATAACCTTGCCCACGTATTTTGGATGGACTTAGTGAATGATCAGAAAGCAAAGAATAAATTTGTTTCTTCAATGAGAAAGCCGATGTATCACTAACATGGACAAGACCGATAAATCGTTCCACTACTTCACCATTTTTATCAACATATCTCAAAACAAGAGTCATTTGTTCTTTGTGTGAGATGTCTTTGGATTCATCAACTAATATACCAAAATAATCTCCATTCAAGTCCGCAATTATAACTTTCAATGTTTCTTTAGCACAAGCATTGACAATATCCTTTTGGATCATAGGACAAGTCAAAGTATCATTTTGTGGAGCTTTTTCTAATATCACTTTTCCCACATCCGGATGGTTGTCTCCATGTCAACGCAAAAATCCTAAAAAGTAGCCTTGATTACTTGAAGATTCACTTTCGTCATGACCTCGAAAAGGCAATCCATAATACAAAAGAAGTCTTGCTACATTAATTGAAGCTTCCAAAAGCATTTGGTACTCACTTTTTGACTTTTCAGAATGTTTGTCAAGAACAACTTGAATTGATTGACGACGATTTGATAAATCTAGCATCTTATTGTAACATTTGTGGTGAACACTATTAACTTTACCGACATGCAAACAAAATCTTTTAAGAGACTTATTCCAACCCCTAAAACCCTTCGATGCATAAAAATCACCCGTAGTTTCATGAACAAATTCATTTTTGAATAAATAACAACAAAGACAATATGCGGCATCTTTCTCCACACTATACTCCAACCAAGTCGAATGTGAACCTTTAAACCAACTTGAAGCAAATTGACGCATTCTACCTCCTATTTCACTTGAAGGATATGGTTTCAAGATAGGTTGACAAGACCCTTTTTCAATATAATATTTCCTCACTTCATCTCGTATTCGAGGATCATAATCAGAAATAGGTCTTCTTTCTCCCGGTTCGACTTTAAGTGAACCCAAATCGAGGTCAGTTATAAGACAAGAACGATTGACATTGACATTACTAGAACTAGATTGAGAATAATTAACCTTCTTGAAAAAATTCTCCGTCTCAATTCACAAAATTAGAACACTTTCTCATAAATCAAGATAATTTCAAATTTGGATTTCTAGGTTCAAGAAAGAGAAACAAAATAATTATTCAAAATAACTTACAAAGAGAGCAAGCAACAAGCAAGAGTGCAGAGAGAAAGAGCAACCAGCAGCAACAAAGCTCAAGAACATAGATGTTTTGATTTGGTCCTTTCCTTTGGAAATAGGATTTTTGTTTTAATTTTAACGAAAGATAAGTACCTTTTAAATAATTAAATTAAAAAAAGGGTCAAAAAATAAGATTACTTTTATACAAAATTGGTAATAGTGTGGCTTTGTGCGGATGTGCCCTGTTTAATTGAGAATTATTAAACCTGTTGGTTTGCTGCCAAAATGATTTTTAAAAAACAAATGTTGCTAGCCAGGTTCAAACACGCGACCTTGGGTCTACAAGTGCAGCACTTTGCCAACTGCACTAGACAACACTCTGTTATTCCGAGTGTCATGTTTAATATTTAACTATATCTCTCTCTATATACAGCTATATAAATAGAGTTTCCGTCGAAGTTTGCGGGTGGCATGCCACCCCCATGGGCCTTAATAGATTCGCCCCTGAAAATATCATATCGCATCGTACCATGTTCATCCCTAGTGGTCATTAAATTAATTTTTTTATAAGGTTAAGAGAATATTTCTGTTTCATTTCGAATAATTTAGGAATAGTTTTGACCCTTTTATATTTTTAATTAAGTAGTTTAGGTGTACGCGCCTCGCGCGTGTACCTCACTTATTGAGTTTAAATATTACACTAAATAACATATTTGTTTAAATAATAAAGATAAATACAATAATTAAATTCAACATTTTTTGGAGAATTTATTTAATTAAAACTAACCTTTTACCAAAAAATTTGTTAAGCCGATCGACATTCATCTTTTGATTAAACCTAATCTTTACCAAAAATTTCTTGTTAACTAATCTACACATAATGATGTTTAATTAATTAAATGAATTGCCTTTAAATTGACGAATGGATTGTTCAACTTTTCTAGCATGTTCTTCACCATGCAAATCTAGCTTAAGCACAACAGCGGTGATCACCTTCATTTGAAATCTGAGAATTCTTCGAGGCTAAATTATTGGAAGGAATTAATTGAAAAGTTTGTGTAGAAAAAATAATACGATAAAGAGGTCAATATATATAAATTTCTATGGAGTATTTTTTTAATTGATCAGTACAGAGAAAAATATTAATTGATTCTCTTTCCATATATTTTAGGAGTCCCATATATTTTAAGAGTCTAATTAGTAAATAATAATTAAATAATAAATTGAAGAAAATAGTGAAAAGACAGTTTTGTCTAAAGAAGAATATTTTAACGAAGGGCAAAAAGTTCAAATCACTTTTCGAAGGGTCTTCACACTTTTAACATATTATAGATATAAATATAGATATAAATATAATGACAATTATTGTTGTAGAGAGAAAGTAAATGAAAATAATTTAATAAATTTAATTTTACATTTAATATTTTTCTTAATCAATATCAAATGAACTAAAACACACTTATTTTAGCACTAAAAAAAAGTAAACAAGCAAAGTTGATCCAACTGAATACTCTTCCAACAAAAATATCTTTTTTTTCTCTTTAGTTCTAACTTTTTCTCTTTTTCATTTTCACAAACAGTTGGTGTACACACACAAAACAAAACTCCACAATTTTTTTTTATTTTTTTTGTTGCATATTGGTATTTAACAATGGCGGATCGAGAGAGAAAATTGATGAAGGAAGGTGTATTAACATATGCATATATACTTCTCTATATTGCCCTCTCTAGTGGTCAGATCTTCTTCAACAAGGTAACATAAAATGCTACTCTCTCTGTCTCAATTTATGTGTCATTTTTTATTTTTTGGGAGTGAAGTAGTTTAAGTTTGATCGTAAATTCGGGCACGAAACGTTAAGTTTCTTTGAAATAAAATTTATATATTTTATAAACTAGATAAAAAGTAGAGTAAATGCTCTGTTTCCACTCTGAATTATACACGAAATTGCTGAGATATATTCGAACTTTAGGAGGGTCCTATTACCCATTGGACTAATTAAAATCGTATTTTTGGCAACCTTAGTGCCTACGTGGCACATATGTGGTACATCATTGAATCAACATACTGAAGGTGCCACGTAGGCACTAAGGTTGCAAAAAATACGGTAATAGGAACCTCCTAAAGTTCGGGTGTGTCTCAACAATTTCGTGTATAGTTTAGGGCGGAAACAGAACATTTTTCTCTATAAAGTACTATAAGTCATAATTATTAATAATTCAAAATATTTAAAAGATATATGAAAAAATTACAGTCAAAGATGAACTTGCTTGATTTTGTTCATTTCTTTCTGTCAAGTGTTAAAGTCAGAAATTTCGTTAAGAGTATTCAAGAATTATTACTCCATTATGTCCCAATTAGGAAATAACCTCTCTATCTCACATTTGAGGTAGTAGTATGGACTGCGTACACTTACCCTCCTTAGACCCCACTTGGTGGGAATATACTGGGTATGTTGTTGTTGTTGTTGTTGTATGTCCTAATTTATCTGAGGTAGTTTGATTTGATACGGAGTTTAATAAAGAAAAGGGAAAATACTCTGTTTCCATCATGAATTATACACGAAATTGTTGAGATACACCCGAACATTATGAGGGTCCTATTACACCCCTGACCTAATTAAAATCATATTTTTGACAACCTTAGTGTCTACGTGGCACATCAGTGAATCAACGCACTGAAGTTCCACGTAGGCACACGTATGTGCCACGTAGACACTAAGGTTGCCAAAAATACGGTTTTAATTAGTCCAGGGGTAATAGGACGCTCCTAAACTTCGGATGTGTCTCAATAATTTCGTGTATAGTTTAGGGTGGAAACAGTGCATTTTCTCTAAAGAAAAAAAGGACTTTTGAAACTTGTGGTCTAAAATACTCTCTCCGTTTACTTTACTTATTACATTTTGACTTGACACACATAAAGAAACCAATTATTTACATAGATATTTTAACATAGTACCCCTATTAAGTGATAGTTGCTATTGTGTCTTGAATTTAGTTTGGAGAATAAATAATTAATGATGTGGGTAAAATGGGAAAAAAGTAGTGTTTTCTTGATATGTCAAAAATGACAAGTAAAATTGGAAATCCAATTAGGAAATAAGTGACAAGTAATTTTGAATAGAGCGAGTATAATATTTTATATTTACAGTATAATTTTTCGACTAAGGGTGTTTCAAGAATGAATATGTATATGTGCAAAATTGATATATTATTTTATATTTACATAGAAACATTTTTTTTTTCCAGCTACATTACTAGATTTGCTCATTTCTTTCAAGTAGTGGGGAAGTTAGAAATTTCGCTAAGGGTATTTAAGAATTATATTAATATATATGTAGAAAAGTAATTTGTGAACCATATACTTGTATAATGTTTTATATTTATAGAATAATTTTTCGATGAAGGGTGTTCAATTGGGTATAGGAGGAGAGAAATGAGTTTCACATTATGTTGAATGAATTAGTTTGAGATTAAATTGATTGATTAAATTGGTTGCTTTAATGATGTCTAATTACCTTTTGGGTTTAGTCACCACGAGAGTGACAAATGGTGGTAGCTAGAAATTACATACGTAATGACAAATTTAATATAGTTGTTGAGGGTAAAGATATTACACCTGGACCTAACTCCGCCACAAAAGTTAGCTTAGGTAGGATCGCCCAAGTTTATATAAGCAAACCATCAGTCTACTTTTTGGCCCGAGTGCTATATGTTTACTTGGTATCAGAGTAAGAGCCATGTCCATTATTGTTTGGGCTCTCAGTCCCTACTCTACTTGGGCATGGCCCTGGAGAGGGTTCTTAGAGTGGGTTGGCATCCTACATTGGTTGGTTGGGGAATGGACTGATGGTTCTACATGGATTCGGGCAATCTTCACCTCTTGAGCTAGCTTTTAGGGTTGAGTTAGACCCATATGTCATATCCTTACACTGAGTGAAGTAAAACCTTTAGGGAAGTGCCTATGTTTACGAGGAAGAGGCATTTTAGTTGGTCTATAGGTAGAAGTATTTAACTTTCTCCATTGTCCTATGTTCAAGTGTCTCACGTTGGTTGAGAGATGACTTAGGTATTGGACAATTTTCAGCTCTTAAAGCTAGCTTTTGGGTTGAGTTACGCTGTTACGGCCAATTCTTATTTCTTTTTATGATATCCGAGCCATGATCATTCCTAGTGATCACGTGTCACAATACTGGGCTCCATGTTATGTTGTTCATGCTCCAGTAGACCTGAGAGTGCGAAAGGGTGTTAAGTGTCCCATGTTGGCTGAGAGGTGAGCAAGGTATTGGGAATTTTTCACCTCGTGAGCTAGCTTTTGGGCTGAATTAGAGTTAGTGTCCATTCTTTTTCATATATTGGGTAATCTCACACAGTGGCGGAGCTAGCTTAGGCTTGGGAGGTTCACCCTATAACCCCCTCCGGCGAAAAATTACACTATTCATACATGATTAAAAATATTTTTGTATATATGTTATAGATGTTGAACCCCCTTCGACTAGTTCGTGTGTACACTTTTGAACCCCCTTAATGAAAATCTTGGCTCCGCCACTGATCTCACCTCATGAGCAAGTTTGAGTTGAGTTAGGCCCAAAGTTCATTTTTATGACACTGTTTTAGTTGGATACTTGTGAATTCTAGGATTTGGTAAATAAAGTCATTGTTACACATGAAGCATATATATTGTTTTAAGAAGTTCTTTTTCTCAGTTTGGTGTCGAGCCAGGTTGTCACACCTTGACTGTCTCACCGGATACTTGTAAGTTGTAACCTTCCACCACAGCATGTACCAGGTAATTATGTTCACCAAGACTTAAGATCTTAAGCCGATGGCAGGAAATTCCCGAACTTTTTTTGAATTTACTGAGTTTCGAAGCTATTATCCCATAATCTTCATTATTTGCTAGTTATTCTTCTATATAGACATATTGCGAGTGCAATGATTTAGAACCTCAACTTTGGGCAAATGTTACTCAAATGGAGATTGTGGAAGTCTAGTACTATCCTATAATTTGTGATTTGGTTAGTTTGGGTACTCAATTTGTGTAAAGATATGACACTTGGACTTAACTCAACCGAAAAGCTAGATCGTGGGGGGAGGATTGCCGAAGTTCATATAGCCAAACCACTGGTCCATTTCCCAAATCAATGTGGGACGCTAACCCACTCTAACAATTAGAAATGGTTGGAGTGATTTATCAGAAGGATTTTTAAAACGCTCAAGGATAAGCATTTTTACATTGGACAATGGTCAGCTTTTCATTGAAGGTTCTCGAGGTGCACCAATGCGTACACATAGGTTCGTATTCGTAGGAATATATTTCCGAGCTAAGCATATAAGGAACCATTGACTGGTTCAATATATTTTATTGTTTCTTCCTGGCATATCTAAGATCCAAAGTCATTATTTAGTCACATGCATAGGATATTTCATGAATATTTGAAGTCTTTTATGGTCTGTTTTAAAGTAAATCTCTAGAAGACCTCAATCTTCTGCAGTTTTGAACTTTTGCGCAATTCGCTTCTAGTTTGCGTTTATGGTTTCAAAGCCAATTTTTCTTAATAAAACCAAATGTTGTAAACAATTTAGGCCTATGAATTTAAAACCAATATGGACAAATCCCTCAATTAAAACGAGCCCTCAGTCTCCAATTTCATTTTGGGTAAAAAATTATTGAATTTTAAAGTACACCTTTCTGTGGATATCTTTCAGACACAGATTCTATGTTCCCTATTCTTTCCCTTTCGAAAATTTTCATTTGTAGCAGGTTTGGATGGGGTAAATTAGTTCAAACTATGCACATCCTATTCTAGACTATCAATCTTGATCGGATAATCTCCTTAAACCGGATCAATCGTGTATTAAGTATGCTCCTCCACTCCACATTGTTAAGAGGGATCTATGTCCTTGCAAAAGGCCCTGGAACCTAGATCGTTAGCTTTTTCTTCATTCTTCTTTGTGTATAAGTTGACCAAAGCGACCAGATTTAAACTCTAGTAAGCTAAATCTCCTTAGTGAGTTAACTGCCTGTGAATCAGCCCTTTGCTAATGGCATTGAAAAAACTTAAACCATAAAAGGAAATGTAAATTTCAGGTTTCTTTGAAGAAGAGGCCACTAATGCTTTGGCTGATACCTTAATATTTTGCGCTTTCCCCTTTCCATGAAATGAAAATGAGACAAAGTGCATCATTGTTGGCTTTTATCTAGCGTGATTTCCTCTGACTACACTTATCTGTTGTTGCTTCAAGAGTAGTTCACGTGTCTAACATTTCTCAGCTCCTTTGTTGGTGCAATAATTTGTTTATTGCAGTGGGTTTTGTCATCAAAAGAAATAAACTTCCCGTTTCCTCTTGCGCTGACGCTACTTCACATGGTCTTCTCCTCAGTACTATGTTTTGTGCTTACCAAAGTTTTCAAGGTAAGAAGTTTTCTCCTTTTTACTGATTGTTTCGGAAGTTAGTAGTGCTAATTAGACATTTCTTTGCAGATAATGAAGGTTGAGGAAGGAATGACTCTAGACATGTGAGTGCATGTAAAAAAATGTCTTGTTTAATGTTTTAGATAGCAAGTTCTATATCCGAGAACCTTATTACTCCCACTATTCCAATTTATGTGGTAACATTGCTGTTTTGAGAGTCAAAGAGGTTCTTCTTTGACCACATTTTCGTAATTACTTTGTAAGTATGTTGAATTACATAATGACTTCTAGTACTTTTTATGTAGTTTCCATATATGTAAATTATATTTCCAAAATCCTGAAGAATCTATATCCGAATTCACACCGAAAATTAAGTACTTTGACAACTCTGAACCTTGCCATGCAATGTAGAATGGAGGGAGTATCTTTTATGACTCTTCTTCCTTAAGAAAGCTTGTTTAGCTAGAATTTATCCTACCAAATTCTGTGTATATCTCTGCCTTCTGCCATCTCATCGCTTTTTTTCTGACGGTGCAATAACTTTTCCCCTGCTTTGCTTGGCCCACATTAGAAGTTGGGTAAGCCAAGACGGGAGTGTTTAGTCCAGTCGTCGCAAATTCCTAGGCTTGTTTGTTAGAGATGTTCACTTTCTTTAAATAATCATGCGATGCATTGGACGATATACTGTTCATTAAACTATATTTTTTATTGTCATTCCTAAAATGATGAAAAGGAATTTATTTCCCCCACAAGTGACAGAGCGCCACATAGTTTCAATCCAGTTTCAATCCTCATCCTTATAATTATGCTAAATCAGACATCTAATTTGGCATGAAATGGATTTTTTTTGGTATAGTTATTGTAAAAGAATGGATCTTGGGCCTAACTCAACCTTAAAAGCTAGCTCATGAGGGGAAGATTGCTCAAGTCCATATAAGGAGACCAATTACCCATCCCTTTTCCGATGTGGGATACTTAACAGTTATCAATAACAAAGCATGTATGGACAAGATTTTAAAAAAATAATTAGCATTTACCTTTCATCCTCACTTATTTGTAAAACTAGATACTTACTTGAAGTTGCTGACTTTCTCAATTTTATCACATCTTTGCATTTGTGGTCAAAATCCTTACATAAAAGTAGACAATAGTTTGTTACTATGCTACCTTTTTCCTTCTCAAGTTTTGTCCATTAGACTTTTTGAAGACTTATCAGTCAATGCGGCTAATTAAGATTTCAATATGCAGATACATTAGCTCGGTCATTCCAATTGGTGCTATGTTTGCTATGACGCTTTGGCTTGGAAACACCGCTTATCTTTATATTTCTGTTTCATTTGCTCAGATGTTGAAAGCAATCAGTAAGTATTTCTGCTATCGAGTTGTCTTATATTCTGTAGTTCATAGATGTTAGAGGTATGTAAAACTTCATTCTAGTTTTATGCTGATAGATGAAGTGTCAGTTGATGTTTCACGCCTGATGTTTAAGACTTTAGATGTTGGGCTCGGGGACGTTCTCTATAGCACTCTATACTCTTTTGTTTCTGTATCCGGATATGATTTCACACTTTTAGGTCTCATCTGCAGTGCCAGTAGCTGTTTTCATCCTTGGAGTTGTAGCTGGACTCGAAATGATGAGCTGCAGGATGCTTCTCATAATGTCTGTAATCAGTTTTGGTGTACTAGTAGCTTCTTATGGAGAAATAAGCATTAACTGGGTTGGTGTCATCTACCAAATGGGAGGAGTTGTTGGAGAAGCTTTGAGGCTTATATTTATGGAGATTTTGGTAAAACGGAAGGGCCTCAAGCTAAACCCCATATCTGTCATGTACTACGTTAGTCCATGCAGGCAAGTACATTTATTGTCTTAAAGGGGGATGCTTCCTGAATTTTGATATTATGTTATGCCTTAACATTATAAGAAAAACAATTTAACGGAACTCACTTGTTACACAATGCAGCGCTCTTTGCCTTTTAGTTCCATGGATCTTTTTGGAGAAACCAAAGATGGACGAACAACTAACATGGAGCTTTCACCCTATTGCTCTAAGTCTAAATTGTATATGTACCTTTGCCTTGAATCTCTCAGTTTTCTTGGTGATCTCACATACAAGTGCCCTAACCATTCGTGTCGCTGGAGTTGTCAAAGATTGGGTGGTTGTACTGCTATCTGCACTACTTTTTGCTGATACGAAGCTGACACTTATTAATCTTTGTGGTTATGCTATCGGTAATTTTCTGACAACCTTATCTGATGCGCAAAGAAACATGTTACTTTAGCTAGCTTTGCAGAATATTCATCATTTACTTGCCTTGGCTCATTTTCTATGCCCGGTTAACTGGATAATCCCTTTGCCTTGTCTATATGGATTTGCGTAATTGAAACAACGCTGCTTCTAGGCCTTGAGCAACATCTTTCTATATTTATTACATCTGCTTTAATTTTTTCCTGGTGTTGGCATTTCGTGGGAGTGACATAATCGTAACTTCTACATTAGAGCTAACCTGAGACTGATACAACTGATGGTTATAGACCTCCGTAATGACCTTATTGTTCTTGATGAACACGTTGAGAGGACTAATTATCAAGTTATAAACACTGCCAAGAGCTTCATGTCGATTGAGAACTTATTTTATGTTTTCGTTTCCTCAAGTAAGATTGTTAGACTTGGAGCAAGCCTAATCTTGTCTGTATTGTGTATATTAGGAAAAATATAAAGATTGCTGGTACTATTTCGTGAGCGCATAATAATATGGAAAAGATGTTTTCTGCAGCTATTGCAGGTGTTGCTGCATATAACAGCCACAAGCTAAAAAAGGAAGCTTCTCGAGTAAGCTCAAACGAGTCTCAAGCTGCTGAATCTATACCTTTAGTATCATCTTCAGCGTCCAGTGCGTAGATCTTGTATGTAAAGTAGCAGAAAAGTCGACAAATTCCAGTATGCTTATTTTTCCTCCCGGTAAGGAGGGGTTGTTTCATTCTTAAAATTTTATGCATTATTGAGTACTGCTTTGTATTGTTGCTTTAGAAGGTGATATTCGTGTCAGGAACTTTTCTGTGGACACGACATTCTCTGGTTGTTTCTGCCGCTTTTGAATTTGAGACATCGGAGCTCAAGAAAGAGGAACTGTTATAATGTTGTATTTGAACGCAAAATGGTTGGGACACTGACATTCTTTTGGTTGGAACATAGACATGGATGACTGTTAAGACTGTTGATATGTTAAAAACAGATTTCTGATGTATCAAAGTGTATAGCTGTTGTTGGAATTGAGTTGTTCTTGAGACAATTTTCTTTGTAAGGTTGATCTTTTGTTTGCTTGAAATCAAGAGTTATGAGCCGGGGGTCTATCGGAAACAACCTCTCTACTTCATCTGAGGTAGTGGTATGGACCGCGCACGCTTTACTCTCCTCAGACCCCACACTTTGTGAGCACAAATACACTGAGTATGTTGTTGTTGTTGTTGTATCCATTTTCCCCAAGAGACAGATAAGATATCCAGAGCAAACCATGTTTTTACCAAAAGGCTCAACACTTGTGAATCCTAGCTGAGGGAGGTATTTGAAATACGTCAGTCCGATTCAATTTGTTTGACCTACTTTCTTATTTAGTTCATTTGAAAAAGGACAA
Source organism: Capsicum pubescens (assembly GCA_030864215.1). NCBI lineage: Eukaryota > Viridiplantae > Streptophyta > Magnoliopsida > Solanales > Solanaceae > Capsicum > Capsicum pubescens. Next base: position 40,317,985 of record CM061547.1, read on the forward strand.
CCTTTTTCCTATTATATCAACTCTTGAACTTTAACTTCCCGAATGATATGTTTAAGACCATGGTTCAAACTGGAAAAAGGGTAACAATTCATAGTTGTGTGTTTTGCCAAATAGTTGGTGATAGTTCAGATAGGAAAAACGAACCCCTGATATAGTTCAGGTAGTAAACTCGCAACAACGTGATACTTCAGGATTATTTTTTGCCATTATCTTATTAAAACATGATATCAGAACAGACAAAAGTTCTCAAATTCACCAAAGATTCATCTACTCTATACCATAATGCTTCCTAATTTGCAAAGCAAAGTCATAAACCTTTAGGGGTTCAACAACATATTTGGAAACACTTTCCCTTTTCATGCATCTTTTCACCCATGCAATAATCTTTGGTGTCTCAATTTCTGTATTAAATTCTCCAAATTTCTCATAAGTATAGTACCAACTGCAAATTCCTATGAGTGAAATGTCCAAGTACCCAAAATTTTCACCACCAAAATAAAGTTTATCTCCAAGTATTCCTTCTAGCATCCTTAAACTTTCTATGTAGTTTTCCTTTCTTGTGTTTTTTTCTTCTCCTTTTCCCATCCATAGCTTACGCCCCGAATCAAACACCTACGTAGAATTTAAAGTCAGTGAGTTCAGAATCAGGCGCGATCTATAAGTTATGTGTATACAATTTTGATGGTTTGTTACCTATATAACATAGTTTGAGATAAAGGGAAATACTATACTTGTACCTGCTTGAAATAAAAAGTGCAACCTGGTGCACTAGAGCTCCCGCTATGAGCACGGTTCGAGGAAAGGTCCCACCACAAGGGTGTTTGTACGCAACCTTACCTTGCATTTCTGCCAGAGGCTGTTTCACACAGTCTGAGATAAAGGAAAATACTATACTTGTACCTGCCTGAAATAAAAAGGGCAGCTCGGTGCACTAAAGCTCCCACTATGCGCAGGGTTCGAGGAAGGGTCCCACCACAAGGGTATATTGTACGCAACCTTACCTTGCATTTCTGCCAGAGGCTGTTTCACTCTGTCTGAGATAAAGGGAAATACTATACTTGTACCTGCCTGAAATAAAAAGGGCAGCTCGGTGCACTAAAGCTCCCGCTATGCACAGGGTTCGAGGAAGGGTCCCACCCTCACCACAAGGGTGTATTGTACGCAGCCTTACCTTGCATTTCTGTCAGAGGCTGTTTCCAAGGCTTGTAAGTTGTACCTTCCCGAAATAATAATACATTTTTCCCCTTTATTATTTGGACACTTGAGGAAGGGGAATCTTTGTGCAACGGTAAAAGTTGTCGCTGTGTAATGAAGAGGTCGTGGTTTCAAGTTGTAGAAACATCTTCTTGCAGAACTGCAAGGTAAGGCTTCTCTGAATCTGTGCATAGTGGGGGCTTAGTGCATCGGATTTTCCTATTTTTCGTACATTTGACATTTGAAAGAAAGAACTTCTCTTATAAGCATCGATTAGTATATTTCAACCTATCGTATATGTAATTCTACTTTTAATGTACAATTACATGTTAGCGATCTTTTAAGTGACACGCGCTCTTCTATAGGACGTATGAACCCTTGTGATCACATAGTTCATAAGTGCAATGAGTTTAGCGATAAGAACCTTGAAGGTCGAATCCATCAAGTTTAAATCCTGGATCTACCTTTGATATCGGTATATAGAAAAACAAACTCTTGAAAGAACAATAACATTGTTACCTTCTCCACATAGTCAGCCCAGAACAAAGCTTGATATTTCCCATAAGGATCAGTAGGAAGAAGCGTAACGTTGTCCTTCCAGACCTCATCGATATACCGGACAACATTTAGTGATTCACAAATTGGTTTTCCATTGTGAATCAAAACTGGTATTTTCTTGTAAACTGGATTCATTTCCAAAAGAACTGAACTTTTTTCAGCCATGTTTTCTTCTTTGTACTCAAACTTTACACCCTTTTCAGCTAGTGCTACCCTCACTCTCATGCCATACATACTAGGCCAAAAGTCCAGCAAAATCACCTCTGTGTTCGCCATTTCTTAGTTCGACTAATCGGAAAAATGTCTAGCAGTGTTGTGAGCATTGTATTGATTAGTTGGGAGTTTAGAAGTTTATATATATATTGATTCTTGAATTGCTGGATTCTTGTTTCATCAGCTTATGTATGTTATATGTGCTGGAGCCAAAGTTGCATAGATTTTGGCTACTACTACCTGGCATGTTGAATCGGTCCAGTCTGTTAGATAGCGACTAGCAGATCAGGCAGCGCAGTATTTTAAAAGACTTTAAGTTTTATGCATTGACAGTGCGATCATGTTATAACGAGTTATATAAAGATCACTTCTTGAATTGCTGGGTTCTTGTTTCATCAGCCTATGTATTAACGATATGTGCTGGAGCCAGAGTTTCATAGATTTTGGCTATTTCGACCTGGCATGTTGAACCGGTCCAGTCTGTTAGATCGCGACTAGCAGATCAGGCCGCGCAGTATTTTAAAAGAGTTAAGTTTTATGCATTGACAGTGCGATCATGTTATAACGAGTTATATAAAGATCACTTCTTGAATTGCTGGGTTCTTGTTTCCTCAGCCTATGTATTAACGATATGTGCTGGAGCCGGAGTTTCATAGATTTTGGCTATTTCGACCTGGCACGTTGAATCGGTCCAGTCTGTTAGATAGCGACTAGCAGATCTGGCCGCGCAGTATTTACAAGAGTGTATAAGTTTTATGCATTGACAGTGTATGTGTTTTGTTTTTGTACCATCAAGTAAAATGAGTGCGATCATGTTATGACGAGTTATGTCTTTCTACCTGGCATGTTGAACGGGTCAAGTCTGTTAGATCGCGACTAGCAGATCAGGTCGCGCAGTATTTTGACGGAGTTTAAGTTTTGTGCGTTGACTGTGTATATGTTTGTTTTTTGTACCATCAAGTAAAATGAGTGCGATCATGTTATAACGAGTTAAACTGTGCCGATACTGTAAAGATTATTTACGATATTCAAAGGGTGATACAGTGAATTGCCCCTGTTGTTTCTGAAGGTGTGCATCAAGTCAATAATGGACGAGTAAAGATAGACGGAGAGAGTAATAAGATTTTGGCTATTTCTAAGGAGTTAGAATTTTCACTAAGGAGGTCCAAAATCAAAAGAAGTAAGCACACGAACTAGCCATAGGGGTTCAATATCAACTATATATACATAAAAAAAATAATTTTAAGCATGTATAAATAGTAAAATTTGTCGTTGAAGAAGGTTCGGATGAACCTACACCTAGCCATAAGATGGCTCCACCCTTGCTCGTCAAAGATGACAGAAACAGGATTCATCCTTTGAAATCATACTCGATTCGCTTTATAGCTAATGCGACCCTGACCCTCGTGCCTAGAGGTGTGCAAAAATCGAACCGACCGATAAACAGAACCGATAAAAATGTTATTGGGTTATTGGTATTGGGTTATTGGGTTAACGTTTTTTTATTGGTTTTATAAAAAAATTTATTGGGTAAATGATTCGGTTTCGGTTTTAGCTTATTGGGTTATCGGTTAAACCGATAACCCAATAAGGATACCCTAAGTTATTGTTTTATCCCTATTTATGTTATATATATAAATCTCTCTATATATAGAGAGAGAGATAGAAAGATAGATATGTGTATGCATGTATATATTATATGCACTACTTATTCATAATTCAGTGATTCACAAAGTATTAACCTATTCAGGACAACAAAGACACAATATAAAGCTCGGTTATTATCGTATCGAAAAGCTTGAAGCATTTATAGCTTCCAACAATTAGGATTTAATTTTTTTTCTATTCTAACTAATATTCAGTTCAAGTTTGAAGATTCTTGTAAATTAAAATGCATTGCGTAGGATTTTGGCGGTAACTAAGATTTCATTTTTTTAAGTTAGTTGTTGCTATTTCTATTTTATAAGTATTTTCTTATTGGTTAAACCGAAAATCGAACCGTTAAGGACCAAAAACCGATAAGAAAATATTTTATTGGTTGGTTATTGGTTTTACATATTTAAAAATCGAAAACCGATAAATCGAATCAATAACACATAAAACTGAACCAAACTGACCGATGCACACCCCTACTCGTGCCAAAGTGGCTAGGCCAGAGGCCTAATAGAATCACCTTATCCTTCTCCATCGCTACGCGATGAGAAATTCAATTCTATGATCGTGTGACACTCATGATGGAGGGCAGACCGGCAAGGGAGGGCGGGTCACAGAGAAGGACTGAAAACTCCTCGAAGAAGGGGTGCACATGACACCAGCTAGGCAAATCTCACATCGGAATCGGAATGGGAGAGGAAAGTGAAGCTGCTTTTTTTTTATAAAGGGATAACATGAGTTCACATGGTACATTCGTTTTTGCCCTGATGATGGTGTAACCCAAGGCTAAGTTGCTCGGACTCTTCAAAAATGTCTACGGGTGCATGTCAGATCCTTCAAAAATAGTGTATTTTTAAAAATCCGACACGGGTGCGATAACATTTTTGGAAAGTCCGAGCAACTTAGACCCAAGGAACTAATCCAAAGTCTCACACTTTGATTTCATGCGTTTCTCAAAGTCATATCATTTTCAAGATTTTGATACTTGATTAGTTGGTCGTTTTTCTTTTTACACGCATGTTAAGAAATCGTAAATAAGAAGATAATTTTACTAATTTACCCTTTAAAAACTTATTGAAAACTTTACAAATAAGTGCGAGCACTTTCAAAAAGAACTAATTGCAAGGTTAAAAAGGAAAGAAGTTAATTAATGTTTTCTTGATTTAGTAAGGTGACCGAATAATATAGGAATAACTAAGCCCTATTTTAACGGAACACCTCCTAATAAAGTGTTTCAATTAAATACGTTCGGCTCAATTTTTCTGAATTTTTGTGTATTCTCGTTCATTATTAAATAGTTAAATTAATCACATAAAATATGTCATTTCCTTTAGTTATACACATTCGCCTTAAAACTTAGTATTTTCTAATTGACGTTAATGTGTATAATTAAAAGAGATTATTTTACACACATCCAAAACATGCCAAAATCCTATTTATCCTAATTGGACACCACTCTTTTTATGCAACTTTATAGAAGCATACATATATATTTTGTGTTTTTTTTTTTTCAAATTAGCTCAGCAATTTTTATTTTTATTTTAAAAAGATAAGCATTCAATACCTCTTGAACTATGGTCAAAGTTGCTACGATACACTCCAACTTCACAAGGGTGCTATCACCCCCTGAACTCAATTTTAACGTATTTTTATCGTCTTTTTGTGCTGACATGACAACTTTTTTTTTTTTACATAAAATGGGGCCCACATCAAAGGTGCCTTGCCAGCCAAAAAAGTTGACAAAAGATGCCACGTCAGCACAAAAAGGTGACAAAAATACGCTGAAATTGAGTTCGGGGTAATAGTATCCCGTGAAGTTGGAGTGTATCGTAGCAAATTTGGTCACAGTTCGGGGCGTACTAGACGCTTTACTCTTAAAAAAAATAATTTTAAGATAGAAAAAAAGAAGAAAGGTAACATAAAGGTAGTTAAAAGGCTAGGATGAACATAGTACTTTACAAGTACCAAACACAAGCATTTTGCTTCTGATTTTCACTTAACACTCTCTAAATGTGTTGTGTATATTAAACTTTATGGTAAAATTATTAACAATATTAACAACTGTTCTATTGTAATTCTCACAAACAATAAGAAAAAGAAGAACACATTGCAAGTAAAGATGGTTTTGTTGAAGAAAATTTCTGATGCTATGGAAGAGATTGAATGCAAAAAATTTGGCCTCGTTCGCGGTTTTCTAACGATGATGTTAGAGTGGAAGAGTTTCGAAAAACACTTGGATTTAACTGGAGAAATATTGAAAGAATGCTTCATTGAACTCGAATCTAGGGAGAAGTGTATGTGTTCTATTCAAGAATCAATCGACGAAAGCTTAAAGGAACTTGAACAAGTAAGAGAATCACTTAGCGCGAAGCGTGTTGAAGTTGAGGATAAAGAGAGAGAGGTTTTAGGATATGTCGATGACTTGAAAATGAGAGAGGAGAAGTTGAAGGAAAAAGAGCTGTCGATTCGTGGTGATCTTGAGGAGTTTGAGAATGTGATCGAGGGGAGGGTTAAGGAGATCGGTATACAAGAGAAGAAGTTTCGCGAGCTAGCTTATGAGCTTGAGTCGAGGGAAGAAAAGTTGAGACAACGAGAGAATGAAGTGAAAGCGCGAGAGGAAGAACTTGATTCTGCGCTGATGTTCAGTAAAATGCAGCTGGATTCTACGACTGAGTTGAGTCCACGGGCGTGTGACTCGAGGAGGAAAAGAGAGAGGCCAGAGCTGGTGGAGTGCAATGTGTATAACAATCCACTGAAAAGGTCTAAGGTTGCTGATACGAGCGATGTTAGTCTGGCGATAATTTGTTCTGATAAAGTTGTTCTCGATGAGTCTGAATCAGAACCGGAGAAGACAGATCATAAAGGTGTAACGCAAGTATGTGACTGTCCTCGTGGTAAGTTTCACGATTTTGACAAGGAAAAGGAAATGGAAAATTTTGATGTTGATCAAATATGGGCGTGTTATGACGATTTAGACGGTATGCCTAGACTCTACGCTCGAGTTGAAAAGGTTTCTTTTACTCCTGAATTTGAGTTACGAATGGTCTGGTTAGAAGCAGATTCGGATGAAGAACAACATCGCGCAGATCATGAGTTACAGGTCGGTTGTGGTAGATTTAGACTCGGTAGCTCTCTAGACGTATCAACTGACCTTATATTCTCTCATCGAGTGCAATGCAGAAGCGATGTGCAAGGTTGCTATCTGATATATCCTACGAAAGGGGAGACTTGGGCCGTTTGGAGTCCTGAACGACTAGAAGACCATCATCGACAGCTTAAGTATGAGATCGTGGAGGTACTTTCTGATTTCGTTGATGATGTTGGTGTACGCGTTAGTTATCTGGATAAAGTCACTGGAGTCGTGAGCATTTTTGAAAGGAGACGTCCTGGAAGTGACTCGTTTGTCATACCAGCAAACGAGCTGCGCAGGTTTTCTCATAAAGTTCCCTCGTTTAAGTTGACACAAATGACAAACGAGTCTTTTGAACTCGATCCTGCTGCACTACCTGATTGTTCAGATAATGCAAGGTACAGCGACATGGTTAAGGTCGATTATGAGGAAGTAGATGATGTCTCTACCTTCAAAATGGATCGACCTGAAGAGTTTCTCGTGACTAAATCTGATCCTGATGTGATCTTACCGATCACTTGAACCAGTCAACGGATCCTTTGAAGGTATAACACAGTAACAAGAATTACGATTAGGATGAACACCACATATGTTTTGCTTTTAAGAAGCGGAATTACAGACAATACTGACACTCCACAAGCCAGCGCTTGGCGGGTGTCTTTATTCCTCCAACGCTGAAACTATTACTCAACGAGGCAAAACTAATTGCCTTTCATGTATTAAAAACGACATGAACATGTTTATTCTAATCCATATTTCTTTCTGAATTCTACTACTCTCTCGCAGATCTTGTGAGCGTCAGCTAGAGATTTCGAGACACTCTCCCTCTGCATACATCTTTTGCCCCATGCAGCGATCTTTGGGCACTCGGCTTCTATGCTGAAGCTGCAGATTGTCTCGTACGTATAAAACCAGCTGTAGAACCCAATCAGGGCGATATCCAGAAAACCGAAACTTTCTCCTCCAAAGTAAGGTTTGTCTCCCAGTGCAGCTTCCTCCAGTAACTTGAGCGGATCGATTAAGTCCTTCTTACCTGCCGCGAACTCTTCTGTTTTGACTGTCCATATTCTTCTCCCGAAATCATACAACTGCAATTTCAAGATTTCCGATATAAAAATCTCATCTCTGTGATCACGTAAAACTATATCAATGAACAACAACGTCTGCTACATAAATCCTCTATATCTACTCGGTCCTACTCAGATCCGTTTCCCTCTAACGCCATATGAGAAGATAACAACAACAATATACCCGGTGTATCCCCACAAAGCGGGGTATGGGGGAAGGTAGAGCGTATGCAGACCTTTCCCCGACCTCAGAGGTAAAGAGGTTGTTTCAGATAGACACTCGAATCAAGGAAAAACAGTCCTTCCTAAACATTCCATAAAACAACAACAACATACCCGGTGTATTCCCACATAGTGGTGTCTGGGGTAATGTGTACGCAGTCCATACCACTACCTCAGATGAAGTAGAGAGCCTGTGTCCGATAGACCAAACATTCCATAAAAACAAAAGTAACGAAAATGAAAGCATAACAAGGAATTCTGAACAGTTACTATAGAAAAATAATACGATAACTGAAGTACAAGAAACAACAAATAGTAACAGAAATCAAAGGACAAGAAACTACATGAGCAATACTACGACTAGTAGAACGACAACATGATCTTAAGATCTACCTTGTCAGTGTAGTTAGCCCAGAACCTAGCTCGTGCAATTTCGAGATCTCCTATACAACGTCTGCTATATGAATACTCTATATCTACTCGGTCCTATTCAGATCCGTTTCATTCTAACACCGTAAGAGAAGATATCAACAACATACCCAGTGTATTACCACAAAGTGGGGACTGGGAAGGTAGAGTGTATGCAGACCTTTCCCCGACCACAGAGGTGGTTTCAGATAGACACCCGAATCAAGGAAAAACAGTCCTTCCTAAACATTCCATAAAACAACAACAACAACAACATACCCGGTGTATTCCCACATAGTGGGGTCTGGGGAGGGTAATGTGTACGCAGTCCATACCACTACCTCAGATGAAGTAGAGAGGTTGTTTCCGATAGACCAGACATTCCATAAAACAAAAGTAACGAAAATGAAAGCACAACAAGGCATTCCGAACAGATACCACAGCAAAAGAATAGTAACAGAAATCAAAGGACAAGAAACTACATGAGCAATACTACGACTACTAGAGCGACAACATGATCTTAAAGATCTACCTTGTCAGTGTAGTTAGCCCAGAACCTAGCTTGTGCTCTCTCATAAGGATCAGAAGGTAGCAACGGCGCTTCGTTGTCCTTCCATACCTCATCGATGTACTCAACTACAACGAAAGATTCACAAACTGGTTTTCCATTGTGAATCAAAACCGGGATCTTCTTGTGAACAGGATTCATCTTAAGAAGTAGAGGACTTTTCGAGCTAAACAAGTCTTCTTCTTTGTACTCGTATTCGATCCCTTTTTCGGCTAGTGCAACCCTGACCCTCATGCCAAACATGCTAGGCCAGAAATCCAGTAGAATCACCTCATCATTCTCCATTACTTGTTAACACTCAAGTATAAGAAAAGAAATAGTTTTAGCTAAAATGGCATAAGTTCTTGCATTTCTCAACTTCTTTTATACTCAAGAGAGCAAAACACCTGGCACCCCCCGAACAATGAACAAAGTTGCTACGACACACTCCAACTTCACAGGAGTCCTATTACCTTCCTGAACTCAATTTTAGCGTATTTTTGTCATCCTTTTTAGCTGACGTGATACCTTTTTATGTGGGCCTCATTTTTACGTAATAAAGGTCAGGGCGGAGCTACAGTACCCTACGAGGGTTAGGGCGAACCCAGTAGCTTTTACGTAGACCCTATATTTATACTACTAAATTCTGAATATATGTATATTATTATATACTGCGAACCCATTGTCAAACATGTGGTTGTTGGTCAGTTTTAAGGCATCTTTGTTTTTTTATGCTTTTTTACTTAATTCAGAACCCACAAATTTCAAATTCTGGTTCCGCCTCTGAATTAAAGGTGTCACATCAGCATAAAAGGGCGACAAAAATACATTAAAATTACGTTTAGAAAGGTAATAGGACTCATGTGAAGTTAAAGTGTGTCGTCGCAACTTTATCCATAGCTCGAGGGGTACTCGATGCTTATCTCTACTCAAGATCTTGACTTGTGGGCCAATTTGAAGTTTCAAAGAAAAAGAACCCTCCTCCTTTTTTTTAATATATTTCTAACCAAAAGTAGGTTTGCTATTGAAAGGGAAAAAAACAAGATAATTCACCTAATGTCATTGTCATCTACCACTAGTGAGTAGACAACACAACTACTAATCAAACTTCTACTTTATAGATTTTGGATTTTCTAAATTTGTTGAATAATTAGTATTAATCATCTAGATTCTAATATTGATAAATCAATTTTAATTAGCATGTTTGCTACGTAAGGTATGATCTTGTTTGCAAAACATAAGAAATCAGAGTATTTTGGCCTCTCTCGTATTTCATAAACCAATCTCGAAGGGAGTTGATTAAAAAATTATGATAATTTATTGATTCATCTGGTATCTGAATATATGATTCGTTTCTAAGTTTATTAGATCGAAAATTTATAACATTAAAAAACGTATAGACCCAATGTCACATTCAGTAAAGATTTATGATACGTGTATAGGATGTACTCAATGTGTCCGAGCCTGCCCCACTGATGTATTAGAAATGATATTTTGGGACGGTGGTAAGGCTAAACAAATTGTTTCTGCTCCACGAATAGAGAACTGTGTTGGTTGTAAGAGATGTGAATCCGCTTGTCCAACAGATTTCTTGAGTGTCCGAGTTTATTTATGGCACTCGAGCCCATGTGTTGATTTTGTATTGTGGGCCCAAAAGAAAAAAGAAACATCAAAGTTATAAGTACTGGAGTGTGGGCAATATAACATGGGGTCAAGACATTAGATAAATCAATAATAGAAAAAAGTCTCCGAAAGTTAGATATATATTCAAGATTTAATATCGTTGACTGCATGTTCTTAGCATTTTCTTCGTCGAAGATATTCAAGTGTAAGGCTCATCTATGCCATCGAACTTTGAGAAAAAACTCATCTATATCAACAATTAATAATTTAGCTCAACCATGTCACGGTTGTTACAGAAAGGGCACATTCATACCATTATTTTATAACAGTCAGATTTGAAGGTTTTGCAAAAAAAAATTTTCCAAGTGGCCTCTTATTAGAGGTCCATGTCACCAAAATTAAGCCCACCAAAATTAGGATCACGATAGATCACTTAGGGTTGTGATACATCACTGGACCAGAAAGATACATCATGGGACCGGCTAAGTAATGTATCGCGACTCTAAGTAATGTATCGCAACCTTACGTAATGTATCCAGCCAATTTAAAATTCAGGATTTTATGCAATTTTGAAAAGAATGAGATAAGGTGTAATTAGGTACTAAACAGTTTGCTCGTCTTGATCTATGAAAACCAAGATTTTTAAGTCTCGTCTTTGGTTAGTTCAGCCAAGAATTTCTCATAGTGCAAATTCACTAATCAAACACACTGAATATTCCGATGGTCTATCAGAAACAACCTTTCTACCTCCGAAGGTAGAGGTAAGGTCTACGTTAACTCGCTGGATATGTTGTTGTCGGAGAAAGAAGATTAATGCATAACACAATGAAGAGAGAGATACATATCTTTAACTTAACAACAGAAGATTCAAAAGTTTTTTTACTTTCTTAAACCTTGTGTCAGATCAAAACCAGACAATCAAATTGAAACGAATTTGATTCACAAACAGGTTTTCCGCGTTGAATCTAAACCGGGATCTTCTTGTGTACAGGGTTCATCTTTAGATATCCTTTTCAGCTAGTGCAACCATTACCTTCATGCCATACATGCTAGGCCAACAGCTCAACATAGAGAAAATATAGCGAAACAGTGAAGGTAGTGTGTACGCAGACCTTACCACCTACCTTGTGAAGGTAGAGAAACTGTTTATTATAGATCCTCGTCTCAAGTAAAGCAGGTTTAAAAAGGAAATACATTAATAAATAAGCGTCATGAGAATAACATTAGACATTACTTAATCGTCTTTATTCCTAGAAGGTACACATAAACATGCCCTTTTAACTTGGCCTCAGATCACATCATGCATGACCTCCAACTTTAGGTGTGCACAAGTAGGCACTTAAACTTGTATAAAGTTGAACAACTAGACACATATGTCCTATGTGGCGTTCTACATGGTCAATTCTTGTCCTACATGTATTATGCCACATAGGACGTGTGTGTCTACTTGTTCAACTTTATACAAGTTTAAGTGTCCACTTGTGCACACTCAAAGTTGGAGGTCATAGATGTGATTTTAGGCCAAGTTAAAGGGCATGTTTATGTCCTACTCGACGAGGAAACACTAACAAGAATATGTCTATTTTACAGTCCGTAAGTCTTTTTAAGATCGAGTATCATCTCATAGATCTTATGAGGTTCAGGCAGAGACTTAGTGACGCTCGCCCTTTGCCTGCACCTCTCGCCCCAAGCAGCTAGCTTGGGGCATTCAGCTGCTACGCTGAAGTTTCCAAATATCTCCAACGCGTAGAACCAACTGTAGATTCCAATCAGGGCAATATCCGCGAAACCAAAACTTTCCCCTCCGAAATATGGCTTGTCTCCCAATGCAGCTCCTTCCAGTAACTTGAGTGAATCTATCAAGCCCTTCTTAGCTCCCTCCTGCGTTTCGCCTTTGGTCATCCATATTTTTCGCCCATAATTTTCATACAACTGCAGTTTCAAGAACATCAATTAACTACGGGGGGGGGGGGTTAATTTCACGTATGATCACCAGACATATAACTGTGACAGCCCGGTGCACTAAAGCTCCCGCTATACACAGGGTCCAAGGAAGGAGCCCACCACAAGAATGTATTGTACGTAGTCTGACCTTGCATTTCTGCCAGAGGCTGTTTCCAATACTAAACTATACTCACCATAACGAAAAAAGTTATGGTTCAAGTGACTTTGCGTTGTTTTTTAAAACGTTAAAGTAACTGAACTTTACTCGCTATAACTGTAACGCTACTAAACTTTACTCACTACGATGAAAAACAAAAAGTTACCCATCGATGTGACTTTAAAGTTATAATGTATCAAATTTAGTTACTTTCACATGACAAAATAAAGTGAAATATAGTTACGCGTGACTTTACTGTTATAGTGGATAAAGTTAAGTGACCAACGTTAAACTACAAGATCTACTATATGAATCATCTATATTTACTCGAGTAAAGCATCTAGTACCCCCTGAACTATGACCAGATTTGCTACGACACACTCCAACTCCACGAGAGTCCTATTACCCCCGAACTAAATTTTAGCTATTTTTTTCAACCTTTTTAGCTGACGTGACACCTTTTGTCAACTTTTTTAGCTGAGGTGGGCTCCATTTTATGTAATAAATGTGTCACGTCAGCACAAAACTGTGACAAAAATACGCTAAATAGAGTTCAAAGGGTTAATAGAACTCCTGTGAAGTTGGAGTGTGTGGTAACAACTTTGGCCGTACTTCGGGGGCGTACTGGATGCTTATCTCTATTTACTCACTGTAAAGTTGCTTGGAGTAACTAGTAAAGTTGTTCCTATGTGACTTAGAAAGTCATGCGTTCAAGCTGTGGAAACAGCCCCCGACAGAAATGCAGAATAAGGCTGCATACAATAAACTCTTGTGGTTCGACCGTTTCCTAGACCCCTGTCATAGTGAGAGATTTAGTACACCGAACTGTACTAAATCTTACTCACTATAATGAGAGATTTACTGTTATATTCATAGACTTTTTGTCATTCTACTGCTTTACAAGGTAAAATTCTGTTTTCATTTACTTTAACATGACTTAACTCTCGTACCTTGTCAATGTAATCGGCCCAGAACCTAGCGTTCGCTCTCTCATATGGATCGGAGGGTAGCAACCGCGCTTTGTCATCCTTCCATACCTCATCAATGTACTCGAGTGCAACGAGAGAGTCACAAACAGGTCGTCCATTGTGAATCAATACCGGGATCTTCTTGTGTATTGGATTCATCTTCATAAGCAAAGGACTTGGGACATTGCTAGCTGAGTCTTCTTCTATGTACTCGTATTCGATCTTCTTCTCAGCCAGCGCGACTCGAACCCTCAACCCAACCATGCTAGCCCAGAAGTCTAGTAGAATCACTTTATCATTCTCCATTTCTCTATGATGTGAGAAATGCTCAAAGTGTTAGTAACAAGTATGAGAATAGAAATAAGCTTAGCTAAATTGGCATAAATGAGGTTTCTAAAGCATCTAGTAACCCTCAAGTATGATCAAATTTGCTTATGAACTCAATTTTGACGTACTTCTGTCACCTTTTTATGCTGACGTGGCACTTTTGTCAATCTTTTTAGCTGATGTGGGGCCATTTTATGTGATAAAGGTGTCACGTCAGCACAAAAGGGTGATAAAAATACGTTAAAATTGAGTTAATGGGGATAGTAGGACCCTTGTGAAGTTCGAGTGTATCGTAGCAACTTTGATCGTAGTTCGAGGGGGTACTGGATGCTCATCTCTATTTAATAGTCCAATAAAAATCACCTAATCATCTCATTTTAACTGTCGCTTCACCTCTTTTCACGTTCATTAACGTAGATAGACGCTTTAACTTGGCCTCGACTGACAACTAACATTGTGTCGACCTCAACTAGTCTTCATTGTGTCAACTGAACACTTCAACTTACAAGATAATCATCTAGACACCTTCAGAATTTATTGCTACGTCACCACCGTCGAGCGTCCACTTGTGATACTTATATAATGTTAAGTATATAGTTGAAAATAATCATCAACCTTACTATTAAATTCGTTATTACGACAACTATTTCGAAAGAATTTTTTTGAGCTAAAACGATAGTTAAAATGATACGTATTCAAATACACATGTGATCAAGATAGGTCATTAATTTTGTCTTCATTCTGTGTTTAGCATCTGCATTAGAGTCTGATTAAATTTGAATTTGCATCGAAAAATTATATTAAGGGGTAAAGTGCTCCCTAACAAAGGCGATTCCGTATCAAAGGGGATTCGAATCCAAAACCTCTAATTTCCGTATCAACGGAATTGAGACTCAAATCTAAAACTTCTAATTAAGAATGGAGAAATACTTATCATTCCGCTAACGCCTATTATTGGTAGGTACAACAAGGTTCAAATACATGGAACATTTTTAATATGTATTGGAAAAAGAGCTGCAGATAAGTAAACAATTAAGTATTTTAATGGATCTTTTTGTCCTATACTATTTAATTATTCACAATATAATCCAAATAACATGTGCATGATATGCAGTTGGTCTAATATGATGTAATGTTACACCAACTAATGGAGAGAAGATATTCATATTAAAGTTATCACTTTTTTTTTTTAATTGTAAGACATTTATTACTTGATCTATGACCAAATTTATTATGATACTCTCTAAATTTACAGGAATTTTATTATTTTTGAACTCAATTTTAGTGTATTTTTGTTACTTTTTAGCTGACGTGACACATTTAACGTGGACCTCATCTTTATGTAATAATGGTGTCATGTCAGCATAAAATGATGACAAAAATACGTTAAAATTGAGTTCAGGGAGGTAATAGGACCTATGTGAAGTTGGAGTGTGTCGTAGCAACTTTGACAATAGTTCGAGAAGATATTGGATGCTTATCTCTAATAATAATACTTTCTCCCTCCGAAATTTATGCGATGCTATTCGATTGGACACTAATGAAATGGAAGGAGGACAAACCAAGCTATATTGTGTAATTATAAATTATTTTATTCAAGTGAAATAGGAAACTTAAAAAGTTAAATTATTATTCTCTCTTATCCTAATTATTTATATGACAAATTTTAAATTTTAAGAATCAAACGAGTTTTTCTTTAACCGTGATCTTTTTGTATGTCTTGGAAACCCCACACTTGATTTCTTGATTCTTCAATAATTAAGATTTTAATATGAGGTTTAACACATAGGTCATCACTATAGTTAAAGGGCCTACTTTTGCATTGACAAAGTTAAAGGTCATAATTATAATATATCTTTTTTTATTAGGTGACAGCATCTGAGTGGATGACTAATCCACGTAGGCGCAAGTGAGGTACACGCGTCTAAGTTGCAAAATCGGGGTGTTTATTTCTACTTGGGCACTGTCAAAGTTTAAGATCAATGTTATTATTTAGTGTTAAGTTTATGGTCATATTTATGTATTATGTCTTCATATTTTGTTAATTTTATCTGCTCTTATATTCACCACGTTCCGCTTAAGCTCTCACGTCGAATAACAATAACGAGTATGCTTCAGTCTCAAGCAAATTGGGGTCGATCATATCAAATAAACTAATGACATCACAAAATAACAGATCATTACCTAACAAAAGAGGACAACAATATTAGTAGTAATGGTATATTTTTTATTTTATTTTTGAGTTAAAACGACAGTTAAAATGAATCGAGAAGTATTCGAGATGTTCACAAGTGACCATTTTTAATACAAGCAAGGATCATTTTTAATTTTTTATTGTGTATTGGGAAAAGAGCTGTAGAAAAGTCCAAACATAAAAAGACATTAAAAAAGAAGATTCTACTTATCTCAAATCTTTTTTTAATTGATCTCTGTGTCCTAAAATATTACATTTAACTTATTCATATTATAATAATTCGAATATCAAGATACATGAAAAACAGGGTGAACATCTGAAAAAAGCTCAAGGCTGAGCTAACTCATATGTCACATCACCAACTCATTATGAAATCTCGAATGGTCCGATATACCTAGAGATCAGTTTGCCCTTCTACCCTAACTTCGTTACGCCCTTTATCAGCTACACTCGAAGGAATACTCAATTACCAACTTCAAACTCCAAGGCTCGCACCTTATAATCAATTATAATTTTTCTGCCAGCTCTGGACCGCACGAAGCCTATCCTGAATCATCCGAACTCTAACTATGTTTTACTACATGTGATGGTATTGGACTGGAGAATGATAATTAAGAATAGAAGAATTTTTGTTTTGAAACTTATGGTCTAAAAATGGACATATTTGTGTGCTTCATAATTGACAAAAGATACTTAGTTCCGCCTCATCGAGTAACCGACAAAAGATCATTATACAACAACATTAATATACTCAGTATATTTTCATGAAGTGGAGTCTGAAGAAGGTAAGTGTACGCAGTCCAGCCAATCAAAGTCCAATTCTTTTGGAAAAGAATCAAATTTCCATGAAAGTAACAGTTTTAATCCACTGTAAACACAATTTGTGAATCACTAAATGTAGTTTTAGTACATTGATGAGGTCTACTAGAACAACCAAGTTACACACTTTTCTTGCAGAGCTGTCAAAATGGGCTAGCTCAATCCAACCCAATTTAAGTGCATGGGTCAAAGAATTTGATGGGCTAAGTTGGGCTGACAGTTAGTTTGAAGGGGAAAGGACAGAAACGACACTTTAAATTAAATCATTTTCATGAAAATGGCCATGAAATTTAAATTTCACTTTCTAGCAATTTCAATTTACTGGCTTATTCAATACCGTTTCTACACACCATCTATACAGTTTCTATACATATCTTATACATATAAATATTCTATACGAAAATTATACAGTTTTGATACACAATTTATACAATAACTGTACATATTTTTTTTTTACACGTTTTATACAACAATTATATAATTTTCATCCACTTTCTATATATTTTTTATATATATCTTATACATATACATATTTGATAGAACTATACAATTTCTATACATGTATCTTATATAGATACATATTCTATTTAACAATTATATCATCTTTATGTAATTTAATTATTATTTCTAAACAATAAAAAAAAAGCAAAATATTTGACTAGTTAAAAAAATTATAACAAAAAAAAATTAAAATATTTTTAAAAGGGCCGAATTGCCCAAGTTGAATACTGTATCAGTATTGTATATAAGTTGTATCAGTATTGTATATGGACTGTATATGGAGGCCAAAATGACCCAAATTAGGAAATGACTATAAAGCGGAAATAGTTTATCCGACTGGCCACATTTTGAAAAGTTTTTAAACTTGGGTTATTTGTTTTAAAAAGTGTTATAGAGTGTCATTTTCCCTAGTTTGAAAGGCGTTAAAATGGTCAGCCCACCCCAATCCAGACCTCGTGGACCTAGGAACTCGTATGGGTTAGGATAGGCCGACCCTTCGTTTGAAAGACCTTAAAATGGTTGGCTCAACCCAATCCAAGCCTCGCGGACAAGAAATTTGATGGGCTAGAATATGTCGCCCTTTCATTTGAAAGTCCTTAAAATGACCAGTCCAACCTAGCTCGTGGACCTAGGAATTTGTATGGGTTAGGATAGGCCGACCCTTCCTTTGAAAGACCTTAAACTGGTTGGCTCAACCCGTTCCAAACCTCACGGCCAAGAAATTTGATGATGGGCTAGAACATGTCGATCTTTCATTTGAAAATCCTTAAAATAATTAGTCCAATCTAGCCCTAAAAGGGCCACGGGCTAGCCCTTATTTTTCTAGAAAAAATAATATAAACATACACCTTAATTTATCATATTTATATAAATTTTCACCCTTACAAAGTAATTACAAAAATTCAACTAATTATGTATCTTCATTGGATGTATCAGGGGCTAATTATGTATCTCGACAGATCCAAAATCATAAAAAAAAACTGTAGCGAAAGCTAATTATGTATCTTTACAAAGGAAAGTTTATATCTTCGTTGGATGTATTGGGAGCTAATTATGTATCTCGACTGACCCAAAATTGAGATTTTCAGCAATTATGCAAAATATCGAAATTTTCTGTAATTAAGCTCCAAACTGTCAGGATTTATGTTGTTTGCAATTTCTTTAATGTTATTTTTTAATATAAAAGATTTTCTTTGCAACATAATCATCTAAACATAAAAACAACAATTTTAAAATAAATATTTATTTGAAACTCCATTGACCATTACACTAGTTTAAAAAAAAACTAACATATTTTTGTGCTCCAATCTAAGACCAAATGACATGAGCCTCCAACATTAAAACACATTCCTAAACATTGGATTTGCCAATTACAAGTTTTTGTGCCCTTCAGAGTTGAACCACCATCGCAAATATACCTGTCTCTGTCAAAATTAAACATCTCGAAACTCCCATGCGCGCTACTACCCAGCACTTTAGCGTCACAGAATACGCGATTATCGCCTTTTACAATAATTGGGATGTCAACAGTGTAAAAAGAACCTACACTGAGTGTTTGTTCACCAAGATTTTGTCCTCTCAAATTGCAACTCATGACAACTTTATTTGTGTCCATTAAACTTCTAATAGAAAGTTTATAATTTTCCAAAATAAGTGAATTAACACAAGAAGCTAAGAGTAGGAAGCATAGGATAAAAAAATGGGATAATGAAAAAGCCATGATTTTTTTTTATTTTATTTTTTTGTGTGTGTGTGTTGATTGATGTGACTCCAATTTATAGTTGTATTAAAGATTTAATACTTGCTTAACTTAGGCAATTTAATTAATTTTAATCCATATATACAAGTTTTAAGTCACCAATTCTTAAAAAATTCAAATTAACATTTTCTCTTTTGGTTATATTTGACTTGCTTACCAAATTTTAATCCACAAACATTTTGTTTTGGGGTATTCTTTAACTGCTTACCATGATGGAGGAGTTTAGTTAATTTTAAGAAAGAATTACATATTTCCACAAACATTCTTATCATATTTACTTATTCTCCCAATATTTTAAATTAATTACATGATATCCCAGAATAACTGCAGATACATGTTGTAAGTCTGTAACCATCAAATATATGTTGTAAAATTCGTATCTACAATGTATCGACCTCAATATATAATAAGATATTATATAACATTAAAAAGTGGTAAAAAAAAAAAGAAAGGAATAATTAGCTCCTATAATATTGAGATTTTTGTTGTTTATCCTAATTGTAATCCACAAAAAATTAAGCCAACAAATGTTGAAATGTTCAAACAAAAAGAGTTAGGAAATAACCCGAAGCACAAGCCAAAAAATAAAATAAGAAAATGGACCAAAGCTATTTTAAAAATAAGAAAAATTATATTATTTTGTATAAAAAAATATATATTTTATGTATGTATAATTTATATCTATAATCTATATCTATATCTATAATCTATATCTATAATCTATAATATATTAAAAGTGTGAAGACCCTAGAAAAGTGATTTGAATTTTTTGACCTTCATTTAAAGCATCTATTTTAGACAAAACTGTCATTTTATAATTTTTTAAAAATTATTATTTAATTTATATATATATATATATATATAATATTTTATAGTAAGAGTCCTAAAATATATGGTAAGTTTTAAAAATTATAAAGTCTTAAAATATATGGTAACAACAAAATTTATGGTAAGAATTATTATAAAAAATAATAATTAAGGAGTCCTAAAATATATGATATTATCCAAATATATAGAAAAAAATATTATTAAAATTAATAGTTAAGAGTATTAAAATATATAGCAAGAGAAGAGGGAAAATTTTAAAAAGAAATACACGTTTATGCACTAATTTTCTATTATAGAAGAAGTCAAAATTGGATAGGTTTATAACCAATTAAATGTTTAATTTTTTTTTCCTTTATTAAAAGAATCTGTAACAGATAAAATTAGTTTTTACTGTTTTCTTTAATTTATTATTAAATTAAATTAAAAATTTCTAAAATAAATTAAAAGAAATTAAGCACTCCTAAAATATATGAAAAGAACCCTAATAAACTACTAAAACTTCTAATATTTAGTAATTTAAATTTAATAAAAGAAGAATACGTAGAATATTATAATAAAATTACAGTACAAGTTAAAAAAAAAAACAAGAAGGAAGAAATAGATGTTCGTGCACCTAAAAAGGAGAAGAAGGAGAACTTAATTATTTAACATTATAATATTTAAGAAAAGGAAAACTTAATAAATAGAATAATTTTTTTATTTACTTTTCCTACGCATGAGTTGTAGGATTTTCTAACATATATTAGTTGGATTTGATTATTTAACTTAGGTAATATTTGATACTTTTAAGTTAATTAGAATTTTATCATATATATCTATATCTATAATTTATATTTATAATATATTAAAAGTGTTAAGATCCTTAGAAAAATGATTTGAACTTTTTACGCTTCATTAAAAGTCTTCGCATATTAAAAGTGTGAAGACTCTTAAAAAAATGATTTGAACTTTTTACCCTTCCTTAAAAGTCTTTGCAATTGACAAAACTGTCATATACTACTTTTTTAATCTTTAAGACTATTATTAATTAAAAATCTCACAATTAAATTTTTCCTAATTTGATTTAAGTAGGAATTCCCTTTTATTAAACTCTACATGTAATCAAATTTACCTTATATAAATTTTGTGTATTAATGCCTATAAATGTACTTAACAAAGAAAATCTATGAGTGTAATAGTCACTAATTTCAATTAATGCTGGATGAAAATTTATTACTTGAATCTTCGTTCTTAAAAAAAATGGGGTTTGTATTATACTTTTAAATCAATTAAAAATAATATCTTATATTATTATTTATTTATTTATAATAGGTAAGAACTCCTAATAATACACTTCTAAATCAATTAAAATACTACCTTATAAAATTATTTACTTAAACTACAATTCTATTTACAAACCCTTATTTAACCCTCATTAACGTGGCATTTCTTTTACAAATTCTTATTTAATCCTCACCAACGTGTCATTCTTTTTTCTTCTTTGTTTGTCTTTTAGTTATTTGATTTTGATTTCATTCAAGTTATTTTTCTGCATTTAATGTGATTTTCTTTTCGTCGCTTTTTTTTAGTTAATTAATAGTGATAGGGCGATTTATTTTTGTTATGGTGTATGATGATATCATGTTTGCGCAGGTATTCTTGCATCTAACAATAGCAATGAAACAAGTAACGCAACTAAAAATGAGGAATGTAATATAGGGGATGAGGAGAAGAAGGTTGCCTTAAGAATTTAAGCAGAGGATCAGAAATTATGAGCGACAAAGATTTACAGCAACACATGAAATTGACGAATGCGAGATCAAGCAACCTTCCTGAGAGCTTTAGAAGCGACAAAGGTAAACTTTTGTTGCATCCTTTGTCTCAAATTAAGTGTCTTAATTTGATTAAGCATGAAGTTTAAGAAATATAAAGAGATTTTTGGATCTTGTTATCTTAAATAAAAGATGTATATATATAGTCTTTTAAATCTGGTGATCTTAAACTTGTCATTTGAATTAAAAAATATGTAATAATACGTTGTCAGACAAGTTTTTGCTAAAGTACTTTAAAACCTCTTCTTAATAGGAATGTGTATATAAATTTGCATAGAACCTCTAAAACTCATTCAATTGTTTACCTATTGTAAAATATGCAAATTGGAGTATATGAATTTCACATGAATAAAACACTTCATTTATCTCGTACCACTATGGCACTGTATAAAAAGTTAAATACTTACAAGTCGCTTACATTTTGATCATGAAGTGGAAGACTTCATGCTATAATATCTTACAACGAAAGTGCAACAATATACACTGTCTATTCAACTGTTTTCATCAACATAAAAGTTTGGTATTTTTTAAATTACTAATCAAACGTGCTAAATATTTTGAAATAATATTTACTATATATGCACTTATGTGGTTCATAAGATAAGTATTTCTCTCTCTTTTTTTCTGCTTTTAGTTGGTGTTTATTTATTTTAAAGTTAATTACTATTTTTAAATAATTTTATTCTTTTATATATAATTTTAATTATTAACACGAGACACACGTGCAAAGCATGTACACTTGACTAGTATCATATAATAACATACAAAAAAAATATACATTTGTTGGCTATTATTTCGATGGACAGCTATATAAACATCTATATTTATTTTATATATAATTTTAATTATTAACACGAGACACACGTGCAAAACATGTACACTTGACTAGAATCATATAATAACATACAAAAAAAATATACATTTGTTGGCTATTATTTCGATGGACAGCTATATAAAAATCTATATTTACGGTTTAATCTCCCAATTAAATCTAGTGCTCATAAATACTTCTAGAATTTTTTTTGATTAGTCGAAAATTCTTTTAATCCATCTGTTTCTAAGTACATATCATCCTTACTAAAAATATATATTCTACAATATACTTGTCATTGTAGAAAATTAAAACATAATTGAGTCTATTCTAAGTCAATCTAAGGCTCACGGGCTAGAACATGTCGACCTTTCATTTGAAAATCCTTAAAATGATCGGTCAGACCTAGCTTTAAAAGGGTCACGGGCTAGCCCTTCATTTATTTATTTTTTGAAAAAAATCACCGATTTGAGTACCTTTTATCAAATATTTACTGTTTTAAATATATTTTTTGTAATACCATTTTTAGAAAATATTTACCACCTATAACAGTTGCACTATATATTATAAGTGAATTATGTATGCAATATAGATATATTAAAAGTGTATTAAAATATATTATACTTATTTTGGTAACATAAATGTACTATATATTAAAAATGAATTATGCATGCGATATAGATTTATTACATTGAGTATTAAAAGTAAATTATGCATGCAATATAGATGAATTATAAGTGTTTAAATGTTTATGCTTGTTTTGGTTAAAAATCTACAATATGTATTAAAAGTGAATTATGTGTGTATTAAAATTATATAGCTATAATTGGTACTCTCCCCGTCCATCTTTACTCGTGCACTTTCCTATTGACACAGGAATTAAGAAACAGTAAATGATAGGGGCAGTTTTACAATATCAACCTTCTTAATATAATAAATTTAACGTCTTGAGAAATGCATTAGATAATGAATCGTATTTAATGTCAAGTGTAAAATAGGTAGAAATAGATAAATTATCTGTTGATTTTATAAACTGGATAAGTATTATTGGACATCCCAAAATAGAAAAGTAGACAAGTAAAAATAAACGAAAGGAGTAATTTTTTTCTAGATATGGTATATTTAGATAAGTTTCCCTTTTTCAAAATATAATTTTTTAAATCTATAACATAACCTCTAATCATATAAAAAAAATACTTTTAAAAGAAAGTACTTATTTGAAACTCCATTGAAAATTCCACTAATTTCTAACTTTAATTAGCTTTTAAAAATATAATATAAAGACTTTAAAATTGATTCAAGAACTTTCAATTAACTTAAAATAACTTAACCAAACAAACTAATGACAATCACATAATAACATATCATTTCATAACATAATAGGACACAACAATATAAGTAATAAAATTACTATTACATTTCACTAATCTAGCACCAAATAACATTTCTCAACAACAACACACATTCCATAATCCCCATATTTTGCATAATTACTGAAAATTCTAATTTTGAGATTGTCGAGATACGTAATTAGCTCCCAATACATCCAATGAAGATATACTTCCTCCGTTTAAAAAAGAATGACCTAGTTTGACTTGACACAAAGTTTAAGAAAATAAAGAAAACTTTTGAATCTTGTGGCCTTAAATTAAAGTTGTGTCAAATGTACCAAAATATCCTTTAATCTTGTGGTCCTAAACATGTCATGTGGAAAGTTGAAATTAAAGTATTGTCAAAAAAAGGAAAGGGCCATTCTTTTTTAAACGGACTAAAAAGGAAAGTAGGTCGTTCTTTTTAAAACGAAGGGAGTATTATTTTTCCTCGTAAAAATACATAATTAGCTTCGATACGGGTTTTTTCTATTTTGTATCTGTCGAGATACATAATACATCCAACGAAGATACATTTTAATTTTTCCTTGTAAAGATACATAATTAGCTCCCAATACTTTTTTTCAATTTTTGATCTGGTGTGATACATATTTAGCTTTCTGATACATTCATTGAAGATACATAAATAGTTGAAATTTTTATAATACTTTATAAGGGTAGAAATTTGTATAAATATGATAAGTTAAGATATATGTTTATGTTATTTTTCCTTTAATTAACTTAAAATAACTTAACCAAACAAACCAATGAAAATCATATCATTTCATAACATAATAGGACACAACAATATAAGTAATCTAGGACCAAATAACATTTCTCCCCTTCAATTTTCCTATGACAAACTTTTTTGCCCTTTTTTTTTTTTTGTTTCCCAAGGTATCCCCACAGCCAGCAGCCGTGAGATTAATCCTCCGTTCCTACGGTCAGCGCACTAAGCGGTAGAGAACTGGTTACAAAGTTTTTTCCATTCTCCAGAGTTGGGGATCGAACCCCCAACCTCTTGCTTAAGGGGTGAGGTGCTGAACCACCACACCAACTCTTGTGGTTAACTTTTTTGCCCTTCAAAGATGAACTACCATCACAATAATACCTATCTCTGTCAAAATTAAACATCTCAAAATTCGCACGTTGGGAATCATCTTGCATTTTAGTGTCACAAAAGACGCGATTATCGCCTTTTACAATAATTGGAATGTCGTCAACGGTGTGAACAGAAGTACCATTGAAAACTCTGTGGTCAGTTTCCTACCGCTTAGTGCGCTGACCGTGAAATGAAGAATTAGTCTCACGGCTGTCGGCTGTCTTGGCAAACCAAAAAAAAAAAAAAAAAAGTACCATTGAAAATCATTTCACCTAGATCCTGTCCTCTCAAATTGCAACGAATGAGGATTGTATCTGTATATATTGTATTTTCAATAGAAAGAGAGAAGTTTTCCAAAATAATTGCTTCACATAGAGGAGTTTAATTTTTTTTTTTAGTTTTTTTAGGTATTTGGTAAAATTAAAAAGAGTTTAAAAAAAGTTAAAAGTGGATTAAAAAAAGCAAAAATTGGGAAGCTGTTTGACCAAAATATTTATTTTTTTATCCCTTATATTTTCTTCTAATTCCAACAATACCCTAAACTTTGTAGCCCTTAATGATTTTTCGTTCTTTTTCTTTTTGCCGTTTTTTTTCATCTTTTCCCTCCAGTTTTCTCTTCATCTTTCTCCTTTATTTTCAGAGAATCCATCATTACATAAGAAATCACTCAAAAAAATTTATCGTCAAATCGAGCTTGTGGTAAGTTCTTCTTTATCCATTCATATAAAATCTCTGCATGTTATTTAAATTTTTAAAATTGATTCTTTTTAATAGTTTGTTTCATTCCTGGAAATTTTTATGTTGTTTACTGCTTTACTTGGCACCCAAGGGATGCGTGTGTGATATTCTTTTGACAAACTTGATGCATTGTATTAGGAGTCATTTTCACGTGTAATTGATTATTGTAATAGCCATAACAATATTTCAGTTTTAACATTACCAAATTATTACAAGCTTGCAATATTACAATATAATATTCCACGTGTTAGGATATCTCATGAGTCTATTTTATACCATCCTCCACATGGATAGTAATTTCGTTATTTTAGTATAAATGAAGGGATAAAATAATCTCAAAACTAATTAATACCTCATACCGAATATGAGATAAAGTTAATCACAAACTTTATCTCGAAATTATTTTTCTTATCTGGTGTATCAAATGACCCCTTAATGCAACATGAGCATCCATCAGTAAAAACGGAGTTAGAATTTTAACTTTACGAATATTTTAGAATGATGAATTCAAATGATAATAATCGAATATTCCAGACCTGATATTTGCATATCTTTCATGAACTTTTAATATGAATACATTATTTAAGTAAAAAATATAAAATTTCACCAAATTTATATCATGATGTTTTATTTGTTCTATATTACATAAGAAAATAAAATATGGAATGCAATTTGATGTACTAAAGTTCTCGCTATGTGTATGAATGGAGCCACGCTTTTTATTTAGGGGTTTATCCGAACCTCTTCGATGGAAAATTATACTATTTTTACATGGTTAAAAGTATTTTTTTATGTGTATATAATAGATGTTGAATCTCCTTTGGCTAGTTTGTATGTTTACTTCTGAACCTCCTCAATGAAAATTCTGACTCCGACACTGGCTATGCGCGAAATTTGGAAAAAGGTCAGACTACAAGGGTCTATTATATGCAATCTTACCTTGCATTTCTATCAAACAATGTTTCCGCGGCTTGAACCCGTGAGTCATGACCTCCTGAATACGTAAAAATAACTTTACCGATTACTTCAAGTCTCTTTACTTGATTTGGAATATATATATATATATATATATATATATATATATACTCTTTATACCTTTTCCTTCTTTTCAAGTAATTTTCTCTCTCATATGAAACAAAAAAATGGCTCTCACCAATTCAAAAGGCCATCAAAAGAAAATTGGAAAAAGAGACAACAAGGATATACAACAACCCTTTCTCAGTGTGGCGAATTCAGAATTTAGGAGTTGTGGGTGTTCGATAAGTTCAAACACGCATATTAATTCTCAAATCTTTAAGGTTCTACTTAGAAATTAAAGCATCCAGCTAATTTTCTGTTTATTAAGTGCTTTTCTAAATCTTATACTAATTTTATACGTTTTTTTTATATAATATTATATCTAATCTACCTCGAACTTAGCGAGTATCAGAACAACAAAAATGGACGTAGGTCCGCCCCTGCCTTTTCTGACAAGTGAACAACAACTAATCGAAAGCTTTAATTTTGTCCTATATGCCACATACTCAGCGTGACGATTCTCACGTTTATAGGCTGACAAACTTTTGAAGATGGAGGTGTATGTATATGATATTTAATTTTAGATAAAATCTACATTGAAAAGTTAAAAAGAGTGAAATATTGTATTAGACAGAGCATAAATATTCAAACGATACACGCGCTTTTAATTTGTGTTCACTAACGATGTAAATCGAGTGATATATCGTTAGGTCAAAGTAGAAAATACGCGTTATGACCTGAGTTTTGAGAAATGTGTTGCCGAACCGGACTATCGCGGTATAATGAGCTTTTGAAGATGTGATGCACGTGCCATCTTATGCAAATTGTATATTATAAAACGAAAGAAAAGTGAAGTTTATATAAGATATATAGAGCATAAATAAGTTCACATAATACAGACACTATCGAGATGATGAAGCCATAACACAAGGAATTTAAATCGCAAACTCTTTGAATCAAAATGAACAATACGTGTCATGGACTTATTATAAACTTTGGTTATGTATTTATAACCCATTATTTTGGTTAATTAAATCCCTAATATCACCAATGAAAAGTTCAAAATATAGAATTAAAGATGAAGAAAGGTCACATAAAGAGAAAAAAGTTCGAAACTTTTGACGAAATTTACTGTAACACACGCCTCAACCTTGCGGAAGTCCTATGACCTCCTAATTATTTTTACCTTATTTTTGTCGCATATATTTGTTTAGCTGGACCACTTTAAACCCTTACACGCTCGGTGTGCATGTATTCACACAGTGATCCAACTAGAAAATATATGTCACAGAAATACGATAAAAAATAATCTAGAGGGTTTATAGAACCCCCACAAAGTTGAGACATATTACAGTAAATTTCGCCAAAATTTAAGTGTACTTCGAACCTTTTTCCCTTAGAGAAAAACGTTTAGAAAAAGGGAAAATATTTTTCAAAGATGTTTGGTCCCCCTTATATAGGCGTTTAGTCAATTTTGGCCAAACAAGACATTTTCATGCAATTAATGCTAAAAAGTAAAGGACGGCTATATTTTAAATTTGGTGTGTAATGTTAAAAGGTCACAACGTATTGGACACGATATGACGTGTATTAGATAATTTCGCTTTAATATAATAATCTGCAAATCATCTAGAAAAGATAATTATTAAACCGCACTAAACAAGTCTTCATGCTACAAACTCGGACGAGGAAGCATATAGAAGGTTATAAACCTGAAACCGCGAGAATCCCTGCTTTCAACCAACTCAACCAATTTTCTGAGCAAGTCAAAGAGAAGGACTGACAGACTTTCAAACTAACAAACTTTTGAAAAATGAGACGTATCTCATGTTGAAATGAGCGAGAAAAATGAAGAGTTCGATAACACATATGACAAATTTACATGGTACGCACACTTTTCGTCTTGATGATGGCGTAGTCCGAGAGAAAAAAATTGTGAGGTATGTCAAGGCAAAGTGGCAAGAAAAATTTGTGATGTGTATGCAATAATTTCGCTCTAATATAATAGTCTGCAAATTACATAGAAAAGATAATTAAATCGCACTTGACAAGTCTCATCATGCTACGAACTCGACCGAGGAAGCATCTAGAAGGTTACAAACCTGAAACCACGAGAATCCCTCCTCTCAACCAACTCGATCAACCAATTTTCTCCAACCCGAAAGTTGGACGAAAAAAGGATGGGAAGGTCAAAGAGAAGGACCGACAGACTTCTGAACTAACGAGCTTTTGAAAAATGGGCATACACATGATAGCTTAGACGTATC
Source organism: Capsicum pubescens (assembly GCA_030864215.1). NCBI lineage: Eukaryota > Viridiplantae > Streptophyta > Magnoliopsida > Solanales > Solanaceae > Capsicum > Capsicum pubescens. The sequence goes on from CM061547.1 coordinate 40,347,213, forward strand.
TCATGTTGAAATGAGCAAGAAAAATGAAGATTTCTGTAACGCATATGACAAATTTACACGGTACACGTACTTTTCAACTTGATGATGGCGTAGTCCGAGAGAAAATTTTGTGCGGTCTGTCAAGACAAAGTGGCAATACGTGCCATGAGTTGCGTAGTGGAGGTTGAGTGTCAATAAGCTTGAGATTGACTATATGAGATCTGAGGTAGAGCGCGATCTAGAGGAGTTATTATGAGGTGAGTGTTATCCGAGCGTGATCCTACCAAAATAGCGCGATATTCTAGTACAATTGCAATTTCCAGCGATCTTCTTATACCGATTTTGCTCTTTCATAATGAAAAACTCTTTTTAATTTTGTAATTCTGTCTTGACTTGACGATGATTGTTCTGAACCTCATTTGTGTGATTACGTGTTAGTTAATTAACCACCCATATCCCCTAATAAATATAGCTCTCACTTTTTTTTCTCTATAAATACAATAAGTTGATAAGGTCTTATCACAACCTTTTTCCAACTTCTTATCATATACAACCACTTTCTTTCCCCTCTAGAATTGCATTACAATTATGGCCAAAGTTTTAAAATTACGATTCTCAACAGAAGTCGCACCGCAAAAATTTATCAACATGCACAAATCATGTCAACTTTCTAAAAAATTGGATACAATCAATGAAGAAGAAATTTATGTATCAGTTATTTCATCTTCTCTCGATCGAAAACTCGAAAGAGATAGGTGCTCTATATTAGCTTATTATTAAGCTATGGCCTTACAAAAACTGCCTATAATATTGTCCTCCAAAAAAAAATAAAAGCACTAGCTACTACGTACGGTCTTTAAATCTATGTCATTCAGACTCATCAAAATTTACTATCAGGTGTCTGTCGGATCCTTCAACATGTGTAGAAATTTATCTGATTTTTCTGTCAATGCCATTCCATTGCTGGAGCAACATCGATCTGAATGGCTTGGTGACACAATATTGGTTGCTGTTGGAACAACACCATTCACAACCAGATTAATCTGTTGCTCAGTTTCATTCGTCATTTTCATTTCAAGCTGCATGTTTGAAGATTATTCGATACTGATAGAACAACGATGTTGAAAGTTTCGAGCAACATAGATTAAAACTAACTATAGCAAGTGCCAAGTTCATTAATTCATATGAAGAAAAGGATGTTTTAATTTATTTTTTTGGTCTTAGAATTTTAATTACATAGACCTTACTCTTCACCGCCATAGACTGCGCACAGCGCGGGAGCTTTAGTGTATCGAGTTGTCCTTTCTACTCTTCACCACCATATTTTCAACAGGGATGAATGAGCTTTAATTTTCTGAATTTGGATTTTTATTTATTTTTTGTTGAATAAACACTTTCCTATATAGGCAGTGAAATATAATCAATGGAGAGTATTGTCTTGAGGACTTAATTTATATATTCATGAGTATAATTTAATTTGTTATATCAATTATCTATCTTAATTTTTTAAGGCGTAAGTTTAATTTCATAATCCACACGGTTATAAGTACTCTTAGGGTCGTTTGGTTTGAAAACAAGTTATATCGGGATTAGTTATGTTGGGATAAAATATGATGGGATAAATTCTATTGGGATTAGTTATGCTGAGATTATTTTTTATTGAGTGTTTGGTTTGTTGTATTCAAAGTAATATGCATGATATAATTTCTAGGAATAAATTGATTGATTACCAAAATACCCTCCATCTTATTTAACTTTTTTTTTATATATATATATATATATATATTTCTTTTTAAGCTTTAAATATTCATTCTTAAATTTTTTTATTATTTTTCAGAGAAATTAAAATATATAAATAAACATAATTTATATATTTTACAACCATTTTGAACGGTAAACACCTTTATAGTTCCTAAAATATTTAATTGCGGAAATAGACTAAATTATGCATTCAAATTATAGTACGAATAATAAATTTAATTGTGTTAGCCTGAGAAATATAATAAATTATGCACTCAAATTATAGTTGATTCGCAGAAATGTTTTTAGTAAGAATAATTTGCAGTACTATTTCCTATATGAAAAGTATATTACGTCTAAGAATCAGATGAACGGAAAAATCTATGAAGTTTCTCTTTCTGCCAATGACACACATCAGGAAAGTGTAGCAGCTTTTATTCCAAATAACACACACATATATGTGTATGGAAGTGAAAAATCAAATGATTTGAGGGTAACATTGTTATTTTACGGTTTTATCCCATGTATAAATAATGATGGGATTGTTATCCCATCAATTGGGAGGATAACTTATCCCGGGACTAATTATTAGTCCCAGGATAAGTTATCCCAAATATTTACAACCAAACAAGTGATAAAAAGTTTTATCTCAGGATTATTATTTTATCCTGGGATAATTTGTCTTAATATCTCACACCAAATGATACAAAAATGACAGCGAAAACACGAAACACACTCCAAATCAGTCCACTAATCTTAAGGATTCGAGGACCAAGATGGAGACCACACTCGGATTCGCTACCAACAACAAGAATACAAGATACAAGGGTGTATTTCAACACCAAAACAGCTATAAAACGTGATGAACAATATGAACATCACTAACACAAGTTTCGGATTCAATAAATGACCCAAAACAGTCCACTACACAAGATAACAACAGCAAAAGTAAAGGATAGATAGTGACACCAAGATTATTACAAGATTAAGAACTAAAGAGTGTATTAAACTCAAAACCCCCCAATGAATGTAATAATCAAAACCACACTCTTACGGTGACCGCCAAGGGAATCAACTCACCTCAAGATCCACCGTTTTCAAGCAAAGAACAATGTTAGCTTTTTCAAGCCCTATACTAAAACTACACTAAGTCGGTCTACTCTCAAGAAAGAGGATTTTAACTGTTTCAATATTTCATCTTTCATAAACTAAAGAGAAAAGACCTAAAATGTACTACTTATAGTATATTATATTACAAAAGTAGACAAAAAGACCACATTACCCTTAATGACCAAGGGTGGCCTTGGTGTGTTGAAAGAAAATATGAATTGTCCAAAATGCCCTTAGTAAAGGGAACCAAAACTGTGAACCAACAGAGGTGGTCCAAACCCGAGAGTCCTTAAGTCTTCAAGGCTCCAAGCAATCTTCCACACTTGGGTTTGATCAATGGTAGGCTCAAAACGTCCCCTCGAAGTATGATCTTATGCCCTTCATGCGACCAAAGCTTGATTCTTCACATAGTGACTTTGAATGATGTCGTCAAAAGCTAAGACGGCCATTATTCTTGTATCACCAAACGACCCCTTAGTTCTCTAAAACTTTTGTTGGTTGAGGCAAAAAATTTCTAACTTTTTATCATGTGAATTAGATACTACAAAGCTTATGTCAGATATGACAAAAGTTTGTGAAATTAGCTTATAATTAAGGATACTTTAGCCCATAAACGCTTATAAAATAAGAAGTACGGATAAAAATAAAAGACCACTGATTTAATGGTAAAAATTAAGAGCAAACAACAAAAATATAGAAGGTTTGAATCTTAATTACAGTCCATATCAAAAGTTTGATCCCTAATTACAAGACATCAAAATACGTGATGGGATAGCAATTTAATATTTTCTTTAATAATATTAATTTGCTTCACTCTTTAATTACCTAATTGATTACTTTAACCCTTGTTATAGGTCTGGCATGTTTTTCAATACACAAGATAATATAGAGTTCACAAAAGTTAGTAAAGATTAAAAAAGAGTTTATTAGTTGAAGGGAAGTGTTCTTTTTGTGGAGCTTTGAACTCAACTTTTGTCCAGAGTTGTTAAGTTGTTCTTTGTGAGAAGGTTGTTGTATCCTGGAAGGGACAAGTCAAGAAGCTTACTACTGACCCGGTAAAATAATTTGTTGTAGTGGGCTTGAATCTCTTTAAAGACAGCGAGATATCCACGCCTCAGCCGAAGAAGAAGGAGATAACTTTTATTTTTCTTCACTTGTAATTTTTCAACTGTAATTTTATTATAATTTCACCAACAATAAGTACCCAGATACACAAGCAAACGTTAGGTGTATCTAGTTACACACAACAAAAAATGCGTGTATCCATGAAATTTCGGCGAGATCTATGAATTTTCTGTCGAGATCCATGAAATTCCGATAACGACGACTATAGATCTCAAACAATGTATCATACCCAATTAATGTATATGTATGTATCTCAGTCTTAAATACACAATTTCGGATAAACAGTCTCAGATACACACAAGTTTGTGTATCTAAGATACACGAGTCCCCTAAAATATATGCGACTTCGGTATATTTTGTAATTTAATTTAAAGTTAAGGGAGCTTTTGTAAATAACCCATTTGTTTGACTATTTTTGTTATTTGCCCAAAAATTAAAGATTACTCTGAAATAGGGGCAACATGCAAAAACTAGTTAGTGGAAGCAACATAAATTCCAATGGTTTCGAGCTAAATTATAGAAAATCCCGATATTTTACATAATTATTGAAAATTTTAATTTTAGGTCTGTCGAGATACATTATTAACTCTTAATACATCCAATGGAGATATTTTTTTTTTCTTTATAAAGATACATAATTAGCTCCCTATATATTGTTTTTCGATTTTGACTCCGTCGAGATACATAATAAATCCAACGAAGACACAGTTTTTTCTTGTAAAGATAAATAATTAGCTTCCAATACAACTTTTTCCGATTTTAGATTTGTCAAGATACATAATTAGCTCCTGATATATCCAACGAAGATACATAATTAGTTGAAATTTTTTTAATTACTTTATAAGCATGGAGATTTGTGTAAATATGACAAGTTAAGGTGTATAATTATGTTATTTTCGATACATAATTAGCTCTCGATAATTTTTTTTGATTTTGAGTCTGTCGAGATACATAATACATCAAACGAAGATATATTTTTTCCTTTGTAAGGATACATAGTTAACTCCCAATACATTTTTTTCAATTTTGGGTTTGCCAAGATACATAATTAGCTCTCGATACATCCAATGAAGATACATAATTAGTTGAAAGTTTTTTAATTACTTTGTAAGCGTAAAAATTAGTATAAATTTGTCAATTAAGCTTCAAACTGTTGGGATTTAAGTTGTTTCCCCTTCACTTATCACCATTCGGCCCAGGCCCATTAAGTAACCCGGCCCAGCCCCCAAATTCTCTCCCTCTCTCTATATAAAAACCCTATAAACCTCACCAAAAAAATCAATTTCTTGGCTATTAGGTTTTCGTCTCTCAGCTTCATACAGTTGAATTATCAATGGATTCTCAACCAGTTGAACCAGTCAGCTACATCTGTGGAGGTACCTGTTCTATTATTTTTTCCATATTAATCAAACAATTTGTATTATTTTTTTCATATTAATCAAACAATTTGTATTTTTTTTTTCATATTAATCAAACAATTTGTATTAATTTTTCATATTTATCAAACAATTTGTATTAAATCGGATATTTTTGTACAGATTGTACCTATTATATTGATTTTCCATATCAAACAATTTGTATATTTGTACAGATTGTGGACAGGAGAATACGCTAAAGCCTGGAGATGTGATACAGTGCCGTGAATGTGGATACCGTATTCTCTACAAGAAGCGCACTCGCAGAAGTACGTATTTAATCTCCCTTTTATTGAGTTTTGTGTTTATATTTGCTCTATTTCCGGTATTCATTGAAGCTTAGCTTTGGAGGTTTGACACTAAGTTATAAATTAAAGCAATTTTATTGATTTAGGGGTTTTGGGTAAGCTTGTTTGGACGTTGTGTTGTAGAATAATCAGTTGATTTTAGGGTTAGAACATTTTGACCTAGATAAAGATGATTTTAGGGATAGTTATGCAGTATATCTACTAGGGACTGGTTGTACGTAGTCAGTAGCGGAGCCAGGATTTTCACCAAGTGAGTTCACAAGGACTAACCAAAGGGGGTTCGACATCTACTATATGTACGTAAAAAAATAATTTTAATCATGTATATATAGTATATAATTTTCCGTTGAAGGGGGTTCGGATAAACCACCTATCTGGACGTAGTAGGTACCACGTGAAATTAAGCATGGTGCACAGATCTATAATAATAGGCCCTTTTGATATGGAAGGAAACTACTATCCGTTTTGGTATTATAGTGGTTCAGTTCCAAAGCATTTTCCACTTGAAACTAAGCGAGGTGAGCACAAGTTGACGCAGGGGCATAGCTACCCTTAGGCTAGGGGGTTCCCCCGAACCCCCTTCGGTAGGGGCGGACTTACATTGGATTTTGGGCTTCTTTGGCACCCACTAAACTTGACGCGGAATAGGTATAATTGCATAGAAAATATATGAAAATATGTATAAAACATATAGAAGCACCCACTATAACAAAAAGTTGGTTGGGTGTATTGGCATTTGAGTTGATCTTAAGCTCCTTCTTTGGAAGGGGTGCCTCGGGTTCGAACCTCATTGAGGTGATCTTTTATTTTTTCCAGTTTTTAATTTTTGTAAGCACCCACAAATCTTAAATCATGGGTCCGCCACTGCCCTTCGGTGGAAAATTATACTATATATGCATTGTTAAAATTATTTTTTATGTATATAATATATGTTGACCCCCTTTGGTTTGTTCGTATGTATACTTGTGAACCCCCTTTGTGAAAATCCTGGCGCCACCACTGAGTTAACGTGGACAGACGCCTATAAAAATAGGTCCTTTTAATATGGTAGGAAACTAATACCCTTTTTGATATTATAGTGGTTCAGTTCTAAAGGGAATTTTTTTCTTAAGAACAAATTAGTAGCTTAAGTCTTGAGGAAAAAAAGAACTTAAGAATAGTTTAGTAGCTTAAGTCTTTGTCTCAAAAAAAAATAGTAGCTTAAGTCTTGTATTTTGTATGTTCTAACTCGGTTAGGTTATTCAATTGAGAGTAAAAAAAAGTGGAGTAAAATTGGTTGAACACGCGCCTAAAAAATAAGGCCTTTTTGATATGGTAGGGAACTACCCATTTTTGATATTATAGTGGTTATGGTTGTTCTAACTATGTCAAATTGTTTAATTGAGAGCCAAAAGTGTTGGGAGTAAACTGGTTGATCTTAGAAAGATGGAATTTTCAGAAAGTGCTGTAATTTTGATATGTGAGTGTGATGCTGTATCGTGAATGTGGTTATCGTATTCTCTACAAGAAGCGAATCTGCAGAAGTAATTAATTTCCTCTTACACTTGATTACTCTTTTAGTTAGTTTGTTTTTTGTTTTGAAAAAAAAAACCTTGTATGTGTTAATTTTTACTTGATTATGGTATTCAATGGAGTTTGTCCAGACGCTAGGTTATAAATTACTGATTTAGTGATTTGGGTAAGCTTGTTCGGAAATCACGTTAGAAGAAAAATCAGTTGATTCAACAATTCAAGCACGTTGACACAGAAACCATGTTTTGGATTGTAGGAAACAACCCCCTTTGAGCATCCGATAGGTACCACATGAAACTAATGAGGTGCACATAAGCTGGCTTGGACATATGGCTAATAGGAAAAAAATCCTTTTGATATTGAAGGGAACTACAGCTTTTGATCATATAGTGTTTCAGTTCTGATGGGGATATTTCTTAAGAATAAATTAGTAGGCTAAGGCTTGTGGTTCTGTTTGTTCTAACTCGGTTTGGTTATTCATTTGAAAGTAAAAGAAGTGTTGGAGCAAATTGGTTGATCTTAGAAAGATGGAATGTTCAGATGGTGTTGTAGTTTTGGTATACTGAAATTTCAAGTGCTATTGTCTTTTCAATTAGCTTATTGGGCTGGCTCGGGATGGAATGATGTGCTTCTTCTGAGTTGTAGGAATTGCATTTAACGTGGTAGATGCTGTTAAAGAGAAATCTTAGTAGAAGGCTCAAGTAGAACATAGAACAGTCTTAGAATTGTGACGATGAGATGCTAACATGTAAGAAGATAGAAGAGTCTTCCATGTAAACCCTAGCTCTCTTCTTCCGATTTCTAATGGAGTCTGAATAATTTTCCCATTTATACACTTGTTTTTCGCTTTTCTGTTCATTTTTGTTAAAGCAAACTGTAGCTCTCTTCACATAGACTCCACATGAAGTTTTTCACATGAAGTTAGCAGCCCCAAAGCTCGTGTTATATGTTTCGGGGCTAAGTGTTGCAGTATTTTGTACTTTCTATCCATGGCTTATCAGTGTCAAACCGACGCTAAACCCCCCTTACAGTAGAATTTGTATACTTGATTTAAAAAAGAGTCTTGGAGTTATGTTGGTGATAATTATTATGGTTTTAAATCTATTTTTACTATTGTGCAAGTTCTCAAAAAAATAATTTATTACTATTGTGTTCATTAGGTAATGCTTGCTAATTTCTGAAGACAACCATGGAACTTGTCAATAATTAAATAGTAGTAGTATTAGTATTGCCTCATTTAGTGAACTTAATATATTACTGTCTTTTAGTGTTGCAGTTCGTCTTGATTAACTGATTGACTAGTTGTGGTTGTCCGTCAACTTAAAGGGAAGAAGTTAAGAGTGGCAAACATATACGTTTGGATAAAAGTTTATCTGCAGATTGTATTCAACCATACTGTCATATATCGTGCACGTATAATCTTCTTGGTGAATTAGCGCTTGTCTTTTGGGTATTTAAGTAAATCTCCAGCTGAATCTGGTATAAAAGATATGCTTTGGTTGTTTAAGCTGTGTGTTGTGTTTGGCTGCCATTCTTAATGGGTCCATATGCTGTCAACAACAGAGCCTCGTTAGATTCTGTTCTAGTTAGAGGATGTGGCGTATTAGTGCACATACTACTCTCTTTTAGCAATAGATTCGACCCTAATGTAAACATATATGTACTTTAAAGTTGTTAAATCAAGGGAGCAAGTAAGCCAACATCCGCTATTGATGCTCTAGGTCCGCCACTGGATTGTTAATCTTTTTTTGATGGATAACAACTTTGATAGGCTAGAAGATCCCAAGTTTGTGTAATCCTAAGATGATTTAGTAATGCATATAGCTGTGTTTCTTCGTTGTAAATTAGAGATTCTAAAGCTAAATAATCCATTCCCCTGTGCAAGGTATACAAGAATCTTAGTAGCAGTTTTACAACAAATCAGAATGTAAACACTATCTCGAAGCACATCTTACTTTGTTGCCATTAGGAATCTGAAACAACCTTACAATATTTTACTTTCTGCGCTTTCTCAATCTTGTTCGTTTCTACTACAAGTACGCTAACCTGCATTGTTTTGGTGCAGTCGTGCAGTATGAAGCTCGGTGATGCTTGAAGCCATTTGGAAAAACAGCATGTGCTTGCTCGTATGGAAGTAGATGTTAAAAAACGTAATAGCTACTGTTAAAAATCACGCGTCTCAGCGTGGCTATTGTGTGTTTTTACCTTTTTACGTGTGATTGCTTCGTGAGCGCATGTTGTTAGTCTAATATGGCAAATTCAACACAAACTCAGCGTGGTTGAATATTGTAGAAATGGTTTAAAAGACAATGTCTTGTGGTCTCTTGTGGAAAATCTGTTAAGATCTTCATGAGTTGTGTTTTACTTTCTTGATTATTGCTAATTTTTCCATTTTTTTTTAGGGAAAAAGATTCGAAATATACCTTAACTTTGGCTAAATTTGCTGCAACACGCCTTAACTTTGTGAGGGTCCTATGACTCTCGACTATTTATTACCGTATTCTTGTGGCATATATTTGTCCAACTAGATCACTACGTGAATACATGTGCACTGAGCGCGTAAGAGTCTGTAGTGGTTCAACTGGACAAATATATATTACAGAAATACGATAATAAATAGTCGAGGAGGGTCATAGGATCCCCGCAAAGTTGATGTGTTGCAACAAATTTTGCCAACGTTTAGGTATATAGCTGACTCTTTTTTTTTTTTTTTTTTTTTTAAAGTCCACTAATAGGTGTTTGGATTGTTAATAAGTTGAGTCTGGAGCCTAAAGGGCAACTGTCATTCGTGATGTTCCGATCCACTGACCTATCCGGAAAAAACTCCAAAAGAACCACTTGTTTCACTCCAAGTAGGAGGGTGGAACTTACGCAGGTCGTACCACTATCTCAGAGGTTGTTTTCGATAGACCCTCAACTCGAACTAGTCAAACGCCATCACATAAATGAAATCGAGAAAGTAATAGTTATTACATTCTGCAAAAACCTCCAAAAGAACCACTTGTTTCACTCCAGGTAGGAGGGTAGAATGTACGGAGGTCGTACCACTACCGTAGAGGCTGTTTTCGATAGACCCTCAGCTCGAACTAGTCAAACACCATCACATAAATGAAATCGAGAAAGCAATAGTTATTACATTCTTGAAGTGTACATAGGCTAGAAAAACACAAAAAAACAAAAAAACTAGTAGCCATACATGGACACCATTTATTCATTCAATCATCTCAATAGTTAGCTATCTCCATACCTCCTTTGTTATTGTAATGTCCAATTGGTGCTTCATATTTGCTAAAAAGTCTGTAAGATGAAAGCAATGAAATCCCAACATAGCAAAGGCTAACAATGAATGTAATGGACACAGATGCAGTTGCCTTTTTGCAAAAACCATCAAATGAACCACATGTTTCACTCCATGTAACAGCAGTATCCCCTTTGTATGCTAAGTATAGCACTTCTGTTGATGCAGCTCCAGCAGCCAATAATATGTATGTCAACACCTATAAGCAAAATTTTAGCATTTGAGAAAAAGAATTTGAACTTCTATACTATGGCATAATGCATAAACAAACTCTAAACATTAGGTGATTTCTTCCCATGTGTTCTAGTCTTGGTGGACAGAGTTACCTAGTACCTGTTGCTGGTTGGAGGCGATAAGTATTCAGTGGAATTAGTCGAGGTGCGCACAGGCTGGTCCGGGAACCACGATTATCAAAAAAATAAATAAACGAACTCTCGAACTTGGCATCAGCTGACACGTAAGCACTCCAACTTTGAGAGTTGCACATCTAGACACCTCAAGTTGGTCTCAACTGGCAAGAGGCCGGGGGTTGCTCGGACGGTAAGCACCCTCTACTTCCAACCCTGATGTTGTGAGTTCAAGTCACCAAGAGAGCGAAAAAAGGTGGGAGCTCCTAGGATGGGTTTAAAGAAAAACTGGCAACTAAACATGCCAGCTCCTTCGCATGTGGACACTCGATGTTGATGTGAAACATAAATTTTGAAGTTGTCTAGATGATCATTTTGTAAGCTGGAGTGTTCAACCGATACACTGAAAACAAGTTGAGGTGCATGTCTAGATGATCTAGACACCTCAAGTTGGTCTCAACGGGCAAAGACCAGAGCTTGCTTGGACGGCAAGCACCCTCTACTTCCAAACCCTGATATCGTGAGTTCCAGTCACCAAGGGAGCGAAAAAAGGTGGGAGCTCTTAGGAGAGGTTCAAAGAAAAACTGACAACTAAAAACGCCAGCTCGTTCGCACGTGGATACTCAATGCTAACATGACACATAAATTTTGAAGGTGCCTAGATGATCATTTCGTAAGCTCGAGTGTTCAACCGACACAGTGAAAACAAATTGACGTGTCTAGATGTGTAGACAAACCTATTCATATTTACTTTTTTCTAGCCAATATACCTAGATTATACATTGATTATCCATCCTAAACTTGGACTAAGATCAAAGATGTAGAATAAATTGGAAAATAACCTGATCAATTAGGAAGAATGTCCATGCTTTAGGCAATGTTGTAGGACGAGGAAGAGCTGCAACTATAGCTGATAGAAGTGAATAAGCTGCACATATTCCATTTGCATGTACTAAGTACCTACACCACATTCAATATTTCACCTTTTATAATAGGTTAAATGTAGCTATTTCGAAAACGCAAGGTAAGACTGCGTACAATACACCCTTGCGACGGGGCCCTTCCCTAGACCCTGCGCATACAGTGGCGGAGCCAGGATTGACACCAAGGGGGTTCACAAGTGAATATAAGAACTAACCGAAGGGGGTTCGACATTTACTATATATACATAAAAAATAATTTTAACCACGTATATATAGTATAATTTTCCATCGAAGGGGGTTCGGATGAACCCCTACCTTATATGTAGCTCCGCCCCTGTGCGCATAGCGGGAGTTTTAGTGCATCGAGCTACTCTTTGTAGTGATCTCAAAAATTTTGTTAAGTTTGAAGGTGTTAAAGTATGATAACGAATATATAGAATATCATTTTGCATGCCAAAAATTTCGAAAGACTAGTATAAGGTATGTTTTAATATAAAGAGATAAGGATCCAGTACCTTCAAACTATGACCAAAGTTGCTACGACACACTCCAACTTTACAGGGGTCCTATTACCCCCTGGAACTCTATTTTAGCATATTTTTGTCACTTTTTTGTGCAGACGTTGCACCTTTATTACATAAAATGGGGTCCACGTCAAAAGTGCCACACCAGCTAAAAAGGTTGACAAAAGGAGTCATGTCAGCTAAAAAGGATGGCAAACATACATTAAAATTTAGCTCGGGGGTGATAGGACCCCCGTGAAGTTGAAGTATGTCGTAGCAAATTTGGTCATAGTTTAGAGGTACTAGATGTTTTACTCTAATGTAAATGAAGTGAGAGTTTAGACAGGTAAAGATCAGAATAATGAATAGTTGGAATATGAAACTAACGAAAAATGATAGTTCATATATATTTTCGACTATTAACTCAATAAACTTTATATCGTCAGTGCATAAAACTTAAACTGATTTGATCAATAGTTACCTAAAAGTTCCAAGGTCAGAGTAAGAAAGTGAACCAAAATCATTGGTTTGAGAATCCTTAAGCATGATGACAAGTGCCACTACACATAGAGCCATAGGCAACAATCTCAACATCATCTCAACCATATTGCTTCCAAAACTTTCATTCTCCACTACATTTTTTTGTGTCAAATCACCCATAATTATTGGAAATTTTTTTTCTTTCACTTTTTTCAAACACAATTGGACTAAAATATTATGAATTGAAGTGAGAATGGAGATTGTAAGAGATGGCTACTACTTATTTATGAGTTTTAGATGAGAGGTTGGGTGGATTGGCTATTTAATGCACTTAAAAACTTTCCACACATTTCTATGCAAACCATATTAAAGCACCTTGATTTGATAACTATGCATTATGGAGAACATACATAGAAAAAATAATAATTCTTTTCATACTTGCAACATGAGCTACTTTGCATTTATATCACCTAATGATATGATTGATGCATGCATTATGGAGAACATATATAGAGATTTTCCTCTTTTTTTATATACTCGTGCTATTTGAATCAGCTTGCACGTAGGTTAAGTAATTTCTTGAAATAGCTGTTTCTTTTTATCAAATATAGATATCAGATAACTCTGTCCATCAAAGTTTGAATTTATGAAAAGAAATGACGGAGTTTTTGATTCTCCGCTGAAATTTAAACCAACATTTTATTGATCTAATTGTGGTATTTGAATCAACTTGCATGTAGGTCTAAGTAATTTCTTGAAATATTTGCTACCTTTCATCAGTATAGATATTGGATTGCTCTGTCTGTCGAAGTTTGAATTCATGAAAAGAAATTAGATAGTTTTTGATTCTGCGCTGAAATATAAACCTGCATTTTTGTGATTCTCAATCCATTTTATTGATCTAAGTGTGGTATTTGAATCAACTTGCACGTACGTAGAGTAATTTCTTGAAATATCTGTTACTTTTTTATCAAATATAGATATCGGATAGCTCTTTCCATCGAAGTTTGAATTCATGAAAAGAAATTACATAGTTTTTGATTCTGCGCTAAAATATAAACCTGCATTTTTGTGATTCTCAATCCATTTTATTAATCTAACTGTGGTATTTGAATTAGCTTGCGCGTAGGTCAAGTAATTTCTTGAAATATCTGTTACCTTTTATCAATATAGATATCAGATAACTTGTCCATCGAAGTTTGAATTCATGAAAGGAAATTACACAGTTTTTGATTCTCCGATGAAATTTAAACCTGCATTTTAGTGATTCTCAATCCATTTTATTGATCTAAGTGTGGTATTTGAATCAACTTGCACGTATGTCAAGTAATTTCTTGAAATATTTGTTACCTTTTACTATCAAATATAGATATCGGATAACTCCGTCCATCGAAGTTTGAATTTATGAAAAGAAATTCCACAGTTTTTTATTCTCCGCTGAAATTTAAACCCGCATTTTAAAGATTCTCAATGCATTTTATTGATCTAACTGTGGTATTTGAATCAACTTGCACGTAGGTCAAGCAATTTCTTGAGATGTTTGTTACCTTTTATCAATATAGATATCGGATAACTCTGTTCATCGGAGTTTGAATTTACGAAAAGAAATTACACAATTTTTTTTCTCCGTTGAAATTTAAACCTGTGTTTTGATGATTCTCAATTCATTTTATTGATTCCCAACTCCGGACTTATAGATAAAACTAGTTATGCCTAGAACTTATGCCCAATAAGCAACCCAATTTTTTGGAAAAATAGAATATACGCGGATTTTATCCTTATATAAAGGTAAAAAAATATTACTTTTGATAGACCTTTTGACAAAACATAGAAGTAAAGGACCACTTATAATACATAAACAAAGAAAAGTGGATTCTTCTTCTTTTTTCTTTATTAGTAAGGGGTCGTTTGGTTTGAAGACAAGTTGTGTTGGAATTAGTTATACTTGGATTAGTTATGTTGAAATTAGTTGTCTTGGAATTAGTTATCCTGGTATTATTTTTTAGTGGTTGTTTGGTTTGCGGTACTAAAAATATATGTCTTGCATTCTTTGTAAGAATATATTATTTGTTTACAAAAATACCTTTCACCTTATATACGTGAAAAGTGATAATCAAAGCATTTGGAGGATACTTTTGTTATTTTATGGCTTTATCCCAAGATAAATTATCCTGAAATTATTATACCACCAAAAGGATGGAATAACTTATCCCGATACTATTTGTTAATTCTGGAATAAGTTATCCCAAACTTAGCAACCAAACAAGACATTAAAATTTTTATCCTTAGACTATTTTTTATTCTGAAATTATTTGTTTTAATACTTTACACCAAATGACCCTGAATATTATTATTATTATTAGAGTAAATGCTCTGTTTTTACCTTAAACTATACACGAAATTGCTGAGACACACTCGAACTTTAAGAGGGTCTTATTACCTCTTAGACTAATTAAAACTGTATTTTTGGTAACCTTAGTGCCTACATGGCACATCAGTGATTTAACACACTGAAGGTCCACGTAGGCACACGTATGTGCCACGTAGGCACTAAGATTGCCATAAATACGGGTTTAGTTAGTCCAGGGATAATAGGACTTCCTAAAATTCGAATATGTCTTAGCAATTTCGTGTATAATTTAGGGTGAAAAAAGAACATTTTCTTTTATTATTATTATTATTATTATTGGAAAAAGGTCTTTCTATCAATGAGTAGCTACTAGCCACAAATTCCCTCTTCAATAAAAAAAAAAAGGATAACAACAACTCCAAAAAAGAAGAAGAAAATGGCACTACAACTTCAACATTTATCATCATCAACAACACCTAAATTCACCACATCTACTTGTCTATTTCTACCAAATTTCCAAAATGTATGTGTCTCAAAATTAAAAAATATTAGAACCATAACAAGTGTAAAAAATAATCAAATATTATTATCATCATCAAGAATTAGAAAAAGAAGAGGTATATTTTTGTTTAGAATATCAGCTTCACTTTCACCTCTTGATTTGACTGAAGATAACATTATCCAAGTCCTAGAAGATGCAAAGACTGAGGTATATTATAAGTCTTCGTTTTAATTTATTTGTCTTACTTCTTTTTAGTTCGTTTAATAAAGAATGTTTGTTTACTTTAGGGAAATGCTTTAGGAGGGTCCTATTACCCTTGCACTAATTAAAATTGTATTTTTGGCAACCTTAGTGTTTACGTGGACCTTCAGTGTGTTGATTCACTGATGTGCCACGTAGACACTAAGGTTGCCAAAAATACGATTTTAATTAGTCTAGGGGTAATAGGACCCTTCTAAAGTTTGGGTGTGTCTCAGCAATTTCGTGTATAGTTTAAAGTGGAAATAGTGAATTTTCTCTTTAGTTTTTTCAACTCTTTACTTTTAATTGTTCACGTGACATGTTTAAGACGATAAGATTAAACGACATTTTGGTACATTTTATATTTATGGTGTATAGTCATAATTCGATAAGTACTCGTTCATCCTTAACTAGGATTCCCAGGTTCGAGTGTTGCGAGTACTTCCAGTCGCTTTTGTTAGCAAGCACTTTACTCCAATGTGAGATTTTTCGCCGCGAATTCAGATTTGGTCGGACTCCAATGTGGTAGCGAACACAGTGAGAAATTAAGTACTCCATCCTTACTTAATCAAGAATCTCGACTTTGAGTTTACTAAATATGGCGTCATCTTTGTTAGGGGTGTTTTATCGAGTCCTGCAAGTACTTCCAGTCGCGTTTGTTAGCAAGCGCTTTACTCCAATGTGAGATTTTTCGCTGCGAATTCAGATTTGGTCGGACCCTAATATGGTAGTGAATACAGTGAGAAATTAAGTACTCCTTCATCCTTAACCAACGATCTCGACTTTAAGTATACTGAATATGGAGTCATCTTTGTTAGAGGCATTTTATCGAGTCCTGCAAGTATTTTCAGTCGCGTTTGTTAGCAAGCGCTTTACTCCAATGTGAGATTTTTCGCTGAAAATTCGAATTTGGTCGGACCTCAATATGATTGCGAACATAGTGAGAAATTAAGTACTCCTTCATTCTTAACTAAAGATCTCGACTTTAAGTTTACTGAATATGAAGTCATGTTTGTTAGGAGCGTTTTATCCTCAACGTGGGTAATTGGTCGGTATCGGAACCCAGTGGGAAACCCAAAAAGAAAAGTTATGAATTCATCCGTAACTTTGACTCAGACTCTGTATGTGTTTAAAAAATCCAATATAGGACTACAAATGGTATATTTCCAACCCAGTAAAACTCAATTAAGTTGTGTGGTAGACTTTCGAACTCGAACTCATAAAGCTCAAATCTTGATTTCGTGTTGCTCTTACCACCTAAGTTGCTCGGACTCTTCAAAAATGTCTTCGGATGCGTGTCGGATCCTTCAAAAATAGTGTATTTTTGAAAGATCCAACACGAATACGACAACATTTTTGAAGAGTCGGAGCAACTTAGCTTACCACTGACCAATTCTAGTTTTTATCAATCTTCTTATATGTTTGTTTTATTGGTTGGATTCTGCAGTTGGCACAACTTTTTGATACTTCAGTTGGGATAACAGGTAATTTCTCATCTAAGTTCTTTTTTTTTCCTTTTTTGTATAAGAGATTAGCATTCAGGGGCCCGGGGCAAAGTTGCTAAGACACACTTCAACTTCACATGGGTCCTATTACCTTCCTGAACTCAATTTTAGCATATATTTTGTCTCTCTTTTGTACTGACGTGACACCTTTATTACATAAAATGGAGCCCATGTCAAAGGTTCTACGCCAGCTAAAATGGTTGACAAACGGTGTCACGTCAACTAAAAAGAATGACAAATATATGCTAAAATTTAATTCAGGAGGGTAATAGGAAACCCCGTGAAGTTGGAGTGTGTCTTAGCAAATTTGGTCATAGTTCAGGAGGCACTAGATGCTTTACTTACTCTTGTATTAACATCAACAATAACATACCCAGTGTAATTACACAAGAGGATATACACAGACCTTATCCCTACCTTGGTCGGGTAGATAGGTAGTTTCCGATAGACCTTCGACTTAACAAGAGGAAATAAATTTTTTTACAGGGAAAGCAGAACTTGCAGAAGTGGACGGACCTTATGTGAAACTTAGACTAAGTGGAAAGTTTTGGCATAAAAGGTCTACTGTTGTAGCAAGACTTGGTAATTACTTGAAGCAAAGAATCCCAGTAAGTATATCTAAAATTTAGTGCTAATTTTCATTTGACAAAGTGAGAAAAACATTATCTTGGAAACAGCCTCTGACAGAAATGCAAGGTAAGGCTGCGTACGATACACCCTTGTGGTGGGGTCCTTCCACGGACATCGCGCATAACGGTAGCTTTAGTGCACCGGGCTGCCCTTTTAAAGTGAGAAAAACATTTTGAGTAGTAACATAATTTTCTTTGTAACTTTGTTCTTTTTAGGAAATTTTGGAGGTAGATATTGAAGATGAGAAACAATTAGATGATAGCCCTGCAAACTTTTGAGATTCGGAGCCGGTAGGAGTTGAAGAGAGGCCTTTCAGTTCGGTTCAAATTCAGATGGTGAAGTCCGCGCTCGTATGGAATGGTCCAAAGAAGCGCATCAACCTGCCAAGGGACAATGAGACGAGGCACTCGTCCTGTAGGATCATGCAGTAGGAACCAAAATGGACTAATAGTTGAGAACAATTTGTCTTGAAAGAAGACATTTATTTCTTGATGGTGTTTATAAAATTCTAATGTTATCTAAAACATCAGAGAACGTACCCAGTGTAGTTCGATAAGTGGGGTCTGGGGAGGGTAGAGTGTACGACTTATGTATTTCTCACGCGGTATTATTCAGCAACTAGAACAAGACTATGATCCAGTCCTGCAACAGCTTGAATAACTTCAGTGCCTTCTAAATATTCAACCAACATCGGCTCCGCTTCACCAGCTGAGCTGCCTAATCCAAGCCTCCCGTTCCTCCCGGAGCCCCAAGACCAAACCTCTTTCTTTGCTGTGAGAGCAAGGGAATGTGCCCGTCCTGCCGATACAGAAACAGGTGTCTCGTCAGCCAGCCCTTCAACAACGTTAGGAATGTTGTCTGGACCTTCCCTTCCAAGTTGAGAACTTTGGTTCCATCCCCATGATACGACACTTGTTGCATCTCCGGTTGGTTCTGATGAGGGATCGTTGCAAACTGCTAAAGAATGCCCTAAACCTGAAGCTATAGAGAGAGGATGGAGCTCTATGTCAACGGGTTGCATTCCCAAGTCTTTGTTCGCTCTTCCTAACTGGCCATACACATTGCTTCCGCCACTAAACAGTGTTCCATCACCTTAAATAAGAAGATAGAAACGACCATCAACGTGCATTCATGCACATTACAAGTACCTAGACATTAGTAAATGTGACTTACGGCAAAGGACAAGAGAGTGATCAAGTCCGCAAGCTACATCTGCAACTTTTAACTCGTCTAACTCCTCGATTGACCCGGGCTCCCATATTATAGGCATATCCTTTTCCTTCTCGATAGCTTCCATGACAGACTTCTCAGCAGCTTCAATTGCTGAAAATTCTTCTCTTGATCTTAGTTTAGTACTATTTGATTCCAGTGGAGATATCTCCAACTCTCTTCCTATCTTGCCGATTCTACCATCTGCATAGTATCCCCAGCCAAACAAACTCCCATTCTTAGCTAGCGCAAGAGCATGCCCCCAACCTAATGAAACCTGCCATTTGCCAACACCAAATGAATTGACAACTAAACTCAGAAAAAAAAATAAAAAATCTAAACAGTTTGACGCAATTCACATTGTAGCACATCATATCATTATGTGTTCTCGGCTAAATTTCTTCTACCTATTTCTCCGACAAGTAAAACTTATTCTACCTTAAGCATGACTGGATAACCACCTTAACAATCTCTTCTCCAGGAAGTGTTTCAATTTTGGAAGGTAATGCAGCGTGGGTGATTCCTTTGCCGAGACCAAGTTGTCCACGCTTAGAACTTCCCCAAACCCACAGAGATCCATCATCTCCTACGGCGGCAGAAATGACACCTGATGCAAATGCGGCTTGAACTCTTACTTTATTTAGTCCTTCTACTCTTTTTGGTTCATTCCATGCTTCTCTGAACAAGCTCGACAAAAAGGATTTCCATGTTAGTAATACAAACACTATAACCCCCACCCAACTCTAAGTAACAGAAGAAAAACAAGACGGTGAAAACAGGAAGGAGGAGGAAACACATGAAATTCATTGGAAAACAGAAGTATGCAATAAAAGAAAAGGCCACTTCATCTGGATACCCAGCATATGAGAAGAAATGTTAGTTTCCTACCATAACAGAGTTGACAACTAATTCTAGGACCTTTCTAATTCACTGATACGAAAAGAGCCTAGACAAACAAATAAAGAAAAGCCAGGATGTCACAATAACTCTACAACAACAACAAAAACAACATACCCAATATATTCCCACCAAGTGGGGTCTGGTGAGGGTAAGTGTACGCAGTCCATACCACTACCTAAGAGGTGAGATAGAGAGGTTGTTTCCGATAGACCCCAGGCTCAAGATAAAGCAATCTAGAAAAAGGAATAGTAAAAGGACAAGATACAATAGACATTATCACAACCAATAATACCATAAACAAGACTCACCCAAGTAATATAACAAACGATACAACATTCGGAAATAATACTAGCACTATAGCTAATTAACACGGATAACAAAATCCTCCTACCTACTAGCACTGATACACTCGTCCCTACTATCTTTCTACCTTAATCCGCCTCCCCCAATAACTCTAGCATAACTAAATCGAAAAGAACTACGAAAGATATTGAGAAAAATAGCTCCTTTTCGCAGCAATGGTATCTGTTGGCACTATCATGGCAACATGCTTACAGTTACTGTGAACCTAAGGAACTATGCAAAGGTCTGGTTGACCAACCAACTTATTAACTGCTGATACAATGTTCTGTTTCCAGAGTTCGGAGGAACTCGATGGTTTCCATATATCACATTGTCGGAATCATCCTTTGGCAAGATTAAGCTTTTCTTGGAAGCACCAAATCACGTGCTTCTCTGAAGTATCTAACGACACTACTCTTTCAGATCATTCGTCTTCATAATCAGGTCTCCCTTACTCCAATTAACCAAACATTATCGAATATCCATTTTTTATAGTATAACTTAAATTTTGCTATAAAATTATCAGAAATATTAGCCATGTTTTTTATTCTCTTTTCTAATTTTTGAGTTGGTTAAGTAATCATGTAGTAATATGTTAGAGGAATTAAAAGAATATCTTGAATTTATGGAGGTTAGGTTTTGCTAGGCAAATCAGGACTGGAAAAAGATCAAGTAGTTACTATTTTGACAAGAGCTATATCCATTATCCAACATATGATTATATAGCAAGTAGCTCCTGTTTGGCCATTTGAAGTTGAAACTTGTAAATTTAAATTTTTGAACTTGTGTTTGGACATGCATTTTACTTTGAAAAAATTGAGGTTTTGTGAGTGCAAGTGACATTTCCTCCGGACTTGACAATATTTTGAAGATAAATTTTCAAAATTTGATCAAATTTCATGGCGAAGCAGATATTTCGAAGATAAATTTTCAAACTTAGATCAAATTTCATGGAGAAGCAGATATTTTGAAGATAAATTTTAAAAATTTACGAAGCATATATATATATATATATATATATTTGATAATCGTGGTGTCCGGGACAGCTTGCGCACACCACGACTAAATCCCCGGACCGGTCACCTCTATCCAGCAAGGCTAGAACAGATGGGAAGAAGAAACTAGTGTTTGTGAACCTGAGACATTGGACCACTAGGCCACACTCTTGAAGCAGATATTTTGATGATAAATTTTCAAAATTTGATCAAATTTCATGGCGAAGCAGATACTTTGAAGATAAATTTTCATCAAATTTCATGGCAAAGCAGATATTTGAATATAAATTTTTAAAATTTGATCAAATTTCATGGCGAAGCAAATATTTGAAGATAAATTTTTAAAATTTGATCAAATTTCATGGAGAAGCAGATAATTTGAAGAGAAATTTTCATCAAATTTCATGGCAAAGCAGATATTTGAAGATAAATTTTCAAAATTTGATTAAATTTCATGGCGAAACAGATATTTTGAAGATAAATATTCAAAATCTATGATCAAACGAAATACCTAGGAGAAAGAGGATGACGACCAAGCTGGCCTTCATTGTTCCTTCCCCAACTCCACACGTCTCCCTCAGAAGTAACAGCAAGTGAATGAAAATGCCCGGCGGCGATTGAAACGACGTCAGGTGGGAGACCCGGAATTGGAGTGGGCTCGTAAGCGTCGGAGCCCATTCCAATTATGGACCCGGGTAGGCCCAATGCACCGTGGCTTCCGTCACCAAAGCCCATTACAGTTGATTTGGTGCTCATACATCGGCGGCAACCCGCCGGAATTTTAACGCTGTGAAGTAAACGGAGCATTTGTTCGGGTTTGACCCGAATTGTGAAAGCGGTTGTTTGATCCTTTGAAAGTGTTCTAGCGGGATTATAACTAGTGCAAACTACGTAAATTCAAACAGTTTGAAATTTAATTACTGAAAATTTCAATATTTTATATAATTACTAAAAAAAATTTAATTCTACATCTATCGAGGTACTTAATTAACTTTTGATACATTCAACAAGATATATTTTTTCTTTATAAAAATATATAATTGACTCTCGATACATCCAACGAAAATAGATTTTTCCTTTTTTCAAGATATATAATTAACTCACCGTATATTTTTTTCAATTTTAAATCCGTCGAGATACATAATAATACAAGGAAGATACATTTTTTTCTTTTGTAAGAATACACAATTAGTTTTCGATATATTTCTTTTTGATTTTAGATCTGTCGAGACACATAATTTACCAAAATTTGATGTCGCCAAAATTATACCTCCAAAAAAGTACAACGCGATCACTGTCAAATATATAACCAAACAAAGGTTGGGATCGAACCCACAAAGAATAGACCGAATCTCTATCACAAACTTGCTGAAGTAGTCGGAAAGTGCAGAAAACTAATTGGGGGATTTTGTAAAAACAATAAAGTAGTAACAAATCTTGATCGCTTTAGGTTGAAATCAATATGAGATAAATACTAGGACTGTGTTCCAACATCCTACGATCCTGTCTTAGGGTTATTTCAAGCTCTAAATCAATCTGCTTTCGATACATATAACGAAGATACATAATTTTATTGAAGTTTTTGTAATTACTTCGTAAGGATGAAAATTTGTGTAAATATTATATATTAGGTGTATATTTACGTTATTTTTTCTAATTATTTCGACCTTAAACCCCAAGTAGGACCTTCAAAAGTACCATAAATCCCCAAATATATATTGCGATTCACGATTATATAATGTATGAATATAAAATAATTTTATCTGTAAGGCAGAAGTTTAAAATATTACTTTAAAAGATAATGAATTTATTTAATTTTTCATAAATTGTCTTATACATAAAAATTAAAACTTGGACATGTTATTTATTCAACATGAACTTTAACTTTTACTTATAATAATAATAATGGCTGCGTTTCAATCTCAAATAAATTAAGATTGATTATATGATGGATTTAGCATTTTAATATTTTCTTATAATATTAATTTGCCTTATTTTTTTGGTTATTTAATTAAGGCATCACTTTATGTCTATTTATTCAAACAAAAATAAATTATATACAGTTTATCCTTTCTAGATTCACCGTGTAAGAACACAATGAATATGTTGATGTTGTTGTTGTTATAATAAATAAAATAGAAATAAAAAATAAACTAAATTACTTTTTTTTATTTCAATTTGTCTGACTTATTTTTCTTTAGTCTTCAAAAAGAATGACCATTTTATTTTTTAATATATATATATATATTTTTTACATAACATGCTTAATATCACAAAATTAAAAGATATTTTAATATATTTAACATATTTTTAATTTAAGATCATCTGAATCAACCAAATAAATTGAAATGAAGAGAGTATATTATTTTTATCACAGTTATTGACGGAGTCAGAATTTTCACGAAGGACATTTATAAGTGAACATACGAACTAATCGAAAAGGGTTTAACATTTATTATATATATATATATATATATATATATATATATATATATATATATATATATATATATATATATATATATAAAATAATTTTAATCATATATATACAACATGATTTTTCATCGAAAGAAGTTCGAATGAACCCCCAACTTCACGCTTTTTAGATCTCACTACATGAAATGATACTGAATATGTTATTGTTGTTATATTAAATAAAGAGATAAGCTTTCAGTACGCCCGAATTATGATCAAAGTTGCTCTGACACACTTCCAACTTCACAGAGACCCTATTATCCCTGAACTCAATTTTAATGTATTTTTATCACCCTTCACGTCAGATAAAAGATTATAAAAATACCCTAAAAATTGGTTCAAAGAATAATAGAACCCCCATAGAATTGAAGTATATGATAGCAAATTTGATCATAGTTCCGAAATACTATATGATTTACTTTAAAAATAAAATGAAACTAAAATAAACCAAAAACATTATACATGAGTGAATTTAGGAGAAGGCAGGTGGCAACACCAAACAAGATTTTCATTCATTTCTAACTGCAACAAAACAATACAATAGGTTGGGTGAGCTTGCAAATTAACTCAATCTGATTGAATAAGTAAACAATTGAATTGATTCAATTGCATGGTGCCAACGAAATCAAATGCTAATTTCCATTTTATTGAATTAACCGATCGACGTGCTAGTGGACATTTACTTTGAATTCGATAATTTTTGAAAAAATATTTCGACATATTTATGTATCTTATTGTTATGAGAATCAATCCTACAACAAGGTATAGTAATATCTCTTATCTGATTTAATAAATCCACATGTCCACTTGTAATTTGTCCATAAGATTACAACTTTATCTTCAATATTCACACATTTTATAGCCACCACAATTTTCATTCTTTTCAACTAGCCCCACAAAAACAACTTTGTCCACTTATTTTGCCACCTTTGTATATTTATTTTATTGGAGAGCTAAGTGTTTTATATTACTCTTCTCCATATCATATCACATACAACGAATAAGAAAAGAAGAGCAGGAAAAAATTATGGCAACTCAAGCATTGATCTCTTCATCATCAATAAGCACTTCTGCTGAGGCTGCAAGACAAATTCTTGGATCAAGAAATGCACAATCTCTTGGTAGAAAAGCTTCTTTTGTTGTGAGGGCTACTTCCAGTCCACCTGTCAAGGTAATTTTCTCGTTTGTTATACTGTCATCTGTCCTGAGTCGGGGATTTACATGAAGTAGTCTCTCTACTTCATATGGAGTAGCGGTATGGACTGCGTACACTTTGTGGGAATACATTGGGTATGTAGGTAATTTTTTCATTTGTTATACTGTCATCAGTCCTGACTGAGATAGTGGTATGGACTGTGTATATTTTAATTACCACTTACAGACCCCACTTTGTATGGACTGTGTATATTTTAATTACCACTTACAGACCACACTTTGTGTGAATAAATTGGGTATAGAGGTAATTTTATGGTTTATTATACTCAGAGGCGGAGTCAGGATTTCAACAAAAGGGGGTTGCATATTCAAAGAAAACTTAGGATTTCAACTAAGGGTTTTCCATATTCAAAGAAAACTTAGTCGAAGGGGTTGAACACCTGTTATAACCACATAAAAAATAATTTTAATCATTTATAAATAGTATCTTTTTCCGTCGAGGGGGTTTGGCCCCGAACAGAAGGTTGGCTCCGCCCTGATTATACTGTTATCTGTCTTGAGGTAATCATATGGGCTGCATACACTTTATCCCTCCCAGACCTCACTTTGTGAGAATACACTAGATATGTAGGTAATTTTCTCGTTTGTTATACTGTTATCTATCCTGAGTCGAGCGTCTATCGGAGACAACCTCTCTACTTCATATGAGGTAGTGGTACGGACTGCGTACACTTTACCACTCTCAGACTACATTTTGTGTGAATACACTGGATTTGTAGGTAATTTTCTCATTTGTTATATGGTTATCTGTCCTGAGCCGGAGGTCTATTGGAAACACACTCTCTACATCATATGAGGTAGTGATATGATCTGCGTGGACTTTATTTTTGCTAGACCCTACTTTGTGGTAATGCACTGCATATGTTATGTTGTTGTTGTGTTTAACTGAAAAAAGAGTTAGAACTGTTGAATTTGACTTTTGTGTTGGCAATGATTGAAGTAAATTGAAATAATGGTTGACATTTAGTTTGATATAGAAATATAACATCAATGTTTAATATTTAATTCACATAATAAATAAGCATCTCCTTTAACTTGGCATCATGGCATCAGTTTACATGTATGACCTTCGATTTTGGATGCGCATAAGTAGACCCTTAGACTTGTATAAAGTTGAACAAATAGATACATATATCTTATGTGGCGTCCTACGTGACTAATTCTTGTCCTACATGGCGTGCTACGCGTATTATGCCACATAGGACGTGTGTGTCTACTTGATCAACTTTATACAAGTTCAAGTGTCGACTTGTGCATATCCAAAGTTAGAGGTCAGAGATGCGAGCTGAGGTCTAGTTAAAGACATGCTTGTGTATTATGTCAAAGTAAAATATTTCATTTTATATATTATAGTATTTGACTAAAGTGTATATTTCATTATTTTTTTTTACAGCAAGGAGCAGATAGGCCACTCTGGTTTGCATCCAAACAGAGCCTTTCATACTTGGATGGCACGTAAGATTTATGACACTTTTCTGTGACTTAATCCAACTCTTTCAATAATCTTTTCGAATTTATGTTTTGTGCACTGACAATGTAAAAAACATTATATCGACTTGAAACAAATCTAGGATCACAACTTCTAAAATTGAATTGCATGCATACATAGTATAAGAACTCCTGGTGCACATGTATAGTATAAGAACTCTGGGTATGTTGTTGTTGTTGTTGTTGTGTTATATTGCATAGATCATATAAATTTTGTTTATATTGTCAGCGTATATAACTTGAACTCGGACCTAAAACGCTATCTGAAGTCCACTTACTGGAAAAATGTTTGTTGGTCCACAATATGGTAATCGACAAGAGTATGCTCTATGCGCTGACAGTGTGAAGAAGGTTAAGTTAATAGACGACAACTATTATATTGCATAGATCATATAAATTTTGTTTATATTGTCGGCCTAAATAAGTCATGGGTCGAGGGTGTATCGGAAACGGTCCTTCATCTGAGGTAGTGGTATGGACTGCATACGCTTTACCCTCCTTAGACCCAACTTTGTGGGAATACACCGGGTATGTTGTTGTCGTCAGTGTATATAACTTGAACTCAAACCTAAAACGCTGTCTGAAGTCCACTTACTGAAAAAATGTTTGTTGGTCCACAGTCTTCCAGGTGACTATGGTTTTGATCCCTTGGGACTCTCGGACCCCGAGGGGACAGGAGGATTCATCGAGCCGAAATGGCTAGCATACGGTGAGATCTTCAACGGGCGTTGCGCTATGGTAGGAGCAATAGGTGCAATAGCACCAGAGATTCTTGGAAAAGCTGGTCTCATCCCACAAGAAACAGCACTTGCATGGTTCCAAACTGGTGTTATCCCACCAGCAGGAACATACAACTACTGGGCAGACAATTACACATTGTTCGTTTTCGAAATGGCACTCGTGGGGTTTGCCGAGCACCGGAGATTCCAGGATTGGTACAACCCTGGTTCAATGGGTAAACAATACTTCTTAGGCCTTGAAAAGGGGTTAGGTGGTTCAGGTGAACCGGCATATCCCGGTGGACCGTTCTTTAACCCTCTTGGATTAGCCAAAGATGAGAAGTCTAAGAAGGATATGAGACTCAAGGAAGTGAAGAATGGAAGGCTTGCTATGTTGGCAATTCTGGGATATTTTGTTCAAGCATTGGTTACTGGTGTTGGACCATACCAAAACCTTCTTGATCATTTGGCTGATCCTGTACACAACAATATCTTGACAAGTCTCAAGTTCCACTAAAACTTGGTGCAAAATCTCTTTTCTTCAAAATCTCCTCTCCCCTCTTCTCTTTTATGTGTAATGTAACATTATGTGCAGATTATATTCTTCATGTCATCTGTAATGCTAAACAAAAACAAGGGACATGTGATTTTATAAGGCCTGATATATATGTTTTAGAGTCATATTTCATCTGGTGGTATTCGGTACTCACTGATCTGACCGAATCAAATTCGTGCAGCGTAAGTCCTGTTAAGCGGGAAAAGCATACTTATAAGTGAAGATTCATATAGCCGATCAATTAGCTTGGGAGTGAAGCATATTATATCTGAAGTCGTCGCTACATCCAC
Organism: Capsicum pubescens; assembly: GCA_030864215.1. Lineage (NCBI taxonomy): Eukaryota > Viridiplantae > Streptophyta > Magnoliopsida > Solanales > Solanaceae > Capsicum > Capsicum pubescens. The sequence goes on from CM061547.1 coordinate 40,375,369, forward strand.
CTCCATCTTAAGATGATGACTGAATGTTATGCTGGGTTCGAAATCGATAATATATAATGGATAGTACTATATATATAATGGTGCACTATATAAAATAACAACAACAAAAAAAAAGTACACTATATAAAATTAAATGTATAGTACACAAAATTAGTGCACTCGATGGAAAAAATTGGATAATACTCAAAAAGATTGCATTTCCCACTGTAGAAAAAAAAAAAAAAGGGCCCAAATCCAATTTTGATCACCTTCTACTTTCAGGACATAGATTCATCATTGTTTTTAAATTAGGGGCATATTTCAGTTCCGGACTCTCTCTGAGCCAGATCGCGCACTTGTTCCCAATCACCATTATGGTTATGTTTGCATCTTCCAACCAACTAGCAAGGTGATTAAATGTTTTCCTCCTATTTATTTTGGAGAAAACATTCAAAACTCTGTAAGGGCAGCCCGGTGTGCTAAAGCTACCGCTATGCGCGGTGTCCGGGGAAGGACTCCACCACAAGGGTGTATCGTATGCAGTCTGACCTTACATTTCTACAAGAGATGTCCTCGCTATGATAAGATATTATCTCGAGCAATATATTAGTAATCATGATCAGAACACCATCTGATATGTCCTTGCTATGATAAGTTAAAAGACTACAATATATTATTTGAGATGCACAGACACTTTAAATGAGATGTTTGGGGCAGCAATTTACACGTAAAGAAGCACGCACACCTCCTAGGCTCGTAAGAGTTGCATTGCGAAAGTGTCAAATTCCCTTATCCAGAGTGACAGACTCGTGGTGTAGATTGTAATATCATAAACAAGTAATGCGCCCGCGCAGCCCCTCTGTAATATGACCTTGACCACCCTGACGCGAGAACATTTATAGGGTCATATTACAGAGGGGCTGGTCCTTATAAATGTTCTCGCGTTGTCAGTTGGTCCAGATCATCTCTGGGATACGTCCATGATCTGTAATTTTATTGATTTGTTGTCAGTTGTGATCATTCGAGCTCCAAATTCAACGCCAATGGTCAGGTCATGGACTGGTTGAAACCGTTTGTCCATAAATTGCAGAAGTAGATGTGACTTTCCAACTCCTGTACAGAGAATATTAAATCTCTATAAATGATGTCTCACACAATAAGTATCCCACATCGGAAAAGGAATGGGTAACTGGTCGGTTTCCTTATATGCACTTGGGCAATCCTCTCTTCATGAGATAGGCCCAGTATCCATTATTTACATGGTATCAGAGCTAGACTCATTACAAATCTTCGGTCACCAATGTCATAAGAAATGACTTTCCAAAGAGGGGGATCGGGGCGTGGTGCACTCTTTCATGGCACAATAAAAGTTCTGGGTAAGGGAAGGTAACATGTACTACGCAGTCCATACCCACTTACCTCGGACGAAGTAGAGATGTTGTTTCCGATAGACTCCGGCTCAGGACAAACTTTCTAGTAGACAGTTAATATTGATGAAAATCAGGTTAAAATGCTTAAACTCTAGTTTCCTGATGATAAGGTTGCTCAGACTCTCCAAAAAAATCAGGTGATCCTCTAGTTTCCTCATGATAAGGTTGCTCGGACTCTCCAAAAATGTTGTTGCATTCGTGTCGGATCCACCGATGAAAATCAGGTTAAAATGCTTAAACTCTAGTTTTCTGATGATAAGGTTGCTCAGACTCTCCAAAAAAATCAGGTTAAAATGCTTAAACTCTAGTTTCATGATGATAAGGTTGCTCGGACTCTCCAAAAATGTTATTGCATTCGTGTCAGATCCTCTAGTTTCCTCATGATAAGGTTGCTCGGACTCTCCAAAAATGTTGTTGCATTCGTGTCGGATCCTCCGATGAAAATCAGGATAAAATGCTTAAACTCTAGTTTTCTGATGATAAGGTTGCTCAGACTCTCCAAAAAAATCAGGTTAAAATGCTTAAACTCTAGTTTCATGATGATAAGGTTACTCGGACTCTCCAAAAAGGTTGTTGCATTCGTGTTAGATCCTCTAGTTTCCTCATGATAAGGTTACTCAGACTCTCCAAAAAGGTTGTTGCATTCGTGTTAGATCCTCTAGTTTCCTCATGATAAGGTTGCTCGGACTCTCCAAAAATGTTATTGCATTCGTGTCAGATCCTCTAGTTTCTTGATGATAAGGTTGCTCGGACTCTCCAAAAATGTTGTTGCATTTGTGTCGTGATAAGGTTGCTCGGACTCTCCAAAAATGTTATTGCATTCGTGTCAGATCCTCTAGTTTCCTGATGATAAGGTTGCTCGGACTCTCCAAAAATGTTGTTGCATTCGTGTCGGATCCTCCGATGAAAATCAGGATAAAATGCTTAAACTCTAGTTTTCTGATGATAAGGTTGCTCAGACTCTCCAAAAAAATCAGGATAAAATGCTTAAACTCTAGTTTTCTGATGATAAGGTTGCTCAGACTCTCCAAAAAAAATCAGGTTAAAATGCTTAAACTCTAGTTTCATGATGATAAGGTTACTCGGACTCTCCAAAAAGGTTGTTGCATTCGTGTTAGATCCTCTAGTTTCCTCATGATAAGGTTGCTCGGACTCTCCAAAAATGTTATTGCATTCGTGTCAGATCCTCTAGTTTCTTGATGATAAGGTTGCTCGGACTCTCCAAAAATGTTGTTGCATTCGTGTCGTGATAAGGTTGCTCGGACTCTCCAAAAATGTTATTGCATTCGTGTCAGATCCTCTAGTTTCCTGATGATAAGGTTGCTCGGACTCTCCAAAAATGTTGTTGCATTCGTGCCGGATCCTCCGATGAAAATCAGGTTAAAATGCTTAAACTCTAGTTTCCTGATGATAAGGTTGCTCGGACTCTCCAAAAATGTTGACGCTCCTTTTGGGGTTACTCCACGCATCCATCGTCATTTTCAAAGAGTCCAAGCAACATAGGCCAAAACTCTAATTTTCCCTTGATATCACGATGATATAATGTACCCAACAAACCTAAAACACCCATATGCCTAACAAAAAAATCCTTTCTTTGCAAAATGACCGATTGCAGAAGCAACATGAATATATGATTCGTCTACTAAGTGTTAAGAAATGCAGCGAACTAAAATGCCAGGACTTAAATAGCAACATATACTCTCAATCATTGCTCATGACCTTCGTAAGGCACAATAGCTATAAAATCTATTACTGATAAAGTTGCTGCCATGTGACCAGGAGGTCACAGGTTCGAGTCTTAGAAACAGCCTCGGGTAGAAATGCAAGGTAAGACTGCGTACGATACACCCACAATGGTGGGCCCTTCCTCGGACACCGTGCATAGCAGTAGCTTTAGCACCACCATTAACAAAAAACTGTTCAAAATCTATTTTGTGTCTACCAAGTTATGAAATCCAGCACAAAAATAGAAGAGGATTGTTATCGAATCAAACAGGAATAAGCAAAACGAAAAATAAAAAGAACACACAGATTTACATGGAAATCTTTGACGGAAAAAATCACGAGCAGAGGAGAAGAAATTCACTATAATAGAGGAATACAATGAGGAGACGAAAGTCTCAATGACGTATATATATCACGTCCAAAACGACCCACTAAATGATAAAGCCAATAGCTTATTTGTAGAGTTCTCTAAGCTATAATCTGTCTCTTGTTAATATGATGAAACATATGATTATAAAATGTCAGTCAATTCTACTCTGCAGAAGAGGTAAATCATATTTAAAGTTTATGCATTTCTAGATCTCAAGTTAATAAAATTGGATTTAAAGTTAAATATTTATGATACTTAGTAGAATTTTTAATATATATACAGTCATACCTCTCTATAACAATATTGTTGGTTCCGAGATTGTTTGGCTACTATAGCGATGAATTGTTACACATCTGTAACAATATCTAACATCTAAATAATATTTGACTGTGATAGATAAAAAAATTACATAAAATCTAAATTTTTATTTTTAATTTTACAAAATAATTAAATTATTTGAATTTAAAATCTCAAAGGTATGCCTACTTCACTAACAAAAAAACTAATGAAAGTTAATACAATTTTAATAAGTTGATAATTAAATGTATAAGGATATAAGTTTATAATTGTAGCTTGTTCCGTAGATTTTCAATCTTTAAACAGTGAAAAGCATAAATTCATATAATATTCTTTGTCATAAATAATCTATTACCGTATCAAAATATTTTAGTCAAAATTTCTAGACCTATTATTGGTAATCTTAGAGATTCTATTCATACAAAGGTGGTTAATTATTATATGACCAAAAAGAAAAAAAAAGAAAAGAACATTTGTCATTGTAAGTAGGTAGTTTTACAAAGAACATACTATTATATGGTTATTGTTGTTATTAGCAAAAATGTAATTATAGAAAAGTAAAATATACGATAAATATTTAAGAAAATACTAATCATTATAATGAAGAAAAGACATAAAGTATCCTCTCACCAAACCTATGACAAAATTTTAAGGATACACTTTTACTTTTCGAATATTCTGTTACCCTCCTGAACATTTGTTCAAGGACGGCTCAATGATACTTGTGGCTTAAAGTGAAACTTCAAGAGAGGTCTTAATAATTTCATCAGAGAAAGAAATATTTATATATAATTTTATTTGATGTTTATTTCTTGAAGATATATAATAAATTTCTCACCAGCTTCTTCTTCAAGCATCCTACATGGCTAATTGCGTAAAATACATATGTTTTGCATGTCAAATTACCTTAGATTTGCCACGTAGGATGTGAGTGTCTACTTGTTTAACTTTATGATAGTTTAGTGACAATTTGTGCAGACTCAAAATTGAATGGCATAAATGCTAGTTGAAACTAGATTAAAGAACATATTTATTGGTTGTGACAAAATAATATGAATTATATGAATTATGATAATGATGATTGTTTATAAATGAAGAAAAATAGGGCTATTTATAAGTAAGGTGTTTGGGGAGATTCCAGTATTTTACTTCTCAATTTATATCATTTTTTTTAAAAAATAAAAATTGCACATATTTAAATATTTTTTAAACAAATAACAAGGAGTACCAATGTCATGATTCAAAAACTCAGGTCATAATGATACCTACTTTATTTCACTAATAGGTAAGCCAGAATCATAGCCCCAAACGGTGATTAACGGACTAACATGCAGAAGAAGAAAAGACACGATTAAAATAATAATTTAGAGCAACACTATATGTATATGCATGTATATATATGTATGTATATGCATGTATATATATGTATGTATATGTATGTGTCACACTCCTTTTTACCCAAAAAATTGATTTTAAGTTCGAAAAGTGTTTTATTATTAAGTGACAAAAGAAAATAATTTATTTCGAAAAGGATTGTTTACATTCAAACTTAGAGTCTCCACTTGACATAAATCTGGTGTACCAAGTCACCTTTTAAAATCCTTTTTCAAAATGATTTTTGACTCTTTCAAAATTGATCCACGAACAGAGATTTCGGTTAATGAATTTTGTTGACCGAGGGGAAGGTGTTAGGCACCCCTCGATCCCGTGATTCGACCATGATCGCTTCGTGGAGTATATCGGCTAGTTCGACACTATAAAATGAATAACCAAACAAAACACACAACACACAAGAAACAAGCAATCAAATAGTCAAAAGTCCGAAATAGTGTCCAGTCCAATTATTACACTCCAAAATAAAAGATACTGAAATAAACCTACTCTAACCTACACTAGTCCTAAACTATGCTCTACCCGATGCCTCGGTCCTTGATCACGAACGTCCTTCGCATACAAGATACTTCGGGGCATACCCAGGTGAATAAGTACAAATGGCCTCGGGGCATTCCCGGCTAAATGAATACATTTACAATTTCAAGCGACAAAGTGAAACAATCTCAAGCGCAAGCATTCAATCATTCCACAATCGTTAATTTCTACAATTTACCTATCCAACTTAGTATTTGCCTACCCATTTGACGGCCTAATCATGATATTGTCGTGTTCAACAACATTCAATGTCCATTTCAGATCAATCAACGATTCAATGAATTAAATTAATCAATATTCACCCTTTTTATTATTTTTTCAATTCCCGACCCAACTAGAATTCTAAGTCATGGTTCGAACATAACAATTCACGATTAATATTTTTTAACCATCCACAATCAATATAATATAACATTTATCATTCACATCACGCATAAAATAAGAGAAAGCCGAGATGATAAATATCAATCACACACAAAAATAAAGAATTAACTAAGAATAAGAATTAAGATAAAGAGATGGACCTTAAATTGGGGCTTTCGAGCTGTGAGTATTATTTGATCACACTTTTGACTTCAAACCGAGCAGTTGACCGGAGCTCACGAACAGGACCTCATCAGAACCTCAAATTGGAATATGTGAATCCGAAATCTTCAATCCAAACTTGATTCGTAACTAAACCCACGGTCGTTTTTCTGATTTATTTTGGCGCTAGGCTGACTGATTGTGTTGTTTCCCGGTGAGAATCAAAGAGAATGGAGTTGTTCTTGTTTTCCGACGGATATGGGTCGTTTCCAGCGAGGAGCTTGGTCACCGATTTTAATGGGTTTTTTGACTGGATCTAGTTTGGGGAGTTTTCCTGCCAGAGCTACGGTGAGCTTCACTAGCGATTCAAGCAGTGATGAAAGCTACAATTTCGGCGAGAGTGTCACCGAAAAATTAAGGACTGACCAATTTTCTCTAAATTTCTCACTGTCTCTCTCGCCTGATCTCCCCTCCCTCATTTTCTCTAATTTTTCTCTCTCTATCTCACTGGTTTTGTGCGTCGGGGTGTGTCTATAATAGTGTGTGGTACCAGTTGATGTACATGTGTGCTGTATTATGAGTGTAGAGAGTATTCTCCTTGTGAATGTGTGCTTAATCCATGGAAATAAAGGAGATGTATGTGTGTGTTCGTTTTTGTGTGTGTGAATTTTGTTGAGAGATATATTATGTGTGATTCCCTGAGAGTATGTGTGAGTGTAACGCCCCAAGAGTACACCCTAGATGCCACATGGTGCTAGAAACCACAAGTGATCCCAGTCTAACCCATGAATTGACATACTGTTAAGCAACTAAATTATAACTTAATAAATAACTATTCTGCTGTGTGGAAATATAATCATGACAAAATCTGAGAGAAATTATATTACTGATACACTTTTCCATCTGATAGAAACTGAGGAGAGAACTGAAATTACATGACTGACTTTGACTGACATCTATGAAGCCTCTACTATACTGACTATAGTAGCTGGGACATGCCTCCAACTACCACTAATCAATACATATGAAAAATAAATGAACTGTACATGAACTAAAACTGTTTGGAGTTTTCGAAATAAGAGAACTCATCACTTGTTGGCTGAAAATTGCAACTGTCTGATCATGATGTACGGGCTACAAATGGTACCTACATTATGAAACAATGTAGCCACACAGACATATATGTGGATCAACACTTCTAGAATGTACTGTGTATGCAGGGGTGAATGCAATAAGTAAAACAACTTTTATACGTAATCTTAGAACATGCATGCTAAGTGTAAGTAGACTCAAAAATAGGCTGGAATAAACTAAAAGATGAAATATCTTAAAAGCATGAGCAACAAACATAATCTAGTAAGCTGATGAATCTCTACACTTAGTTTATGTAAAACTTTACTTTTTTATAATGTAAGTAGAACTAAAGTTGGGATACGGTAAAAGATGGATACATAAACCTATATATTGAGTAGCTGGTATATGAATATGGACTGCTGATACTTGTACACTGAATATCTAATGACTGAATACTGATCACGTAATACTGAACTATAGTTAGTCTGAATAACTGGGCTGAAACTGTAGAGTACTATGCTTATGAGGTAAGGACTATCAAAACAACATGAGATAACTGAGCATGAATGCGTGAAAACTATAATATATGAGAATGCAAGACTAAGTGTATATCTGTTATGGTACTGAGATAATTTGAAAGACTGAAAACTGTTAAACTACATATCTGAAAGTTTGTACACTTAGTCAGGCAAACTTGAACTGAAGAGACACTAAATACTGTACTGAGACTGTGGGAGGTATCATCTAACGGACATGCCATGCCCCGCTCTGAAATGATTGGGGTTCAACCTGTAACCCCAGTTGAAAGAGTATCAGTACCACGCCATGGGTACTAACGTTAGCTGTGTGGATCCACTATGCTGATGTCCAAAAGGACCAAGGTGTCAAGCCTAAACTGACGGGTGACCCCTGGGAGGTAGTCAAGCCTAAACTGACGGGTGACTTCTCGAATATTATGTTGGATATGTAGTTCTGGAATACAGGGACTGCTACTAATGACTCTGCCTAACTGACGGGGAAGCCGCCAGCCCTGCACTCACTCGGTGCTAAATCCTACTCCCAACTGAACTGACTCGGGATACTGAACTGTTCTTAGTTTAACTGATTATGATAACTGATTGAACTGATCATGCTCATGACATGTCTGAAAATCATTCTGAAGATACTGAGACTAAGTAAACAACTAAGTTTTGGGGTATTCATAACCCCCAGGACTCGATAGCAATAGCGAAAGGGATATACTAAAGCTTCGAAACCATAATAAGAAAGAATTATTTAAAGAAATCCATCACTTGAGCATTTAATCAAACACATGAAGATTAATACTTTAACATAGGACAATCCATCAAACACACGGGGATCATGAACTAGAACATGGTAATATCTCAAACATGGGAGCATAGCATGATTGCATAACTAAAATCATGAATCGAGGAATTTACATGAAATTAGTTTGAAATTGGACATGGGCGTATCATCAAAACGTATAAAGATCATAGCTTGAACGTAAGAATGTCTTAATCATGAGGGAACAATAGAGTTACACGGCAAAATTCATAACTTGAGGATTCATCTTGAAATTGATTGAACATGATATGGGAATTTCATCAAACATGTGGAAGGCATGAATTTACAACATGGGAATATTGCTAAACATCATGAATTTAGGATCTATCATGGGATTTACTTGAATAATACATGAGAAACTCAAATTCATAGCATGAGGAATTCAAAATCTTGCATAGAATCATACATGGACTGAATTGAAATAAAAACACCATGAAAACATGAAATTCAATCTTTCTTGAACATTCAACATACCATAATAATGGAAAATTCATTCTTTACTTAAAAGAAAAGGGTTTTGGGGCTCCATAGGTGAAAGAGGACCCATGGATGAACTCCCACATACCTTAAAACTTTAAATCTTGAAGAAGAAATAAAATCTTGAATGTTTTCTTGAGTTGAGAAACTTGATTCTTGATGGTTCTTGAAGAGGAGAATTGAATTTGATGTTCTTGAAATTAGATTAGGGTTTCTTGGAGAGAAAAGGGAAGGAGAATGGGCAAATAATGCCCTAAATGATATATTAACTCATGTATATACGACTTGTCTTGAGGGAAAAAGATTTAACTGTCCCTTAGATATTTAAATTCGTGACCGGATCGCAATTCTACACCTTATCGCGATTCGGTACCATCGCGGCAGCTTACTGCCTCACACGAAAAATGCTATAACTTTTCACTCGAGTATCGAATAAAGACAAAATTGGTATCACTGGAAAACTGATTCAATTATCTATAATTTGGTGGGTGTTTAGTTGGAAAATTCTACATACATTAAAAGTTATATATTTTTGAATTTGACCCTTGTAGAATCAAACCCCAAACTTTGGACTAATGTAAGGTTCTTAGCTCAACTTGGCTCTAAGTGATTTCTAGGAACATGTAATGCCCCGATTTTCTGAATCGGAACGCTACACGGTGCTCATGACCCCGAAGGACCACAAGCTAACCCATGACTGATATCTGTACCTGTAACTGCATAATATACATATAAAATGCGAAAATGAACAAAGAGGACGTAAAGTTCAATCTTGAATAATAAAATATCTGAAACAAGGTGGTATCACAGTACCAAAACAAAACTGAAAATACTAAAGTCTAAATCTGAAAACTCTATAATCATCTGAAAGCCTCTAAACTGTCTGAATAAGGAGTTGAAGGAACATGTCTCCAACTAACTCCCTAAACTGAAAATAAACTGAAATATTGGAATAATAAATATAATGATCATGTCCTCGAAAAATGAGGACTCATTGCTTACTGAACTGCTACTGCTGATTTGGAATCTGCACCTCAGAACCTATGGTGTAACATAAAAGAAAGCACCATAGCGCAAATGCGTCAGTACAACTAAAGTACTGAGTATACGTGGGGGTAGGCTAAATGCATGGGGTTTATATGCATGAACATGATGACTAATATGAACGTGAGAATACATACATACATACATACGTAAATACTACTGAACTCGTGGAGATACTGACTACTTGAGTTTGAACTCTGACAACATGAGGTTCGTGATACTGAGATACTGAATGACTGATAACATGGATGACTGTATCTAACTGTCCTAATTCTGGGGAAAACTATCTGAGTTCCAAACTGTATCTGAACATCTAAGTCTGAGATCAGTCCTAGCTAACGAGTGATCTCTGAAACTGATAATAAGAATACTCGACTGAATCTGATATTGAGATCAAGCCTGTCTGCCGGGTGACCTCTAGATCTAATAATAAACATCTGAATATGGGACCAAGCCTATCTAATGGGATGGTCCAGGAATCAATGGAACTATCTGAGTTCCTTACTGAGATCGATGACTGTATCTGACAGTCCTGATTCCTGATTTCTACTCTGAAGACTAATACTGAAACTGTAACTGTAACTGTGAATGTAGGAGGTAGTAAACTAATTGACATGCCCCGATACTGTACTGGTGGGGTCCAATCTTTGCCCTTATTGGAAGAGTTTCAATACCGTGCCACGGGTAGAGACCTCTACTATGGTCAAGCCTCTCTGACGGGTGACCCTGAACAAGAAATCAAGCCTAAGGCAATATAATAGTCAAGTATAGCCTTAATCCGATGGGTGACTCCTGTCCTGCGCTGGCTACGCATTTCTGGAGTACAGGGATTGCTGCTAACAACTTTGCCTTTATAACGGGAAAAACCGCCATCCCTGCACTCGCTCGGTGCTAGTCCCTACTCCCAACTGAAGACTCTAAAAAGATTAATTGCGCTGAACTGACTAACTGAACTGATTTATAAAATGATTAACTGAGCTGCTAATATTTTCTTAGCTGAATTAAGCTGAATTCACTGAGTTCCGTTGACTGACGAAAAAGCTACTTGAGATCTGAGGTCTGACTGAGAGTACTGAAACTACTGGGACTACTGAACTACTGAGATTTCTGAGTTTTTCTGAGTCACGTGACTAACTGGAATCTATGGAGCATAGCTTGACTGAGGATGTCTTGAAACATGACACTAGCTCTAGATGCACAGCTATAGTTTTCGGGTACAAGTACCCCCAGGACTCGATGGAAGGAAACTGACACACATGACTGACTTGATCATAAGAGTAGAGTCCATAATTCACAATATCATAAGTAAGGATTTCATAATAAGAATGATTCTCAACAAACTATCACATGATCGGGAATGCACACAACATGTATATACTTGCATGGCTTCAATAACATGGTCATTCCATATTACAACAATATCATGAGCATCTCATACAATATCTTCAATTCAAGACAATAGCATGGGGATCACGTTGAACATAAACTTAGAACATGGAATAGTCATTTAGGACTTATTATGTCATAAAAGCATGATTTCTATTCCCTTAGGTATTTTCACAAACACCTTACATGCACATCTTAGGCATAGGTGGATTCATCAAGATTACAAATATTCAACCACCAATTTCACATATTTATACATTAAATACCATCATATCCTCACACAAAACATACAAAGATCCCATCTTAGGCATCATTAAACTCCAACCACATGAACATCAACCACCAACAACATAAACATCATAATACATAATTTAGAATATGGTTCTTGAGCTTCATGGATGAAAGGAGTCCATGAATCAACTCACGCATACCTTAGAAGGAAGATTCTTGATGATTGATGGAGGAATTTCCTTGAAATTGGATCTTCAAGCTTAATTATGCAACCCTAGTTGTTTTTCTCTTTTGGTGCTCTTGGATAATGAACTTTGAGATGTTAATAGGGTTGTAATGTGTTTAGAAGCTATAAATTTCGTGAGGTTAGGTTTAGGGACATGTAAGGAGTGTTAAAAGACTTAACTACCCTCAAAATAACTCAAAAACTAAGTGTTTTCATGGCTGAAATCATACATAGGCGCCGCATATGATATCGCCTATATTTACATAGGCTCCACATATGCTATCGCCTATGTTTACATAGGCGCCGCATATGTTATCGCCTATGTTTACATAGGTGCCGCATATACTATCGCCTATGTTTACATAGGCGTCGCATATGCTATCGCATATGCTTTCCAATGGCCATGTGCGATTGGTTAGGCGACGCACTCTACTTCGCAAAGCCATAACTCCTAGCTCGGGTGTCGAATTTTGATGAAATTAGTATCGTTGGAAAGATAATTAGATTCTCTATAATTTGGTGGGTAGAAATATGCAGAAATACCATATTAACATTGAGTTATACTCATTCAAATATGACCCTTACAAAATCGAACAGTAAAACTTGATGGATTCAAAAACTCTTAGCTTGTATTACCTTAAGTGACTCATATGAACATGCTTAACGCATCATAAGCCATCTTATTGCTAGTATACTCATTTTAAGTCATGTACTCCAGTATGAATCACAGGATAGGAGATTTCATATGTAGGAAAAATGGTTCGTCTCCCAGCTTAGAAACTTGCGGGGTATTACAGAACATGATTTACCTAATAATCACTTCACACACTAGGATAAACGTCATGACATATGAATTTCAAATTATGGATCAATAACATGACAAATACACCTTCACCTCGACGCAGTAGAATCGCGTTGAGCTACTGGAATTCGTTAGTTAAAGGACGAGGGCAATTTAGGGGCTTGACACGATCCGAGATTATTGCGTTGAGCCACTGGAAATGGACGAGTGCAATTTTACACCTTGGTGCGATATGGCGCCATTGCAGTACTTCACTGAAAAAAGAACAAGTGCAATTTTGTACTTCACCGCGATGCGGTGCGATCATAGTGAGCCACTAGAAATACAATCCGAACACAATTCAAACCTTTTTCGAAAATTTTGAAACTTCCTTGAGACATGCTCCTTGCACCCCTGAACATGAATCAACTAAAAAACCATCGTCTCAAAGCCTGAAAGGTCCACTTAAAAATCCACAAAGTTAAGAAGTCAAATATATGACTAAGTCTCCATCACATAGTTAAATTTTCATGTTCTAAGATTCTTATGTATGCACTTGGAGCTGAACTGAACTAAGGATAATACGAAGTATTATAGTAAGTGTGTGTATATATTGGTGTATTGTAGTGGTATATGTTCTGTTCTCTATATTCGATGGTGAGGGTGTGTGTATCAATTATGTGAGAGGCGTATGTGTGGGCGTATAAGAATGATGGTGTATGAGAAACATAAATTGGGGTAGGGTGCACATAGTAGGGGGTATGTACAGGTAGGGGTATAGGTTGTTATTTTGTTTAGGGTGAGGTGTCCCAAGTTGTTAAGAATTTATTGGATTTGTTATTGTGTGAAACTTATCACATAGATGAAGGTATATGCATGGTAAGATGGAGTAAAAATGGTAAAAAAATTTTTTGGGGAGGGACAAAATTATATGTCTACAAAGAAGTAGACAAAATTTTAACCCGATTATTATTTAAAAAAAAGGATAGAGTACCACCACGTCTTGATTTTGTACATCCTACCTACTAAAGTTATGAGGGAATCAAGTCACAGGTATCTCAAAGGGCTGGAAGAAGAAGGACTATACCGAGTAGGAGAGTCGAGTGAGATGCCATCGAGGTTCCGGTCAGCGGCTCTGTCATTACATCAAAAATGAAAATTACAAGTTAAAAACATAAATAAAATTACAAAAGTCCTATCTATGCATCTTTTCTTGGCTCTTGACTTGCTATTTCATCACCTTATTCTTCAGGCAATTCCTGACTTGCAATATCCTTACTCTATTCTCCGGTCGAGCTCCCGACTTGCAATTTCATCGCCTTGTTGCTTGAATTTCAATTTCTTCACTCTGTTCTCTAGGCGGGATCCTGACTTGCCATTTCTTCAATATGTTAACTTTCAATTTCTTCACCTTGTTGCTTGACTTTCAACTTCTTCACTTTGTTGCTTGACATTTCATTTATTCGCCTTATTCTTCAGGCAGGCTCCTGAAATCACATTAAAACTATAAAGAAAATTATCTCAAACAAAGGTTATGATAGAAATCTTACTTTTCAAAAATAAAGTCTCAGTTTTCAAGAGAGTCTTAAATGACGCTTTCAATAACATGAATTAAATTTTTTGCCCTAGTTTATCATCCGAAAACTTTTGCGAATGTCAAATCCAATCGTAACTACTTGCATGCTGCAATGATGAATCAAGACTCTGACCAAGAAATGCATCTCTTGAGAGTAAAATTAAATGGCCAAGACTAGGAAGTGCGTCTTCTAAGAATTAAAGTGAAAAATTCCAACTAGAAAATGTGTTTTCTAGAGATAAAAGTTTAAGTTAAGAAGTGTGTCACCTGACAAATGAAAACTCACAAGGAAGTGTGTCTCTTAAGGGTTAAGTGCAATGACTAGACTAGAAAATATTACTTCTAGGAGTGAAGGTTCAATTTAGAAAGGGCATCACCTGATAAATAAAACCTGAATTACTCAGATAAGGAGGTGCATCTCCTAGGGATTGCATGGAAGAGACTAGAAAGTGCATCTTCAATACTATAACCCTGAACATTAGAATGACATACACATCATACATTAGGATCAAAACTTCTTAAATACGGGTCATGAGTATACCCAAGGAAATGAGTAATCATGCCCTGCTGTACCAATCTCTAGAATAAACTGGCATATGACTCTCAAATTGGTGTGAAGCTATCCCTCGACTTCTGACTCATTTCATTATTTAACTTGATTGAAAATTACGCAGGGCTTTGGTATATTTATGGAGTTAGAGAATAACTCTGAGGAGTTGGTGTGTGCCATTGTGGGTAAGATGTGGGTTGAACATGTGGTTGTGCATTATATACTGGATATGGAGGTGGGGAATAAAGTATAATGGATTTTGGGAGTGATTATGTGGAGCTTGGGCATGAACTTGGGCTTGAGCCTGAGAGTAACGACGACATAGTTTTCTTGATCGTGCCCGTTCTCTAATTAAAATAGCAGATGCAACTTTCTCATTCTTTTTCCCTCCAACACTTTCTGAACCCCTTTGAATTGCTTGAGTAGTCGCTTTTAATGTTGCAAAACTCACAATGCGCCCAGTCTTAATTCCATCTTCTATCATCTCTTCTATTTGAAGGACCTCAATAAATGACTTGCCTAATGCAGGTAACAAGTGTTGATAATATGTTTCATTTTGTGCTTGAATAAACACCTCCACTATCTTACTTTTTTACATTGGCGGTTTCACCCTAGCAACTTGTTCACGCCATCTAATCGCATTCTCCCTGAAATTTTCTGTAATCTTATTCTTCATACTAGTTAGGGATTTCTCATCAAGAATCAACTTCACATTATATTTGAATTATTGTACGAATTCATTATCTAGGTCATCCCAACTATTTCACTTATCGATGTCTTTGTCAACAAACTATTTCGAAGCTAGACCTGAAAGTCTCACCGAAATAAGCCATGAGTAATTCTTCCTTCCCTCCAACGCCCCTTAGTTGGTTATAATAACATATCAAATGTGCTACGAGATCACCATGTCCATCATACTTTTCAAAATTTGGCATTTTAAAACCAGAAGGAAGGTTAACACATGGAAACATGCACAGATTTTTATATGAGACACTTTTATAACCCCTAAGTCTTCACAAGTTCTTCACAGCTAGTTCCAAACTTCTCAAATTTTCTGGTCATTTCCTCTTGTTCTTCTGTCATAACAGACTTCTTAGTGTTAAGAGGAAATTCAGGCGGGTGAGTAAAGCCGTAAAGACCAGTCAACTTAAAAGTAGGGTTGGGAGCGTAATGTTGATTAGCAAAAATATTCAACACAGGCTCTCTTATAGATTAGGGAGGTCACAACCGTTAGATATACATTAAAAGCATAAACTTTAGGTGGGGGTGGCTTCGCAAAAACATGAATAGCAGGTGGATCCGAGTATGTGGCGGTTCTGTATTGAGGAGTGAGGAAATGAATATTAGAAGTATTTGGACATTGTTTCCCCGGAGTAGATCCTGATGCATATTATAGCGTGTCAACAAAATAGGGAATGGTACATGTGACACTGGAGGCAGGCTAGAAAGATATTCTAGATTATTAGTGGGAAATAGAGAAGGCAGTAACCCATTAGCCCAAGCTCGATGCATTTTTTTAATTTGCTGCCTTAATTTTCGAATCTTTTCATTAGCTCCTAAATTCTTATTGTACGAACTCTCCATCTGATTAGTGACAACAACCTCGGTATCCTTGTTGGTCATAACTTTATCTTTGGCTTGGTGCAATATGGAGGACCAGCAAAATGCCACAAACCAACCACTTTAAACTAACTGAACAAAGGATAACAAAATGTGTTAGAGTTCACTATTTCTTCAAATATTTGTCTTTCTCTTTAGAAAAGATCACTGAAACTCACCCCAGTAAGAGGAGAATCAGGTTTGCATAGTTCATGAAGTTTTGGCACAACATGACCAATCAAACTCTCTTTCTTTTTCTTTTTCTTTTTCTTGAAACTTTAAGAAGAAGAAAAATAACAAATTGTCAAAAGAATTAACGAAAATCTTTTTGAATTTTTTAAGCTTTAAAATCCCTATACAAATAAAACCTATGATTACCCAAAAAAATCTTTTTAGATTTTCCATTTGAATTTCATACGAAAATTAAACTTGAAACTATTAAAGGAAAATCTTTTTGTAGTTTTCTTTAAAAGATGTATATGAAACACCTACTCTAATTTAAGAGTGAAGAAAATCTTTTTGAATTTCTTAAATAAGATCACCGAACCCACGAAGGGCTGCCTACATATCTCAGTCCCGAGAGAGGAGAATCAGGTGTGTAATTCGTACAAATTAGAAAATTAAGGATTAAATAACAAACTAAACCTTGACTTAAGATATAGGACCAAAGACAAGCAATGAAAAGTGTCAATAAAATCATTTTTGGGGTTATATATTTGACACTTCACATAAAAAATGACACCAACAACTACAAAAGAAAAATCTTTTTGGTATTTTTGTTATATGAAATGTACAAAACTTCTACCATCTTTTTTGAAATTTTTGAATTATGAATGTTTGGTAAATAGAACAAAAGAAAATTATTTTTGATATTTTTTCTTTTGAAAGATGAGTGCAAAAGGTAAAAATCTTTTTGGATTTTTAGATTGCGGAAAACAAAAGTCATAAAGAACTATAAAAACTACAAAACTCTCTACTCACTTTTTTTCCCTTTTTCAAAGGCATAAATACATGATTACCTCAAATCAGTCCGTCAAATGATCCTATTACCCTCAAAGATGCAACAATTAGCATATAGGAATGCTTTAGTGGTGAGTCTCCTACAAAGGACCAAATGGGTCCCACTAGGTCTCAATATGATGCAGATTAGCATGATCTAAAGACTAACCTAGGCTAGGGTCCACTAACAAGGTTGTTTGGGGGAACATATGGTCGATTGTGGCTGCGATTTCTTTCCACCTACTCCATACATACGACGTCTCCCCTCCTAAAATAGGGGTGACTTAACTAGAGTTTGTGTACACGACATGTACTCCGGAACTTATTGCGAAAGAAATGACTCAGGATAATATATATATGATGCCAGATATATAACAATAACACATAAAGAAAGACTGTAAATAAAGAGCACGTAGGCATCAAACACTGATATAACAATAATACAAATAAAATATTTATACACCTACAGTATCAAACTAAGCTGATACAACTAAAAAATAAGCTTGAATTCTGAAAAATCCCCAGCAGAGTCGCTAGAGCTGTCACACCCTTTTTTATGAAAAAAATTATATTGAGTTCAAAAAAGATTTTATTATTAAGTGACAAAAGAAAATAATTTATTTCAAAAAAATTGTTTACATTCAAACTCAGAGTTGCCACTGACATAAATCTGGTGTGCCAAGTCACCTTTTAAAATCCTTTTTTAAAATAATTTTGACTCTTTCAAAACTGATCTATGAATAGAGATTCCAGTTTAGGATTTCTGTTGACCGAGGGAAAGATGTTAGGAACCTCTCGATCTCGTGGTTCAACCACAGTCGCTTCGTAGAGTATATCGGCTAGTTCGATACTATAAAATGTATAAACCAAACAAAACACACAACACACAAGAAACACACAATCAAATAGTCAAAAATCCAAAATAGTGTCCGGTCCAATTATTACAGTCAGAAATAAAAGCTACTGAAATAAACCTACGCTAACCTATACTAGTACTATACTATGCTCTACCCAATGCCTCGGGCTTTGATCGCAAATGTTCTTCGCGTACATGATACTTGGGGGCATACCTAGGTGAATTAGTACAAATGGCCCCGGGGCATTCTCGGTTAAATGAATACATTTCCATTTTCAAGTGACAAAGTGAAACAATCTCAAGCACAAACATTCAATCATTCCACAATCATAAATTTCTACAATTTACCTACCCAACTTAGTATTTGCCTACCAATTTGATGGCCTAATCATTAGACTGTTGTGTTCAACAACATTCAATGTCCATTTCAAACCAATCAACGATTCAATGAATAAAATTAATCAATATTCACCCTTTTTTATTAATTTTTCAATTCCCAACCCAACTTGAATTCTAAGTCATAGTTTCAAACATAACAATTCACGATTAAGATTTTTTAACCATCCACAATCAATATAATATAACATTTATCATTCACATCACGCATAAAATAAGATAAAATCGACATTATAACAATCAATCACACACAAAAACAAAGAATTAACTAAGAATTAAGATAAAGAGATAGACCTTAAATTGGGGCTTTCGAGCTGTGAGCATTATTTGATCACACTTTTGACTTCAAACCGAGAATTTGATCGGAGCTTATGAATAGGACCTCATTGAAACTTCAAATCGGAATCTGTGAATCCAAAATCATCACCCTAAACTCGATTTGTACCTAAACCCAAAATCGTTATTCTAATTCGTTTTGGCGCTGGGTCGACTCGTTATGTTGTTTCCCGACGAGAATCGAAGAGAACGAAGTTGTTCTTGTTTTTTGGAAGAAATGGGTCATTTCCAGAAATGAGCTTGGTCATCGGTTTTAATGGGTTTTTTGGCTGGAGCTGGTTTGGGGTATTTTCCTATCCGAGCTCTAGTGAGCTTTATTGGCAATTCAAATAGTGATGAAAGCTATAATTTCGGTGAGAACGTCATCAAAAAATTAAGGACAAACCCGTTTTCTCTTAATTTCTCACTATCTCTCTCGCCGATCTCACCTCTCTTGTTTTCTATGATTTTTCTCTCTCTATCTCACTGGTTTTGTGCATCGAGGTATGTCTATATCAGTGTGCGATGCCAGTTGATGTATGTGTGTGTTGTATTATATGTGTAAAGAGTATTCTCCTCATGAATGTGTACTCAATCCATGGAAATAGAGGAGACGTATGTGCATGTTCATCTCTGTGTGAGTGAATTTATTGAGAGATATATTATTTGTGATTTTATGAGAGTATGTATGAGTGTGTGTATATATCGGGGTACTGTAGTGGTGTGTGTTCTATTCTCTGTGTACGATGGTGAGAGTGTGTATATCAATTGTGTGAGAGATGTATGTGTGGGTGTATAAGAATGATGGTGCGTGAGAAACGTAAATTGGGGTGGGGTGCACATAGTAGGGGGTAAGGGGTATAGGTTGTTATTTTTGTTACGGTGAGGTATCCCAAGTTGTTAAGAATTTGTTGGATTTGTTATTGTGTGGAACTTATCACATGGGTGATATGTGATAAGACGGGGTAAGAAATGGTAAAAATAATTTTGGGAAGGAGCAAAATTACGTGTCTACAGTATGTATATATACATACATACATATATATATATATATACATGTATACACATACATATACATACATACATACATACATACATATAGTATATTAAACAAGGGAAAGGGACAAAATATACAAAAAGGAGCCCCTAAGAACTAGTGAGACAAGTACAAGAGTCACAATATAAAAAGAGTATTGGATAAGTGTCAAAATATACAAGTAGTCTCCAAATATACAAGTTAGACTATATTGAAGTAGAAGGAGAGGGATCATCTCTGGATGCTGAAAGCTCACCTAAATCTTCTGTCAGCAGCTCCGCTTGAAGTCGACATTAATAGTGATGATTCATACTAGGAATTGCATTAGAAAAAAGATGCAGAAGTATAGTATGAGTATCAAAACATGGAATACTCAGTAGGCATCTGTAACGCTCCGATTTTCTGAACCGTAAAGCTACACGGTGCTCATGACCCTGAAGGACCACAAGCTAACCCATGACTGATATTTGTACCTGTATACTGCATAATATCTCATAAAATACATAAAGTTCATAAGGTTCAATACTGCATAACTGAATAATAATAATGTCTAAATACGGTGGTATCACAATACCAAAACAAACTAAAATACTGAAGTCTAAGTTTGAAATACTGTAGTCGTCTAAAAACCTCTAACTGTTTGAATAAGGAGTTGAATGGGACATAGTTCCCCAACTAACTCCATCAACTAAAGCTAAACTGAAATAATAATAAAGTAATAATCAAATCATTTTCGAAGGAAGAGGACTCACTGCAACTCTGAGTACTGGAATGCTACTGCTGCTGCTGATCTAGAACTCAAGTCTCTAGACCTATGGTGTAAAATAAAAGAAAACACCATAGCGCAAATGCATCAGTACTTTGGAATATACTGAGTATGCAGGTGAGGTGGGTTGAATGCATGGGGTTCATATACATGAACAATACTAACTGAATAACTAATATGAAAGTGAGAATACATACATGAATACATGGAAACTGTAACTGAAATCGTGATGACATGAACACTGAATCTATATGCTGATGACATGAGTTTACTGATATCTGACATGACTGCTAGATGAGTTCTGATAACTGATATCACTGATAACATAGGGGACTGTATCTGACAGTCCTGAAACTGATGGAACTATCTGAGTTTTGTACTGTATCTAAGTTGACTATATCTGACAGTTCTGATATTCTGGAACCTGAATAACTATCTGAGTTCTTTTACTGAAACCGAGACTGAAACTGTGGGAAGTAGTTATTTAACCGACATGCCCCATGTATGCCAATATAGCTAAACTAGGGTCCAATCTCTGCCCTGACTGGAAGGGTATTAATACCGCGTTACTGGTAAAAACAACTGTGAGTGACCCTCATATAACAGGTTTCTCTAACGAGAACGGTGGGAACCCTCATATAGCAGGTTGAGCCGCCTCATCTACCCTCATATAACAAACTATGATGTCTCAACCTACGCTGGCTACATAGTTCTGGAATGCAAGGATGACTTCTAAAAGTCACACCCTCAAAATAGCAGGTGAGTTCCCATCCTTGGGCTCACTCGGTGCTAACTCCTACTCCCATCTGAATAGACTGATCATGATTGATACTGACTGTACATAGACTGAGTTTACTGAATTCCATTGACTGACGGAATGCTACTGCTACCTGATAACTGACTAAGATCATGAGATTACTGAGATTTCCTGAGTCATCTGACTGACTGAGTTCTATGGAACATGGCTTGACTAAGGATATCGTGGAAACATGACTCAGGCTCTAGGCACACAACTATATTTTTTGGATATAAGTATCCCAGGACTCGATGAAAGGAAACTGAAACAACCATGACACTTTTTTATCATAGGAATAGAGTGCACAAATCACAATGCCATAAGTAGGGGATTTTATACTAAGCATAGTTCTCCACATCTTGTACATGGTAGGGAATGCATATAACATGTAAGTACTTGCATGATTTCAAGATCATGAACATTTCATAGCTCAACAATCAATACACAACAATAGCATGAAAATTGTGTTGAATCTTAAGGGATAGCATGGACTTGTCATTTAAGCACTATTGAGTCATGAAAACTTGATTTCTACTATTCTAAGCATTTTATCAAACACCTTGCATGCACTCTTCATGGCATAGGTGTGTTCATCACTTTAACACTCTTAAACCACCCAAATTCATAGATTTCAACAAACATGCTCACAAACTCCATGAAAATACATCAAGACACCATTCTATAACACAGATAACAACCATCAACATGAACATAATATTATTTGCACAATATATTCGGGTATGCAGAATCTGTATAGTAGAACAACAACTTCAACTAGTTCAAGTTTATAAACAAGAACACAATGAAGTATATCAAATACCCTCAACACAAGATCAAAATGACCTTTCCAAGAGGTGTATTTTATTTTTCAGAAAAATAGATGAAACAGAAATGAATAAGGCCAAGTCATCCGAATTCACGGAGTTTCCTTAAGGAAATAATTCCCCTAACTGTACCCGAGGTTGTGGAATTTTTCCTTCCAGGATAAAATGGCCTTCAATTCGACTATAGCGGTACCTCAAATAGTCGGATTCTTCGAACGCACTCAACAGTTTGATTGATCACAAAGAGTATTTTGAAGACAAGAAGAGTTGTGTAATCTGAAAATTTCTATATCAAAACCTGTGGATGAAACCAGGTTTATATAGCCACAAGATGCCTCTTCAGAAAGGTGGTATTAACGAGCCCATATTCACCTTTTATACTTTTTCAGATTTTAAGGGGTCCAATCCCAAAATTATTTGGTCCAACCAACTTATCATGAGAACAAGCGACATAATAATTCTTAAAGAATCTTCTAGTTCTTCAATACATGTCTAACAGTCAATATGCACATCATCGAGATGTCACAATCGTTCATATCAACTTACGAATTCATTAATAGTAGTAAACATAAGTTTACCATGACATGTATTTTTTTCTTTAGTAAATTTCAGATTTACTATTACATGAATAAATTTCAGATTTACTACTTTAGAAGTAGATTTCAAAATAACTCTTCTCGGTTATTCTGCCTCATTCGGAGGTGAGTTGTGATATCATCACAATCAAGTGCACATTTGAATTAATAAGATTCTCATTCCCTAGGAATGGAATATAATTGTGCCTTAAGCCTATCAAATTCTGATAGCTTATAACCTCTTTCAGGATATTGCTACTTCAGAAGCACATTGAGGCATACATATAATGTATATCATATATTGCTACCACATTCACTTCAAGAATGGAGCAAATTGTTTTCAGATTTATCATATATTGCTACCGCATTCGCTTCATGGAATGGAGCATATCAAAGGGATATATTTCATGACTTTTTACCAAATACTCATTATTTGTCGTAGTCATCATTAAATCATCTATATGGTTTTATCCATATAAAGGCATATTAGGCATAAATCGATAGGACTTGAACCCAACATTTTATCATCATAGTGCATGTCTTACACCTTTTTTTTTCCAATTGTGATGACCCTCGGGCCTTTCAAACTAATAACACTTTTAGTGGTTATCAACGATCACCATGTTTACTCAGACAAGCTAATGAAAATATTTAAATATATAATTTATGATAATGATCGAAAATATAATTTAGCAAGTCATCTATTTAAAACTACATAAATTGTGTCCCCGTGCTAACAAAACAATCCATAAAGTAAACATGAAAGAATATGTGTTAGTATGAATAAAATTAATACCGTAGAGTAGCAAAATAAAGGCTTATATGTAAGTTTATATATGGTTTATGAACACACAAAGAGAAAGGAATTTCTCTCAAAATGCATTGGTCTATTAATACAGCAACTCCTTTTTTTTTTTCCTTTCACATCAAAACTATACATTCAAACATTATGGACAGATGATCTCTCTAATTTGGTATTTACCTGTGGTGAAGTTTCGTGTCATCGAACCATATTTTAATTAATTAGAGACTCGTGCTGATAACTGTTATAAACTAATAAAAAATAAAGTAGAAGAGTAGAGAGAATAGAGAGAATAATTTTTATTTCTCGGAAACCCTTTATTTATAGGAAAAAACTAACCTTGAGGTTTGTAATTTTTCCATAAATAAGCATACACAATATATGGTAAAGTAAGTATCCACTATATATTATAGGTAAAATAGACATTCACTATATATGGTATATTTATAACAGTTTTTATTTATTTATTTTTTGGTGTAGTTTTTGGAGCACAAAATACTTTTCATGACATGTATTTTATAAACTAAATCATTTTCTCAAAAAGCTAAAATAAAATTAAAGATATTTTAATTTTGTAAACATATCAATGTTGTTGGATATTTATTATTTGAGTATTAGAAGGAGACTGCTTCATAAATAATTTTACCAACCATGAGAACAGCACTGCACTTGAATTAAATTTCTGCCACTTGCCTACATTAAATTTGATAGTTAATATTTTGTACTCCATATTAGTTGAGTGGTTGACATCAAATCAAACACATCCATCATCAATTCAGAATTTATGAAAATTCAAACGCATTTATTTTTTCAAATAAGGAAATACTATAAAAGATACTCCCTCCGTCTCATTTTACTCGCTTCAAATTTTTTAATTTGATTTTTTTATTTTACTTGTTATTTTTAATTAATCAAGACAAGACAATTTTTTTTTTTCATTTTTTACCCTTAGTATTAATTATTTTTCCTCTAAATTAAACTGTAAACATCATTTGATATTTATAATAACATTCCATCTATAACAATATTTATTATAACAGTACATTCTTTGTAAAATTATATCTC
This sequence comes from Capsicum pubescens, assembly GCA_030864215.1. Lineage (NCBI taxonomy): Eukaryota > Viridiplantae > Streptophyta > Magnoliopsida > Solanales > Solanaceae > Capsicum > Capsicum pubescens. Next base: position 40,400,345 of record CM061547.1, read on the forward strand.
TGTAATAATCATACTAAGCTATTATGTAAGAAAATATATTATGCATAAAATAAATGAAATATCAAAATATTTATGGTAATCATCATCCAATGTCATGCACATGGTAACTTTCATATACAAATATCTAATTACGATGAAAAAAAATGTATTTAACTAGCGTCATCAGTTATTATCATAACTTCACAAGAAAATGCTACTGAACTTTGCTTCTTTTTTTTCTTTAACATTCATATTCTTTTATAATTTTATACACTTTTATTTATAACAGTTAAAATTAGATCAAAACATCAAATATCAGTATATATATATAACAACAAACTGATAATCAATAAATCAAATCAATAATCTAAACAAGATGGAATCTCCCAATAAACACCCCTAATTGAAAATATAGACCTTTCCTCCCATTTAGTCCAAATTTTAGTATGATGGACCACTTACTATTACTTGAGACAACTTGGCATGTACTATTCTTGACTTGGACATATACTCTTGTACCTTTTGTTCATTCATTATATTTTCTCAGTAGAACAAATCAATATTTTCTCTCAATCAAAAGAAAATTGCCAATGTTGTTCAACCTTGTCATGCTAGTTTCTCTCTTCTTAGTTGACTTTGCACCAGCTTGTTGTGAAGTTGATGAATTCATTTACAATGGATTCCAGTCAAGGAATATTGTCTTGGATGGCATTGCTAATCTCACATCCAATGGTCTTTTGTTGTTAACAGATTCTAAAACACAAGATCAAGGCCATGCTTTCTATCCAAATGCAATTCATTTCAAGAATTCACCTAATGGTACCACTGCATTTTCTTTCTCCACAACCTTTGTATTCGCCATAAGGTCTGATTATCGACCTTTGGATGGTCACGGATTGGCTTTTGTCATCGCGCCACAGAGAGGAATTCGGAGGGCTTTAGCAAACCACTATCTTGGCCTTTTTAACTCAAGCAATAATGGGGATAGTTCAAATCATATTGTAGGAGTTGAGCTTGATACAATCTACAGCGCAGATTTCGATGATATGAATGACAATCATGTTGGAATTGATATAAATGGATTGAAGTCTTCAGCAAATCACACAACAGGTTATTTTGATGATGATGACACTGGCTTGTTTCATAACATGACTCTAGTTAGTGGCCAGCCAATGCAAGTGTGGGTGGATTATGATGGCAGTAGTAAGCAAATTAATGTAACAGTAGCTCCATTACATATGGGGAAAAAACCAGTTAGGCCACTTTTGTCTTTGAAATATGATCTTTCACCAATTTTTTATCAGACTATGTATGTTGGTTTTTCATCATCAACTGGTTCAGTCCCAACAAATCATTATATCTTGGGATGGAGCTTCAAGATAGATGGGAAAGCTCAAGAACTTTCTCAACTTCCTAAACTTCCTCGTCTTGAGGGCAAAGGGACATCAAGATTTGTAACGCTTGGTTTGCCAGTAATATCTTTGGTTTCACTTATTGTTGCAACCTCAGTGGTGGTTTATTATGTTAGAAGGAAGAAGTATGAACAACTTGTTGAAGATTGGGAACGTGAGTATAGACCACAAAGGTTCAATTATAAAGATTTGTACAAGGCCACTAAGGGATTCAGAGAAAAAGAGGTATTGGGAGCTGGAGGGTTTGGTAAAGTTTACAAAGGAGTGATGCCGATTACAAAACTTGAGATAGCTGTAAAGAAGATATCTCATGAATCAAGACAAGGGATGAAGGAATTTGTTTCAGAGATTGTAAGCATAGGTCGTATGCAACACAGGAACGTCGTACCACTTTTGGGTTATTGTAGGCGAAAAGGGGAGTTACTTTTGGTTTATGAATACATGTCCAATGGAAGTCTAGACAAGTATTTGTACGACCAACCAAGATTCACCCTTGATTGGACCCAAAGATTCAGAGTCATCAGAGGTATAGCAGCAGGACTATTTTTCTTGCACGAAGAATGTGACCACGTAGTGGTTCATAGGGATATTAAAGCCAGTAATGTCTTGTTAGATGGTGAACTAAATGGCAGGTTAGGAGACTTTGGACTCGCGAGGCTATATGGTCATGGGACCGATCCTCAATCTACTCGTGTCGTTGGTACACTTGGTTACCTTGCCCCGGAGCATACTAGAACTGGCAGGGCGACACCTAGTAGCGATGTTTTTTCCTTTGGTGCTTTTCTGCTTGAAGTTGCCTGTGGTAAGAGGCCGATACAGCCAAGACAAGACGGTGATGATCTGATTTTGGTCGATTGGGTGTTCTCGTGCTGGAGTAGAGGTAATATTCTCGAGGCTGTTGATCCAAACCTAGGTACTGATTTTGTTCCAGGGCAAGTGGAGTTGGTCTTAAGTCTAGGCTTGTTCTGCTCTCATTCAGAGCCCTCACTTAGGCCAACCATGAGGCAAAATTTGTTGTTCTTGGATGGTGTTGTGGCCTTGCCAGAGTTATCAGCTCTTGGTGTTTCATCTGCTGGCTTAACATTTGACCATCCTGGAGGTTTTGATGATTTTATCAAGTCATATCCATGTTCTTCGATTAATGCACATTCCCGCTCTTCATCTGTAGCAGAATCCTTTCTATCTGATGGCCGATGATTCGTGATGAGTTGGATAGATCCTCTTTGGTGGAATATTGATGTATTGATCCTGGTAAATATAACCTAATTTTAGTGGAATATTGATGTATTGATCCTGGTAAATATAACCTAATTCGGCATCGCCCAAGTGTGCTCTTTATTTCCCAAGGCTCTTATGCTTCGCCAAGCTTGGCTTGATGCTCGCCAAACTTGGCTTGAACCACATCCATCGCCAAAGTGTGCATTGTGACGACAAAATGGCATGGGCCTCGCCAAAGTTGGAAGGGAGCTCCTTGCTTCGCTTGTTCCGGGCTCCAAGCTATCATCCATATATATGTGGAAGCCCATCCTTTTGTGCTCCATACGATCCATTCAGTCTATCACCATAGCTCATATAGCTCGGGGTATAGGTGTAGCACCAATTATGCTATCCATGCTCGTTAGGTCAACAATGTGTGTACCATGGGAACTTGTGCTATATATGCTCTTCACTTTTCTTATCTCATTCTGAATTCTAATGTGGGATTCACTTAAGGTGTCACATGTCTTCTTTAAAAGTTTGTCAGTCCTTCTAGCTCTTTGACCCGTCCGTCATTGACATCACACTAATCACAGTGCTTTATATCCACATAATAAATTGACAAATGTGTACATAATATGGCTTCCACATGGGAATTCACAATCAAATGTGTCTTCTGATTCAATCGCCAAGTTAGTTTAAGAAGTTGTGGCCTAAAGCCTAACTTTAAGAAGAGACTCTTAAATTTAATTGATTTATTAGTTTTTTTTTTCTTTTTGTTTTATAGTGATGGTGTATATGCCATGCCATTTTGTACGTATATTAACTATTCATGTGACTACATGTTGGTATTTATTATATAGTTTTTGAACTAGATGTTAGTTTTTGAACGTCTAGGTTTTAAAATATTGTATTGATCTAATCTTATTTAACTTCAAAAATTAGTCAAATTAACTGTTGGGGCAAAGAAACATATAATTTGAGACGGAAAAAATATTTATTTAAATAATATCTAATTGTTTCTAAATAAACTCTATAAAATACCCAAAAGACAAGCATAAATCTTATTCTTTTTAAGAAATAACTAGTATAGGTACCCGCGCGATGCGCGGTATTTTTATAAAAAATATTCATTAAGAAAATATTAGCTCGTTTATTTTGAAATTATAAAATTAATCAATTTTTGTTATATCACATTAACTATTTCAAAAATCATTGAAATATTAAAATAATTATTAATAGTAAAATTACAACTTATATTTAATAATTAATCATAATTTTAATTATTTTAGATATTTTGATATGAAAAGAACAATATGAATAAATTTTTGAATCATATTCCATTGATTGATTTTTAAAATTCATAAAATATGAAATATTAAATAATTGTTTTTTTTTGCTGGTCTTTTACTTTTATATTTTTAATCAATTAAGACGTATAATAATATTCTTATTTTTCATTTAGAATTTCATTTTTTTTTAGGTCTATCAATTCAACTTTAACAGTTAATTACACTTTATTTTAAAAAAAAGATCTTTCAATTCATTTTCAAACACTTAAAGTACTTAATTGTATCAATTACAAAATTTCTTATTCCAAATTTTAAATTTTACAACTCTCAATTGAAAAAGTAAGAACATATTTATTATTTTCTTTTAAATTTTACTCTTTGTTCTATTGTTTGGTTTCATCATTAATATTTTAAAATATTTTAATTATATTTATTGTTATATCTATTAAATTAATTCCAATAAAAGGTCTCATTCTACTATCAAATTACCCCCCCCCCCCCTCCAAATTTTACACTTCCTCCGTTCCACAATGAGTTAATTGTTGGATTTGGATACACACGTTAAAAGAAAAAAAAAGCAAAGACATAAATTTATCATTTTTTTTTTTCATTTTTTACCCTTTTTCAAAAAGCAAAGACATATGATACATCATTTCCAATGCACATTTAATGGAGGATAAATTTGAAAAAAAATTTCAACATCTACCTTGAATTGTGAACCATTCACTTATTTTGAAACACTAAAATTACTTCAATAATTCACTTGTTGTGAAACAGAGGGAGTACCTTTTTAACTTTTTTAACTTTTTGTTAAAACTTTTTCCTCACCCCCACGCAAAACCCCTAAAGAAAAAAATATTTTTTTACTCCACCTACCCCTAACCCCGATCTCCCCCCCCCCCCCCCCGCTCCCCCAAACCCAAGCCAAATTTTATAAATTTTTAACTTATTTAAATTTTTGTTAAAACTTTTTCCTTGTCCACTCACCCCCCCCCCCCCCCAACCCAACCCAAAACCCCTAGAGAATTTTTTTCTTTTACCCCACCTACTCCTAACCCCGATCCTACATAATTTATTTTAATTATTGAAACACTTTTCTAAAAATTAAAATAAATCTTATAAGAAAATTTCAATTGCAATGTTCCACTAAACGTCATACTTTCACGGATCTTTATAAATATCTTAATGCCTACAAATTTAAATTCAAATTCAATAACATATTTGTTAGAAATACTCTTTCATATATATCTTTTTCTTTGATGTTCTTTTTCATCTTTTTCTTTGATGTTCTTTTTCTTTCTTTTACATTAACAAAGCGAATTTAAGAAAAAAAGATTTATCCTAATTTAAGTTTAATTTTGAATTCAAATTCAATAATATATCTATAGAAAATATTTTGATAAAAAAAAAGACAATTTATATATTTAAAAATATAAAATTCTTGCATACTTTGTCTTTTCTTTCTTTTATGTTAACAAATGAATTATTTTTCTTTTTAAAAAAATGGAAACATATTACATTAGTTTCAATTCAACTTTAATTTAAATTTAAAACTTATTGACATGTGTTTGTTAAAAATATTTTTTAAAAGAAAAACACTATAAAGGGGAAAAATTTAGCGAGACAAACTAATAGATTCAAACGGTTGATTTTTCAAAGAAAAACGACAAAGCATCCATGCGATCTCCATAAGTAATTACCTTATGCTGCTTCTGTTATTCCTTTCCAGATTTTTGACTCTAACCTGCCATTTTCAAATTTTATTGATTATTCAGAAATAGGTATATATGAAACCAACCTTTTATTTAATAATAAAAAATATTTATTAACCCAAGCAAACTAGCACAATAAAAAAAAAAGAGGTCAACGTTCAATATATAAAAATATTTCATGACAATCATTGATCCAATTCTTCACGTCCAAACAATACAGATTGTTAGCAAATTATAATCAAATAATCTAAACTTAAGTTTTGAATAGTAAGCAAATTGGGCACAAATATAATAATAAAAGCATATGGAAGCCATGAGTATTATATATCAGTAAATGAATTTGATTGGAGAATCAAAGAATAAGCTCAAAGAAAAAAAAGAGTAGAGAATGAACTAAGAAGCAAATTTGATTGAAAAATGAGTTTATATAGGAAAGGTTAGTTGAAATTATGCCTTATTTAGTATAGAGTTTGTTTTTTATTCAAATTCTAGAAAAATCTGTTACTTCCAATTCAAATTCAAAATTCAAAAGTTTATCACAACTTCAACTAACTAATTTTCAACACACTCTATCTTTATCTAAAAGTATTTTGTTTAAAAAAATTATCTTTAAAATTAAATTTTATTAAAATAAATAATATAACATACAATAATAATAAGAACATGAACTTTGCCCAAAATAATTATTGAATTAGTTGCTGTCAAAATACATTAAAATTAAAATTATATTAAAATTTATAATATAAAAAGGCTATTTTTCTTCTACAAAAATAGAGCATGATAATTCCTCGAGGAAAATGGGGAAATAGGGAATGAAGAGTTTACGTGAGTAAGGGATTTAAGTTGGTTTAGGTTAAATAATAATTTTTCTTTAATTTGGTCATTTTCTTATTTTATCCTTTTCTTTTATGCTCTTTTTTTTTTTTAAAAAAAAAATGTATTTTTATTCTATAAATAACTTTTCACCCAAAATGAATGTAAAGTAGAATAGCTAAACGTAAGTTTTTAATTATTATTTTTAACTAAGTGATAAATTGATAAGTTATTAACTTAAGCATTTTTAGTTAAAAATTCAAATGAGATTTTATTTTTAAGCAAATGATATTTTTTTTCCTTTTAAAAGAAAAATGTATTTTCATACTCAAATATTATACATAGAGATTATTATTATTATTATTACTACTATTATAATTATTTAATATTAAAATAGATTTTATAATATTGAAAAAGATAAGTTATGAATAGTTAGAGTTTATTTAGAACTCTTTAACCATACTTTTTTATTTTAAGTTAATGATTTTTTCTTTTTAAAAGAATAATACATTTTCAAATTCAAATATTTAATATTTTTTAATTTAAAATTTTTATTACAATATTATTTGTTATGTCCTAAAAATTGCCACGTGGCTTTTTAATATCTTGCCACGTGGCATCTTGTCTTGCTTTTAATTTTGCTTATATATATATATATATAGATGATACTAATTCTGTAATATGTATATTATATAATATTAAATATTAATAAAAATATGAGGACTTTTATTTGGGGGGCTAAAGCCATGGCTTTAGTTGCTTCACCCTTAGGCTGACACTGGTTAGTTCAATACAGAGGATAGGTTCTGTGTTCGCTTAAAGAGAATCTTTTATACGATCAGGTCTAATTTATTAGAATATGAGAGTTTTCTAGATAGTCTTTTGTCTAATAGTTTCTTTTAAATATTATGTTTAGTTTTTCTATTTCTATTATATAGAAGAGGTGGTTTCGACCACCTCTTGCAATTACCAAAAAACCAACTACTTCCACTTAATTACATACCATGCCCCAATATATAATAATTTCATTATTTCATTATAATGGTTTAAATATTTAATATATTCTATTAATTTATATTAATTAACTATAACTACATATTTAAAGTAAATTTTTTTTATTTATTTAATTGTTTATCATGTTCAAAACTAATTTGTTACCACAAATCACAATAATTAATAACTTAAATATTTAAAAGACATACAAAAATTTTATTGACTCTTACCAAAAAAACCCATCTACTCCCACTTAATTACATACGATGCCCCAATATATAATAATTCCATTGTTTCATCATAATAATTTAAATATTTAATATATTCTATTAATTTATATTAATTAACTATAACTACATATTGGAAGTAAATTATTTTTATTTATTTAATTAGCTATCATGTTCAAAACTAATTTGTTACCACAAATCACAATAATTTGTTACCACATATAGAAATTTTATTGACTCTCATTATTTTAGCAATGCCACATAAATTGAGATAAAAAAAAGTACTGCAAATCATAATAATTAACAACTTAAAATATTTAAAAGATATATAAAAATTTTAGTTGACTCTCAAAATTGTATCGAAGACACATAAATTGGGACACAAGGAATAAATATATTATTTGATAATTACGTAAAAAAATATTATAAATCACAATAATTAACAAGTTAAAATACTTTTTTAAAAATAGATAAAAGTTCTATTCAACTCTCAAAATTTTATCGGTGCAGCATAAATCATGACAAAATAAAAAATTATCTTAATTAATTGCAACTAAATATTTAAAGTAAATCAATTTTATTATTTTAATTGAATTTTATATAGAAAATTAATATTTTTATTCATTTATTTATTTTAGTAAATTTAAATTTTAAAACTATTTTTTTCTTATATAGAAATACTAATATTTAAACTTAACTTTAAATTTTTAAAGTGAAAAATTAATAAATTTAATTTAATAAAATAATTTTCTAGTGAATATTTTCTTAGAATTTGTGTTGGGTCAATAAGTATCAAGTTAAAAAAAATATATATAGTAAAATTTTATTATTGTGAAAGATAAATATAATGCACTATCCAATAATGTTTAATAATACCATATTTTGCATATGCAAATATAGCATCCCGTATTTAATTAATATACTATTTCGGTGAATTATAAATGATTACTATTGGATATGATAAAATTATATTAATTTTTATAGTAATAACATAATCAGTCGCTCTTAATTAATTATTATGAGTCATCTAGGTATTAAAAAAATAAATAATATTTCATGAAAAATAAAATAGACATAAAATGCGAAATTAACTCTTAATGTTTTAAATTAAATTTTCGTCTTTCGAACGATGATTTTACTATATCACTCCTTATTATAAGTCATTTATGTATTAGAAAAATAAGAATAACAAAATGATATGTCAACATAAAATATTTGATTTACTATCAAAATTATATTAGTGTCACATAAATTGGGACGGGACAGAAGAAGATATAAAGCAACATATATTATTTGAAAATGAAATAAAAAGTACTGTAAATAACAATAATTAACAATTTTTTTTAAAAAAATTGACTGATTTCTGCTTCAGCTACTTCAGTTGTGATTTTACTATATTACCCCTAATTAATTATTATGGTCATTTAAGCATTGTGCCACATAAGTTGAGATAGAAAAAATATTATAAATCATAATGATAAAAAATTTAAATTATTTAAAAAATATAATTGGCTATTGTCGACACAAAATTCTGGACAAGGAGAGTAACATATATTATTCAAAAATTACATAAAAAGTACTATAAATTACAATTGTAAACAACTTAAAATATCTAAAAAATAAATTAATATGTTATATATTTCAAAAAAATTACATGAAAAATACTAGAAATCACAATAATCAACAACTTAAAAAATTTAAAAGATATAAAATATTTGGTCGACTCTTGAAATTATATTAGTGTCACTGAAATTGAAATAGAAGAAAAATATTATAAATCACAATAATTAAAAACTTAAATTATTTTTAAAATATAATTGACTATCAATACCACAAAATTTTGGACAAGAAAAGTAACGTATATTAATTTGAAAAATACATAAAAAAATATTATAAATTACAATAGTTAATAACTTAAATTATCTAAATACATATTAAAATAACATATGTTGAACTCATGCTAGATTCCGGATGGATCCTAGAAAACATATGCAATCCTTTTATTAAATTTTTTTATTTAAATATATCAAGATTGAAAAGATAAATAAATATCTTAATGTTGGGCCCGTGCTAACACTGGCCATGCTTGTCTAGTTTTAAAATAAATGGTAGTCCTTATTTTGTGAAGTGTGTCATGTAAGATAATATGTGAAGTGTGTCTTGTAAGACTTATGTAGCTATAAGTGTAGTCTTTTGTAAGATGTTGATAATGAATGAATGAATGAATGAATGAATGATTCCCTTTATCCTTTTCCTTCTCTTTAGCTCCAAATTCTAACAGTGGTATCAAGAGTCATTCTTCTTGAGGGATCTGTGAAGGATTAAAGATAAGTTTTTCTTCAGTTCTTGTAAGTTGAGAGAGACGAACAACAGTACAATGGCATCCAACAACTTATTGGGTACAAACCCTCTTATGTTTACAGGAGAAAATTATCACATATGGATGATAAAGATGAAATCTTATCTCAAAGCTCTAAGTCTATGGGAAGAAATTGAAAGTGAAAATAACCCCCTTCAACTTGGACCAAATCCAACTGTTACACAAATAAGAATTATGAAGATGCAAAGTCCAAGAAACCATAGGCTCTCACTTATCTTCATTCAACACTTTCTGATGTGATTTTCACAAGAATAATGGCTTGTGAAGCACCTAAAAAAGCATGGGAGAAGCTAAAAGAGGAGTTCAATGGAAGTGACAGAGTGAAAACTGTCAAACTCTTAACTCTCAAAACAGAATTTGAGATGTTAAGGATGAAAGAAGGAGATACTGTGAAAGAGTACTCTGCCAAACTTCTAGAGATTGTAAATAAGATAAGATTATTTGGTAAAGCTTTTCCAGGTTCAAAGGTGGTGGAGAAGACGATGATAAGCTTATTAGCAAGGTTTGAGTCCAAGATTTCAGCAATAAAGGAATCTTGTGATTTGAATACTTCATCCGTCGCAGAGGTGATTAGAAAGTTGCAAGCCCAAGAACAAAAAACAAGTATAAGAGATGAAGAAGTGGAATTTCAAGCAAAGCACAAAGGGAAGCAACTTGTGAAGGACAATAGGAGGATGGAAAGAGATAAAGTAGCAAAGAGAAAGCCATGGATAGAATCTTCATAGAAAGAAAAGTTTTCACCTTGTGACCACTGTAAAAGAATCAATCATCTAAGCAACCTGTGAAGGACAATAGGAGGATGGAAAGAGATAAAGTAGCAAAGAGAAATCCATGGATGGAATCTTCATAGAAAGGAAAGTTTCCACCTTGCGTCCACTGTAAAATAACCAATCATCAAGAAAAAGATTGTTGGTTCAAAGGAAAGCTATCAATTCAATGCAGATTTTGTAGAAAAATGGGTCATTTTGAGAAGAATTGTAGGGCCAAGTAGAATCAACCATAACAACACCATGTTCAGCAGACAAATTTCACTAGAGAGTTAGAAAAGGAAGAAAGTTTGTTTATGGCTACTCATGAAGAAAACACAACCAACCAATCCAAATGGTTCCTAGACAGTGAGTGTAAGAGTCGTACATCATATAATGAGTTCATTTTTCATACACTTGACAAATCACTTAAAGCAAAAGTTAGGGTGGGAAATGATGCAACGGTAGAAGCACGTGGAAAGGGTTCAGTTGCCTTTCTGATACAAGTACGATCATGTAGATGGACTCATGAGGGCATATGTTGGATCCAAGACTTGGTGTGCGCAATTGAAGTGCGAAATAGGACCTAAATGCACTAAAAATCAGGCAACATATTACACTTGATGGGTGCCCACTCATTAAAGGGTCTTTTGGTCATTTTTGAGTTCCACTTTTTAATATACTATATATAGAACCACTTAGGGTTTCATTCATTAGTTATTGGTGATATTTAGTGTGTAACACTTTGTAACACAAGTCCTCTCTTCTCTAAGAGGCAACCCCAAAATTAGGTTAACACAAAGTGTGGAATCACTTGTGTTGTTTGTTCTTGGCTTGAAACATTGGGTGCTTGGGAGTTTGAGGTTCCTCTTGTGTCCACGAAAAGTGTAGGTGTTCTTATTACATGTTTCTAAGGGTTTAGGTGTTTAATACACACCCTAGTTCTTAGGCCTTGTAATAATATATCTCTCACTTTCTATCTTTACTTTTGTTGTTGTTATCTTGTGTAGTGGACTGTTTAGGGTTCTTTATTAAATCTGAAACTTGTGTTATTGTTGTTCATCTTGTTCTTCACTTTATTGTTGTGTTTTTGGCTGTTTTGGTGTGAAATACACCATTGTTATCTTGTATTCTTGTTGTATTTGTTGAATCTGAGAGTGGTCATCAAAGGGATCCTCGGTTCTTTGAACTTGTGGACTGTTTTGGTGTATGTTTTATGCCTTTTCTTGTATTTTCAAGTCTTTATTGTATCATTTGGTATTAAAGCGTGGCTTGATCTTGTTCCCACAAGATAAATCTTGGGCTTGTTAGTTGAAAAATAAAAAAAAAATATTGTGAAAACTGAAAATTCCAAAAAAAAAGAACAATCTGTCCATTTTTGTGTCTTGGCCGACATTTTTACTTGTATTGAGTGTTTCTAGTGTTATTTTTGTTCTTCACTAACACATAGAGTCTATATCTAAGTTTGAGATTTAAATGTTGATGTTGTTATTGTGAACAAGGACTTGGCCGATTGTGTTGAACATTGTTGCGGTGGACTGTTTTGGCCATTTGGTTGCTGTTGGTTGTTCTTAGACGTGTGGATTTAGTTTTTTTTCTTGGGGTTATTGTTGTTGTTGTTGTTCTTGAAGTTTAGCACAACCTTCATCTCTTGCTAAAACCAAAAATACAACACTAAAGGCTTGAACCGTGTGTTGGTAGAATTGTTGTTGTGGATCGGAGTTGGCAGTTGGAATTGTTGTTGTTCTTGAAGATTGTTGTTATTTTTCTTGGTGTGGTTGTTGTTGTTCTTGAAGTCTTCACCACCTTCACCTTTTGTTAAGACAAAGTGAGTGATAGATCCTAAAAGGTGAAGGAAAAAAGTGTAAGTAATTGTTAGTCTTGAAAGACCCCCAACCACCAAAAGACTTTACATCACTTCTCAACCAACTTTCCATTATTTAAGGGAAACCAAATTCCATGTTTTGAGGAGAAAGGACAAGAAAGTCTAAGTCTTGAAAACTTGAAATTGAAAAGGGGCTACAAAACTTGTTTGAATTTTCCTCCTTAAACAAATTCCACCAAAGTCCAAATTGAAAAATTGAACAAGACTTGAAATTGGACAACAAAAATTGTGCGGGGACCGTGACCAATTACGTGGCTGCCACATCATCATGTTTTAATGTTCATGCAACATAATTAAGCTCAAATTTTAGATTTCTTAGTTTCATTTTACTGTCTCTTGATTTCGTTTGTTGGTTTGAACACTAACTGACAACCTAGTAATCTCCTACTAGCTTGTAAGTTAGTTTTGTGTCCGCTTGTTCGTGTTTACGTTTGTTGTGTGCCTTTATCGTTTTGAATTCGTTGTTAGTTCTTGACTCAAGTCCTACAAGATTTCGTTTGAGTTTCAAATAAAAATCCATTCCGAATAAGAGTAGGCCCAACCCTAATCACTCATGAAGTACAAGCCGGCTTTCAACACTTGTGAAATCAAGTGTGAGACAAAACCGAAAGTGAGAGTATGGTGAGGCATTTTTGATCTAACAAGTTTGTTTATTTTCTTTTATTGTGTCTTTTTGTTAGGTACAATGGCTGCCCATAATTTCAATGCCACATTTAATCGCATCGATGATACTATTGAAGATATGAAACGACACCTTGAAATTATACGCCAATTTCTACCCAAACTCTTCCCACAAAATCCAATTGTCCAAGCACCTTGCGATAAGGGCTTCCTGGAGGAAGTTGCTACCCAAGCTTGTGAAGGACTCTTACACCAAGGTAAGGGTGAACATACTCATGAATGTCAAGGTAAAATAGCTAACTCTAACACTTTGGTGCATATGAATAATGATCGCGAGGCTTATAAGCTGTTCAGTATGAGTAGTAGCTTACCTACGTATGAATATATTAATTCTTTGTCACTTGTGGATGATGTACATGTTGTGCGAGTGGATACACTAGTTGATCCTATAGATGATCGAATCGACTCTTCTAGTAAGATCGATTTGTGTCCACCTAGTGTTGAAGCTATTATGTTGAATGAAAGTACATCGTCGTGTGAAAATTGTGTTGCCCAACTTGTGAGTAAAACTTGCCCACCATTTGAGAATATGTGTGATGTGATTAATGAATCTCAAGTGAGTGAAGAATTTAAAGATATTGGTCAAGGAAAAGGGACTGAACCCGTAAGCCTATATTGTTGTAAAGATTCTAATGTTTATTTGGCTCATAGGGTTAATCATGTGCTTGAAATATCTTTGGAACTTGATAATGATTTCGTAGAGAATGAAAGTTCCAAATCTGTCCGCGGGTTAGATCATTCACTCTTTAGGTACAATGTCTTGTTTGAATATAGTTTATTCACTCCTAATGACCCTAGTGGTTCAAGTGATGTGGATGACATGGCTTGTCTTGGAAGCTATAGCCTATATGCTAACCCACTATGGTGTTAAAACATTCCTCCTCAAGATGAAAATCTCTTCTTGGAAGATGAGAGTACTCTTAAGGATAGGGAATGTGTTGTCTTAGAAAGGAATAGTCAATCGGGTAAAGATGACCATAATTTGCTTGATTACTTGGGAAACTCGAATTGTAATTATTCTTTGAAAAATGATTTTTCTTGTACTTCTTTGCATGACACCCCACCCGTGCTTGATAAATATGGTGACTTGAATTGTGATCCGTTTGATGTTAATGGTGGTTTGTGTCTACTCGAGGACCCTAGGACAAATGTGTCATTGTCTCTTTGGGGTGTTTCTCATATCCTTGTATCCATGTTTGACACACTTGTACTTAAGTTATATGAACCATTTGTGGATGCTAAGTTGTGTTCTTGTTGTGGAAAGGTCCAAGGATGTTAAAGGCTTCTTGTCACCTTCATGAGGTTGGACAAATTAAAGTATTTTGTGGGACTCTTGGGAGTGTGCATAACATCCTTTGTAGATGGAAACTGAGTTCTTGGGCAAATTACTTGCCTTAGATTGGATTGATGCATGGTAGTTTCCCTATTCTCCCTATTAGTATGTCTCTCTTAATGGAATGCCTTCCCTCAGGAAGTGGTTCGAAAAAGAGAGTCCCTACGTGCTTACAATATCCCTTTCTCTCATTGTGTGTTTCTACTCGTGAATATATCTTGAATGAGAATCATTTCTTTGGTGCCTTTCTTCACTATCTATATGCATATGATGATATTCATGATGTTGTTGGATATACATCGTATGAGAGACGTATTTTCGATTTTTGTTTCTTATTTCTTGATGTTCATCCAAGGTCTTTCCTTTGTGATATTGTACAAAAGCTTTTCATAATTAACACAAATGATCCTTGGTTGTAATTCAAGTGTGTACCACTGTGGCATGATAATGCTAATTTTTTATTTTGCTAACCCTAACCTTCGTGTCATGAGGATGTGTACTTATTTGTCTTCTCTTGATTTTGTAAGTTGCGGATTCGAGGTCGACTCTCATACAAGTACGATTACGTAGATGGACTCATGAGGGCATATGTTGGATCCAAGACTTGGTGTGTGCAATTGAAGTGTGAAAGAGGACCTAAATGCACCAAAAATCAGGCAACATATTACGTTTGATGGGTGCCCACTCATTAAAGGGTCTTTTGGTCATTTTTGACTTCCACTTTGTAATATACTATATATAGAACCACTTAGGGTTTCATTCATTAGTTATTGATGATATTTTAAGAGTGTGTAACACTTTGTAACACAAGTCCTCTCTTCTCTAAGAGGCAACCCCGAAATTAGGTTAACACAAAGTGTGGAATCACTTGTGTTGTTTGTTCTTGGCTTGGAGCATTGGGTGCTTGGGAGATTGAGGCCCCTCTTGTGTCCACGAAGAGTGTAGGTTTTCTTATTACATGTTTCTAAGGGTTTAGGTGTTTAATACACACCCTAGTTCTTAGGCCTTGTAATAATATATGTCTCATTTTCTATCTTTACTTTTGTTATTGTTATCTTGTGTAGTGGACTGTTTTGGGTCCTTTATTGAATCTGAAACTTGTGTTATTGTTGTTCATCTTGTTCTTCACGTTATTGTTGTATTTTTGGATGTTTTGGTGTGAAATACACCATTGTTATCTTGTATTCTTGTTGTATTTATTGAATCCGAGAGTGGTCATCAAAGGGGTCCTCGATTCTTTGAACTTGTGGACTGTTTTGGTGTATGTTTTGTGCCTTTTATTGTATTTCCAAGTCTTTATCATATCATTTTCAAACTAATTAAGGTACAAATCATATACATGATGTGTTGTATGTTCCTTCTTTAGCATGTAACCCGTTGAGTATTGGCTAAATGATGTTTAAAGGTTACTCGTTAACTTTTAAGGGAAAACATTATTTGATTTTTGATACCGATGATACTTTGATTGACAAAGTAGAAATGGTGGATAGGATCTTTCCAGTAGATAGAAAGTTTGATAATGCCAATTTTGTAAGATTGGACGATTCATGGTTATGGCACAGAAGATATGGGCATTTTAATTATGCTACTTTAAAATCTATGTATGAGAAGTGCTTGACTAAGGTTTTACCTGAGATTTTACTATCTAAAGAAGTTTGTGGGTTGTCAGATGGGTAAGGTTCATAGGAAAGCATTTCCTAAAAGTGCTACCTGGAGGGCAACTAAAAAACTTGAACTTGTTCACACTGATGTATGTGGACCTATGAAGACATCATCCTTGGGTCAAAATAAATATTTTGTGTTGTTTATTGATGATTTAACAAGGATGAATGGGTTGCATTTTTTGAGTAACAAGTCTCAAGTATTTTCAGTTTTCAAAAAGTTTAAAGCTTTCGCTGAAAGATAGAGTGGTCGTAAGGTGAAGGCTTTGAGGTCAGACAATGAAGGTGAATACACTTCAAATGAGTTCAATAAGTATTGCTGATCACAAGCTGACAGTAAGTTATTTACCAGAATAAAATGGAGTCTTAGAGAGAAAGAACAGAACGATAGTTGAAATGGCTAGATGTTTGTTGCTTGAAAAGAAACTACCGTAAAGTTTTTGGGCAGAAGTTGTTTCTACTTCAGTTTATTTGTTGAATAGGCTGCCAACTAAAGTTGTGGGTGATAAAACTCCTATTGTGGCATAGAGTGGAAAAAAACCGTCTGCCAAGAACTTAAAAAACTTTGATTTGATATGCTATTCTCATGTTCCTTCAGTCAAAAGAAGCAAGCTTGAAACGAAAGATGAATTGGGGATCTTTATTGGTTATTCATTGCAATCCAAGGGTTATAGAGTTTTCAACTTGCAAACAAAAGGTATTTTCATCAGAAGAGATGTAGTAGTGGATGAGCATGCTTATTGGATCTGGGATAAGGAGCAAGTTGAGAAAGAAAATGCAGGTTATCTGAACTTGCATCTGCTGCTTGAAACACAATCATTTGGCTCTGAAAATCTGGAAAGAGCTGAAGGATCAGATGGTGAATCCTCACTTGATTCACCAATTTTGAAGACAAGGTCCCTTTCTAAGATATATGAAAGATGCAATGTTGCAATCTTGGAACCCAATAATACCTATCAAAAAGCATCAAAACATGAAGTTTGGGTTGAAGCCATGAAGGAGGACATTGGTATGATAGAGAAAAATAACACTTGGAAGTTGGTTGATAAACCCAAAGACAGAAATGTAATAGGGATGAAATGAGTTTATAGAACTAAACTTGATCCACACAGTTCAGTTAATAAATACAAAAAAAGGCTTGTTGTGAAAGGTTGCGCGCAACTTACAGGTCTGGATTATGGAAACATATCTGCACTTGTTGCAAGACATGATATGATACAACTTCTTTTTTCTTTGGCAACTCAATTAAATTGGAAGTTGTATCATCTGGATGTGAAGTCGGCATTCTTAAATAGGCCATTACAGGAACAAATTTATGTCGACCAACCGAAAGGCTTTCAAGTTGCAAGAATGGAGGATAAAGTTTACAAATTACATAAGACATTGTATGGTATAAAACAGGCTCCTCGAGTATGGTACAGTAATACTGATGATCATCTCATTCATTGTGGCTTCAATAAAAGTGAAAATGAAGCCACTTTACATGTGAAGAAGGCTAGAGGTGAAGATGTGCTTGTGGTATCACTCTATGTTGATGATCTTCTGGTAAACGGAAACAATAAAGCTATGGGGAATCATCTCATGTTCGCGGTAAGTCTTTTATCAAGGTTTATGCATTCTCCAAGTCAGGTTCATCTTCATAACGCTAAACGAACATTGAGGTATATCAAGGGAACTATTAATTATGGTATTTGGTTTAAAGGGAAAGAGCAAGGGCAATTGATGGGTTATTCAGATAGTGATTGGGAAGGAAGCGTTGATGATATTAAAATCACTTCTAGATATGCTATTACACTTGGTTCAGGAATGTTCTCATGGAACTCAAAGAAGCAAGATGTGGTAGCTCAATCATTTGCAGAAGCAGAGTACATTGCTGGTGTTAGTGCAACTAATCAAGCTCTGTGGTTACGAAAAGTTCTACGTGATCTAGAGAAAAATAAGATTGAAGCTATTGTCATTAAGGTTGTCAACAATTCAGCAATTTTTATGGACAAAAATCGAGTGCAACATGGTTGTAGCAAGCATATAAATGTGAAGTTTCACATTATCAGGCAAGCAGAGAAGGATGGCGAAGTTAATCTTGTTCATTGCAGCTCTGATCAACAGATTGCAGATATTTTGAACAAGGCTCTTCTTAAGGGGAAATTTGAAGTTCTAAGGGCTAAGCTGGGAGTATCCAAGAAGAATCTCAAGGAGGAGTGTTAGAATATGAGATTTTTCTATATAGTCTTTTGTTTAATAGTTTCTTTTAAATATTATGTTTAGTTTTTTTTTAAAAAAAATAAATGGTTGTCCTTATTTTGTGAAGTCTGTCTTGTAAGATAGTGTGTCTTCTAAGATATTATGTGAAGTGTGTCTTGTAAGATTTATGTAGCTATAAGTGTAGTCTTTTGTAAGATGTTGAGAATGAATGAATGAAAAAGCTATTACTGCCCCTTATCCTTTTCCTTCTATTTAGCTTCAAATTCTAACATAATTCATGTTGTACATGAGCAGGCTCCATAGGATCCAATAAAAGTGAACTAGATCAAACGGAATCAAGATTGCATCTGACCGAAATCTATTTGGAAAGCCAAGCTAAGCACCCTATAAGAAACAAAGGTTTGCAAGTGATTAAAAGGGCTAAACATAAGAATTCAGGATTATTCTAATTACATAAAGCATAGAGCAAATAGTGTTTTATGGAGATGTACAAGCTTGTACTGTCTTGTCACACTGAATTTGAAAGGAAGGGATTCATTTGTAGGACAAATTTTGGTGCAATCTTATTAGGAATAAAATTGTACTATGTTCATATTTACTTGTAACTTTTGGACGGACACACTCATTAAGAAAAGAATGAAGTATCAAAAACACACCTCTAAACTATCCTTTGTTTTTGTTTTACACCTAAAGTATTGGGAGTGTGAGAAACCTAAACTATCACACAATAGTTTGAAAAATACACCTCAATGCTGGACTTAATGTCAATTTACACACACCTCTAGTCGCGTCTAGCCATGAAAAATTTGTCCACGTGGCATTTTTTAATTCTGTTTTGCTGACATCTCATTTATTTCATCATCAACAACAACAACATACCCAGTGTATTTTCACATAGTGGGGTCTGGGGAGGGTAGAGTGTACGCAGACCATACTACTACCTCAGGTGAAGTAGAAAGGCTGTTTTCGATAGACCTCCAGCTTAGGATCGATAACAGTATAACAAATACAAAACATATAAATGCATATAAACTAGTACAGTATGCAAAATAAACTAACACCACTAGTAACAAGATAACACTAAAAACTATCTATACGAAATCATAGACATCACTCGACACCATAAATAAGAAACTTCAGCCACAAATAAAAAATGCTCCCCTACTATTATCGACGCACTTCCATACCTTAACCCTTTACCCCAATCCGCGGCCTTCACACCTTTCTATCAAGAGTCATTTATTTTATATTTTAAAGATTTTTCAATTGATTTTTTAAAACTCTAAAGAATTCAATTTTTTAAGGGGTGGTGGTGGTGGTTTGGGGTGGGTTGGTTTGTGTGGAAAAAAGATTTTATTTTAATTTTTTTAAAGGGGTTAAGGGGGTTGAGAAAGAAATATTTTTGTTAAAGGTTTACAGAAAATTTAAAAAAATTAAATATTCTTTTGTTGGGGTTGGGTCGAGGCTAGGGGTGGAGTAGGATAAGAAAAAAATTATTATTTTAAAAGATTTTTTTTTTAACTTTTTAAATTATTTTTTTGGTTGAGGATGGGTTGTGGGTTGCAGCAAATATTTCACCGGTCCAGTAGTAATCTTCTTGACTTATCCCCTCCAAGATACAACAACCTTCTCACAACAACTCAACAACTTCGGACAAGAGTTGAGTTCAAAGCTACACAATAAGAACACCTCCCTTCAACTAATAAACTCTCTTATTTGACTAATTTTTTGTGAACTCTACATTCACTTCTTTTGTGAACTCTACCTTAACTTCTCTATTCTAAACTATGCAAGATTATCTCTATTTATAGGTAAACAAAGCAACCTTTGATGTCATTGATGACATCCAATGCTGCTGCCAAATTTAAAGGAATGCAGGCAGCCAATGTTGAAGAGTGCAGGCAGCCAAATTGCCATGTTGCAGGCAGCCAAATTACCATGTTGCAGGCAGCCAATGTTGAAGAGTGTAGGCAGCCAAATTGCCATGTTGCAGGCAGCCAATTTTGAAGAGTGCAGGCAGCCAAATTGCCATGTTGCAGGTAGCCAATGTTGAAGAATGAGGCAACCAAATTTGAAAGAATCATGCATAATAATATTAAAATGCAACATCAATTCCTCACTTATTTTAATATTATCAAGAGAGTTTACTAGCTGCAGGAAGACTACCATGCATAATGAAGGTGTGCTCTGCATTGAACCTCCACTTAGTAAAATTGTAATTTTTACTCAAGAGTCGTAGTGGTCTCAGACTTGAACTATGACTGCTTAGGAGAAATAAAAAGTTACTGCTTACACGTAACAGGCAAGGTGTTGACATGAGCTTTTTATCCAGCACGTTATAGCCTTGTGCTATCCCGATTTTTATGAGTGTCTTTTGAGAATGAGCCTAATTCTCATAGAAAGAGGCCTACCTCCACACTCACATAGGTGAAATCCGTCGAGAGTGCTCCTGTAATTTAGGACCCCACTCATACGAGCTACATATATTCATTAAGAGTTTAATAAACTCAACCTCACAATCATTACAGGAAAATGCACTCACATCATAGGAAGGGATAAAAAAAATATAGTGCATTTTTCGCAATAAGTCATCATGTAATTCATTTTTTCCATTGAACCTGGTTATAGGATCTCTAGTCCCCGGGTTGGGTTTCCTCACATATGACTCAAGATTCAATAGGCTTCAATCTCATCCTCCTCGACGTGCTCCAGACCTTTTCTCTTGCTAAGGCATTAGTCAACGGATCAACAAGATCATTACAAGATTTGACATAATCAACATTAATGGTACCATTTGTCAAATATGATCTCACATTACTGAGTTTTCTCCGTATAGGTCTGGATTTACCGTTGTAATAACGGTTTTGAACTCTACCAACTGCAATGGTGCTATCATAATGAATTAATATAGGAGAAATTGATTTTTCAAAATAAGGTATTTGAAATAACAAATCTCTCAACCAATTCGCTTCTTCACTAGCTGAAGCTAAAACAATTAATTCAGCCTTCATAGTAGAGTTAACAATAATTTTTTGCTTTTTAGACTTCCAACAAATAGCACCACCACCCAATGTAAAAACATAACCAGTAGTGGATAAGGAATCACCTGATAAAGTGTTTCAATCCTCATCACCAAAACCTTCAAGTATAGCAGGATATTTTGTATAGAACAACCCACAATTTTTTGTTCCAATTAAATATCTCATAAATCTTGTTATAGAATGCCAATGTTCACTTCCTGGCTTGCTAGTAAACCTGCTAAGTACTCCTACTTCATATGCAATATTAGGCTAGAGGCTAGTGCAATCAGTCACGTATCTCAAACTCCCAATTATGCTAGCATATTCCTTTTGATTTATTACATCAGTTTCACTTTCAACAGAAAACAAGTGAATACTAGAATCAAATGGCGTTACAACATGCTTGCAATCAAGGAAATTATATTTTTTCAATATTTTCTCAACATACTGTGACTGATCAAGGAAAATTCCATCACATGTTCTAGTAATTTTTATTTCTAGAATAAAATTTTCTTCACAAAGATCTTTCATTTCAAAATGGCTTCTAAGAATATTTTTAGTTTCACCAATAATACTCATGTTAGAGCCAAAGATCAATAAATCATCAACATATAGGCAAATAATAAAATGCGAATTATTTCAGGACTTATGATATATGCACTTATCACACATTTGTTTTAAACCCATTATTAATCATGCAGGAATTAAATTTTTCATGCCATTGCTTTGGTGCCTGTTTCAAGTCATATAGGGATTTATTAAGTTTACACACTTTGCTTTCTTGGTCAGCCTCAACAAAACACTCGGGTTGTTCCATGTAAATCTCCTCATTTAGGTCTTCATTTAAAAAAGCAGTTTTTACATCCATTTGATGAATTTGTAGATTAAAAATTACCGCAATAGAAACTAAAAGTATAATAGATGTAATTCTAGTTACCTGTAAAAAGGTATCAAAAAATTCTAGGCCTTCTAGTTGTTTAAAACCTTTAGCCACTAGCCTAGCTTTGTATTTATCAACAGATCCATTTGGTTTTAATTTTTTACGTAAGGCTCATTTACATCCAATTATTTTACAACCCAGTGGTAAATAAACTAACTTCCAAGTTTTATTGGAAATTAGTGATTCCCTTTCATCATTTACAGTCTCTTTCCAGAAAATGGCATCATGTGAAGACAAAGTTTCTTTTAAAGTGAGTGGGTGATTTCGAACGTTAAAAACATAATAATCATGACCAAAATCTTTTTCTACTCTAGCTCGTTTACTTCTTCTTAACTCATAATAAAGTAGAAGTAGAAGAACTAGGTAGTAAAAAAATATTTTCTTTAGTCCTTAGACCCCCACTATTTTTAAAATCAAAAGGGAATTTATTTTCATGAAAAATAGCATTACCTGATTCTATTATCACACCATCTTCAAGATTAAAAAATCTATAGGCCGTACTATTTGACGCATAACCAAGAAAAGCGCAAGTAGTAACTTTTTTACCCAACTTAGAGATTTTAGGAACCATTAGCCTTACATAACTAGGCAACCCCAAACTCTTAGATATCTCAAATTTGGCTTATGATCTTTCCACAACTGAAAAGGCATTAATTTGGTCTTTTTATGAGGCACACGATTCAACACATAACAAGCAGTCAAAAGAGCTTCACCACAAAAACTTAAAGGTGCACAAGACTCAATTAACATGGCATTGGTTAACTCAACCAAAGTTCTGTTCTTCCTTTCCGCTACATCGTTAGATGCAGGAGAATAACGAGGAGTAGTTTTATGAATTATACCCAATGATCTAACAAAAGAATTGAACTCAAGTGGCTCATATTCACGACCTCTATTGCTTTTTATTCTTTTTATTTTTCTATTAAACTGATTTTCACTTTCATGGAGGAAAGTTTTAAAATTCCCAAAAGCATCACTTTTATTTTTCATTAAGTGAACATATGTAAACTTAGAAAAATCATCAATGAAAGTAATAAAATATCTATTTCCTTCACCTGTTAAAATTTAACCAAGTTCACAAATATCAGTATGAATTAATTCTAAATAATTCAGTTTTTCTTCCAACTTGAAAATGAAGCCTTTTGTGATTTTGGCTTTACTACAAGCCTCACATTTTTCAAAGTTCTTTTTTATCATTGGAATTAATCCTAAACTACTCATGATTCCCACATAACGTTCATTTATATGATACAAACGAGCATGCCAAAAATTAGTAGAAGAAAACATGTAAACATAACTAGATGTTTTATTCATTTCTACATTCAACTTGAACATACCATCACATGCATGCCCCCTTCCCACAAAAATATTATTTTTCACAATTACATATTGGTTAGATTGAATAATCTGTTTGAAGCCCGCTTTATTAAGAAGAAAAATAGACATCAAATTTTTCCTCATAGAAGGAGTATAAAGTACATCTTTTAAGATTAAAACCCTTCCAGAAGTAAACGTCAACTCAACATCTCCCATTCCAAGTACTTGACTTGTGTGAGAATCTCCAAGCATGATGGTTTTGGGCCTCTCAAAATTTGTATATCTTTGAAACTAGTCTTTGTCATAACAGACATAACAATTTGCACCAGAGTCAGCCCATCATCAATCAACATTCTCCACCATGTTTATGTGTGTTATCACTCCACAAATGGTTATTCGGTAACGTTAGCTTGAGGTATAGGCCAACATTTCCGATATTTGCAAAATCAAGAAATATGCCCACTCTTGCCACAGACAAAGCATGGTCCTTTTTCTTGTACATGTTGATTTTTTGCTTGGTTGTTTTCACCATTATAGTCCTTGGGATGTCTACCATCATTTTTCTTGATTTTTTTCTTCTTAGGCCTCAAAGTAGTATTTTTGTTAGTTTCAGGAGTAGCATTATTTGAAGAAGTTAAATTTACCTTCGGTGTGATGTTGTTCTCTTCTATTTGCATAAGTGCATCTTTGCCCCTTGCTTCTTCTTCCATGCGGATTCTCATTATCAAAATCTCAAGAGAAGTTTCCTTTTGCTGGTGGTGCATACTTTTTTGAAATTTCTTCCACGACGGTGGAAGTTTATCAATTATGCCACAAACAATAAGGTCATCTCCAATTTTGACTTCTTCGGACCTGAGCTCGCTTACGATCATTATAAAGCCTTGAACTTGGTCTACCACTGATTTGTTGTCCGCCATTTGAAAACGAAAAAATCTGCTAGCCGCATATTTTTTCGCTCCCGTCTCCTCGATGTCATACTTACTCTGCAATGCTTTTCAAATTTTCTTTGCACTAGAGTAAGTTCTATCACAATAATCATAAAAATTATCAGACAGACAAATAAGTAAAAAGTACCGATACTTGTAGGAGTCACCATCGTATTTTTCAACTTTCTCTTTAAGAGAGATAAATTCATCGTCGGTCATGGAAGAGTTATCTACTTAATTTGGATTCTTCTCAGTTAAAACATAAGAGACATTGAGAAGACTCAAGTAGAAAAACACTTTACCCTTCCACCTCTTGAAGTGAGTACCGTTGAACTGGAATGACTTGTTAAGATCTCCCATCTTGTTATTCGCAAATTTTCAGTTGTAGCCATTAAATCTTCTTAAAATTGTTGGTGAAATTACAATAAAAATATAACTGAAAATTACAAGTGAAGAAAATATAAAAGACTATCTTCTTCTTCTTTGGCTGAGGCGATGATATGTTGCTCTCTTTAAGGAGATTCAAGCCCACTGCAGCAAATGTTTCACCGGTCCAGCAGTAATCTTCTTGACTTGTCCCCTCCAGAATACAACAACCTTCTCACAATAACTCAACAACTCTGGGCAAGAGTTGAGTTCAAAGCCCACAATAAGAACAACTCCCTTCAACTAATAAACTCTCTTATTTGACTCTTTTTTTGTGAACTCTACATTCACTTCTTTTGTGAACTCTCTCTTAACTTCTCTATTCCAAACCACGCAAGACTATCTCTATTTATAAGTAAACAAAACAGCCTTTGATGTCATTGATGACATCCAATACTGCTGCAAAATTTGAAGGAATGCAGGCAGCAATGTTGAAGAGTGCAGGCAATCAAATTGTCATGTTGCAGGCAGCAAATGTTGAAGAGTGTAGGCAGCCAAATTACCATGTTGCAGGCAGCTAATGTTGAAGAATAAGGAAGCCAAATTTGAAAGAATCATGCATAATAATATTAAAATGCAACATCATATAATATATATCTTATATTATATCAAAAGTAACATTTGAATGTTATGTATTAAACATCGTTTGATTTAATATGAATGTCCATAAAAACACAATAAAAATATTAAAATAACAAAACTTTATAATTACCTGGTATTTTTGCTGCAATTGACAAAATCTTCTTCTGATTTTTGGAGCTACAACATTGGGATTTGTGCCCACAACATTTTACAAAGTACTTTAACTTCAAAAATTAGGGGAACCTTGGAGTAACTGATAAAGTTGTTGTCATGTGATAAGGAGGTCATGGGTTCAAACCTTGAAAACAAACTCTGGTAGAAATTCAAGGTAGATACGCCCTTGTGGTGGGGTCCTTCTCCGGACACCGCGTATAGTGATAGCTTTAGTACACCGGACTGCTCTTTTTTTTTTTACTTTTAACTTCAAAAATTCTACAACAAACTTCTTCATTGTGAGATGAGAGTTTCCATTTATAGAAACCCTAATGACAATTTTTTTCTGCATTAATACCACCAGAAAAGACATAGTCAATCAACAAAATTCAATAAAATGAGTTTTGGTGGATGCCACCAAAATAATTTTTGCAGTTAAACCTCTATATAAAAATATCATTTATTTTTTATACTTCTTTAACTGTTATAATAAAATATTATTATAGAAATTATATAATATTTCTTTGAACAAAACTAAGTTGAATAATCTTCCTTAATTCTCTTTTAAATAAATCCTCTTTGTACGACGGCTGCTTCCTAGTGAAAGTTTCTTCCCATCAAGCGGAGATATGCCGAGTTATAGCTTACTCTTCAAGTACAACCTTAAACGGGCAATTACAAACCTTAATCCAATCTCCAGTTTCAGTTTCAGTTTCAGATCCTTTTAACGGTGTCGTTTCACGCGCCGATGAATCCATTGTCACTTGTAACCCTACTTTCTCTAATGATGTTTTCTGTAGGAAATTGGCAAAATCTTGTGATGCTATTGTCATCGCTGTTGGGTATAGGCTGGCACCGGAGAGTCGGTTTTGCGGCTGCGTTTGAAGATGGGGTTATGGCGATTAAGTGGTTAGCGAAGCAAGCTAATTTGGCTGAATGTAGAAGGTCGAGTCTGGATAAGAGGATTGCTAATGGAGAGAAGTATAGGGGAAGACAAATTGTTGATGGATTTAGGGATTCAATGGTTGAGCCTTGGTTAGCAGCTCATCTAGACCCTTCAAGGTATAATTTTCGGTTATAAAATACTACTAAATTGTTTGGCATAGGTAACAGTAGTAGTTTTGATTTCTTCATTTATATAGTTTGATTTAAAACTTCCTCTCGAGAGTCGAGGGTCCTTCGGGAACAACCTCTTACGTGCGCGAGGTAGAGGTCAGGTCTGCATGCACTCTACTCTCTCCTCAGACCACATTTGTGGGATTTTCACTGTGTATTTTGTTGTTGTTGATTTAGTACTTCCTCTGTTCATTTTTATATGATGGTGTTAATGGAGTTAAAAAAAAAAGGTAGCATTTAAACTTAGATATGCCTTATCATTTCTGTGGGTGAACGAGCATTTCACCAAATGTAAGGTTAAAACTAGAGAGATTTAGATCTAGAAATGTGTCATTCTATTTTGAACAAATTAAAATTGAAAGTGTCGTGTAAGAATGTGATCCAATGTATTAGCTATCGGTTCATCTGAACCCATAGATTTTGGCTTAGGTGATGTATATGCGTCTGAACCCATAGATTTTGTCTTAGATGATGCATACGTGTTAAAAAATCCATTAAATTCGTACAAATAATAGATTCTGAACACAATAAATTTTGATGAATATAGTAGAGTTGTGAATGTGAATCCATTGAGTTCAAATTCTAGATCTGAATATGGTACCAGCTAAGCTGATGAGTTTCTTTCAGCTACTATTTGGACAGAAGTGGTAATTGCTTGATAATACGGAGCATATCATCTGCTAGGATTATGCAAAAACTCACATCTAATTAGGCAAAAGTACTAATGATTTATACTCTATTTTTTCCCATGTTTGAATGATTCTTACATTTGATTCCCTGAGCGGTAAGGTAAACAGAGATGGACTGTTGATGGTATTTTATGTCTCCAGACTAGGAAAACACGGAGTCTTGAGAGGCCAAATTAGAATTTTAGTGAGATGGCGCGATAAAATCAGTTTGAAAGACAAGACTCTAGTATGAAATCATAACTAGGATATATGATCCTACTCAAAAACCTGCTTCTCCTTTAAATATTTTCTGTTTATTTGGTGATCTTTAGAAGCAAAATGAAGCCAAATTACTTTCCTTCCACACCTATACATGTCAATCTTTTAAATTGCTTATGTGAGATGGAAATGATCATGACTTGAGGAGAAATATACTAGAAAGTGCTTGTAACTCGGTTCAATTTGATCTTATAGGTGTGTACTCCTTGGAGTAAGCTGTGGAGCCAACATCGCAAATTATGTTGCACGATATGCTGTTGAGGCAGGGAAACTTTTGGATCCTATAACTGTTGTGGCTCAAGTTCTGATATACCCTTTCTTCATTGGAAATATTCCTACACATTCAGAGTTGAAACTGGCAAACTCTTACCTCTGTGACAAAGCTACATGCATTCTTGCTTGGAAACTTTTCCTCCCGGAAACAGATTTGGATCTGGACCATCTAGCTGCAAATCCCCTTATACCAGGAAAAGAGACACCCTTGAACCTAAAGCATATGCCACCAACGCTTACAGTGGTTGTGCAGTATGATTGGATGCGAGACAGGGCTATTGCTTATTCAGAGGAACTTCGTAGAGTGAATGTTGATGCTCCTCTTCTTGATTACAAGGATGCTGTGCATGACTTTTGCTACCCTTAATGTCCTTCAGAAAATGCCTAAAGCTCAGGCTTTCTTAGAGGACATTTCAATATGGGTCAAAAAACATATATCCCTCAGAGGCAATGAATTATCATATTGACTGAAGGATAAGAATCAGAATCAGAGAGGCGGGGATGGCACAGGTTCCCCGCTCTTAGGGTGTCTGCCAACCTCCCGTTGCATATTTAGTTGCAAAGTGAGATTTTTGTTGCAATTTTTGTCCCTGTTAGAAGTTAAGGGTTAAACCGTTCATTTATTAATTCATTATCATTCTATTATATACAGTATGTAGTGTACATAGCTTGAGGCTTCACAGGAAACACTGGAAATTTAATGTAAATTTGCTCTTTAATGTAAATCCCTGGAGTTTCCTTTTATGTTTGCAGCTACCTGGGGGGCCATTTGATGAGAGGATCAACTTATATTATCTGCATAAAATTCTAGATTATCTATTTCGTTAATTATCCTGTCTTTTTCTTCTATGAATAATTTTATGTCTAAATCATATTGTAAACTGTCTTTTAATTCTAGTTGATTCATGGTTTTATCTATCCAAATTAATCTTTCTTTTAATTGTTTTCTTCCTCTTCTAAGCTGGTTTCTATAATTGATTTCTTCGTATAGTCAACTTTGTTTTTCTCTTACTCTTTTAATATATTCTAACATTTTTAATCTGTATAATATCCATCTGAATAATAAATATTATTATCTGAGTAATAACTATCTGAATAATATAAGCTACGATCATGCATATCTTCTAACTATTCTAGACTTAACGATTCTTCATTAAATATTTTTTCCCATATTAGTTTCTTTATGTCTTCTATTTTTAAGTCTTTAATGATATACAAAACAAGTATCTTAACTTCATCAGATATATAACTTGTCATATTGTTTATATGATGCTTAGGTTTCTACGAATAACTTTGGATAACTTGGAATTGGATTTTAGTAATTTATGATTTATTAAATGTTTTATCATAATATTTATCAGTTGTTTGTTTTAATCTTAATAATTCTTGTATTTTTTTATTAAGGAATACTATATATTTTATATCTTTAGTTCTCATATATTTTTCTAGATTTGTTTTCATTAGTTTTTCTATTAATTGTATATTTTTCATATTCATTTTCCAATATTCTAAATATACGTAATTTATCATGGTTGATGTGTAGGTTTGGTATGTAGGTATTTATAAGAGTAAGTAGGTAGGTGAGGTATGTAATTTATTCTAGTCATAAAATGTTTATCAAATATTTTTTTCAATATAATTTTTCTTATATCTACAATTTCTATTACCTTAAGTACATACAAAATAAGTATTTTAAATTTATCTACCATTTCATCAGATAAATAAGTATTCATTTTTCATATGATGTTTTTTCAAAATATTTCCTTCAATCATATACATACCAAAATATGATTATCTTAGATCACTATATACTAGATTATTCTTAAATAATTATGTTACTCTGTCACTATTAGCATGGTAATCTGGATACTTTTCCCTTAAACAGCGCCTCTACTCCGGCTACTCCCCTATCACGGCTTTCTTGCCTCACCGATTTCACCTTTAGAATGACATAGTTCTGAGGAATTTTTCTCCTTTTTCCTCTTTGCTAATAAACTTTGCAACATATTATTCTTCGAATAATTCTACTATGTAGTAACTAACATGAACTTATTCTATCATATCATGATTCTCAGGAATTTATGAATTTAGCTATTCATAATTATAAATAAATATATCTGCTCTGGTAGGTTTGATTATTCTGGGTTTTGTTCATCCATAGCTTTTTCTTAAAAATATATCTGTTTTTTATTAAATATTCAAAAGTTTTTTGTTTACAAGAGAGGAGGCTTGCTTTCAACCCATGAAAGTTTTGCCTTAAACTTAACCGGATGACTTACATATTTATAAGAGGAAAAAAGTTATTCCTACTTTACACGTTTTATATGTAAACTATACTATTCCTACTTTTTACAAAAAAGTCTTCCTTTTCAAAAGTAGAAAAGAATTAGACCAAACAGACTAGTATAATAAGACAAAAACTAGGTCCTATCTTTACATAAGAAAAAATCTTAGGACTAAAAAATAAAAAATCAATAATGACACTTTGGCCAAAAAGTCAAAAACTAAACAATTTACATAACAAAATTTCAAGACTATACATGTCACTTTCTATCTTTTATTATCTTATTTTTTGTCTTTATTCCTTCATTACTCCGTTGCTTCTTATCTTTTTTCTATCTTTCAGCTGACATTCTTATCTTTTTTTATTCTAGTTAAACTTTCGGGATAATATTATCTTCTCCATTACATCTCAAACATTGATGGTCTGGATATTTATGTCCAATTATCTTGCAATATCTTGTTAATAATTCTTTTGAAATAAATCCTTTCCTAATTGTTCTTGCAGTTGATGTTTCTCTGGGTTGAGTAATGTCAGAATCCATTGTCTAGCATCTTTCATATCTGTTTGTCGTAGTTCTCTTGAAGTTGAATAAATCATTTGATGATCTCTTGAATAATAGCTCCATATTGTGTTTCCATTGATATAATTATTTGCTAATTCTTGAACAATTGTAGCTATTCTAATAAGTCGTTTATTTGCATAAAAATCAGGTATCTCTATTTTAGGTATCTCTAGATGCTGAACAATATCTTCCGGTATAATCATATCTCTTGTTAATCCTATTTTTACAATTTGTATAACTGGTTTGATCTCGTCATATAATATCTCTGCTGGTGCAGTATAAAACCTTATAAAAAATAAATTCCCTTTGGTTATTCTTTTATAAATGGCGAATGCTCTATGTAATTCTGGTACAGCTGTTAGTTCATCTTCATCTTGGGTATATACGGTATTTAATAATCCATAACTGAAACAAGTTTTAACTAAGCTTGGGTTGATTTTTGTTAATGCAATTAACTTGTTGTGACCTTGCAATTTTTGGGTTATATAGTTTGTGCTTGGTTCTTGGATATTTGTAGCTCTGGGGTTAAGGTTTAGATAAGTCTGTATTTTGTGAGTATTTTCTATGTATGCTCGGGTTATATGGTTATAGGCTTTTTTATCTTGGTTCAAACTTTCTCGATATGCGGTAATTTGTGGGGGTATGAACATGGGGTCTTTTTGTGTGTTTTGGTATAAATGGTTTTTCAAATATCTTATTAATGTTCATGTTCTGATATCTTTGTCCACTAACTCCTTTGCTTGTACCTGCAATTGTAGATTGATAAATGTTATGGGTTTTATGGAGTGTCCCAACGTCTCCTTTTAGCTCTGGAATTTTGATGTCTTCCGATCGACATAGCTCTGCACACTGCTGAGTTAGCTGATTCATAGCTTTAGACTTCAGTTTAACTTCATTAGTCTTTAGCTTTTCTATTTCATTACCCATACTGTCCACTTTCATTGAAAGCGTAGTTAGGATTTTGAGTATTTTTCTAAAGCATCACCTTCTATTATATCAGTCTGTGTAGCTTTGTCTTGATACGTAATCTGCAATAACATTGTTGTTAGTACTAATTACTTCAATTGTAAATGTAAAATTTAATATATTCAATACTAGTCTCCGAATCTCTTTCGTTGTAACTGAATTTTGTATTTTCTTCGTTAACCACTATCGTACCTGTGTATTATCTGTTTGTACAATAAACTTGTTATATACAATATATGGCTCAAATGCTAATAAACATTTATATAATGAACATAATTCTTTTCTATTTATTTTTCATTTTATTTCTGTTTCATTAAACGTACCTGAGTAGTATCTACAATGATGTTCTAATTTTTCTTCTTCATATCTATATTTAAGTACTCCTCTATAACTATATTCACTAGCATCTGCTTCTACTATATATATAAATTTTTTATTTTCGTCTGAGAATTGTAATTTTGGTAATTCTTTACAAAGTATTTTTATTTTCTGAACTTGTTTTTTATCTTCTTCGTTGTAATTATATTCTACATCCTTTTTTAATTTTTTCTGTAATGACTTTAGGTTTTCAGCTAATTTTGGTATATATTCTCTTACTTGATTTACTAATCCTAAAAATGATTGTAATTTCTTTTTTTGTATCTAATTCTCCTTTTGAATTTATTATTTTTTGTATTATATGTTGTTGCAGTTTTACTCCACTTTTATCTATTTGTATTACTAAAAACTTTATCTGTTTTTTCATAATTTCAGCTTTCTTTTTACTTAAACTTATTCCCGATTTTTCTATTATATTTGTAAA
Source organism: Capsicum pubescens (assembly GCA_030864215.1). Lineage (NCBI taxonomy): Eukaryota > Viridiplantae > Streptophyta > Magnoliopsida > Solanales > Solanaceae > Capsicum > Capsicum pubescens. Next base: position 40,433,172 of record CM061547.1, read on the forward strand.
TTATTCTAATAATTTTAAATGTTCCTTTTTAGTTTTTGTATACAGTACATCTATGTATACTATACAATTAGGTAATTGTTTAAAATAATTATCCATAAAGTGTTGGTATCTACTTGGTGCATTTTTATATCCAAATGGTAATACGTTCCATTCATAAAATCCTTTTGGTATCGTAAATGCGGTTAATTTTTTAGATTTTTCTTTAACATTAAATGGTAAAATCCTGATTTACAATCAAATTTACTAAAGTAATTATATCCTTGTATTTGTCTTTTTTTTTTAATATCTTATTTGGTATTGGATAATTGTATGTCATAGTTTTTGCATTTAGGTTTCTATAATCAATAATCATTCTACTTTTTTCTCTTTTTTGTTCACTATGTTTATTTACTATAAATGCTGGATTATTGTGTTTACTATTACTTTTTTGTATATATTGTTTTTCTAATAATTCATCTATATGCATTTTAAATTCTTTTAAATCATCAAAATTATATGTTAATGGTTTCTGGGTTATTATGCTATTTTTATCTATTAACTCAATTTTTATAGTAGTTTTGTGTTTTTCCATCCTTTTAATGGATCTTCACTGTATAATTGTCTTAATCCTTTCTTTATTATTTCTACCTTATCTATTGAAAATGATACAGATTTAAGAATTAATTGATCTCATTAATATTGAAGGGGTTACAGCTGTATATATAGAGAACTGAAGAATAACTAATTACAGAATAACCCAGATGTATTTAATAATTATATATGTAGTCTATTATCCCCCCGCAAGCTGATCAGCGGTAACGAGGGGCAGCTTGGAGCAGAGAGACTGAAAAGGCTGTAACGGAAGAGGCTTGGTGAGAATATCAGCAAGCTGGTCAGTAGATGGGACATAGTGCGTGGCCATCGCTCCTGCAAGTACCTCATCGCGAACAAAGTGACAGTCAGACCCAACATGCTTCATACGATCATGAAGGACTGGATTTTTGGTAACACAAATAGTGGACTGATTGTCACAATAAATCTGTGGTTTCGTCGGGGGAATGCCAAGTGCATCCGTAAGGTATCGTAACCACATGGCTTCAGCAACACCCGCAGCCATGGCACGATATTTTGCTTCTGTGGAGGAACGGGACACTCGCGTTTGCTTCTTGGTGCACCAGGAAATCAGATTCGGTCCCATCATAACAATATATCCAGTAGTGGACTTTCGATCATCTTTGTCGTTAGCCCAATCCGAATCAGAAAAAACAGATATATCAAACGAGCCCTTTTGAAATAAAATTCCACAGTGAAGAGTACCTTGAAGATAGCGCAGAATGCGTTTCAAGGCCTGAAAGTGTTGTTCTGTGGGAGCATGCATTGATTGGGAGACTCGATTGACTGCATATTGGATGTCCGGACGAGTAACAGCAAGATAATGAAGTCCACCAACGAGGCTCCGATATAGTGTAGGATCGGCAAAGGGAGTATTCGGCCCTGGGGATTGGCGGACTGCCATGGGAGTGACCGCGGGTTTGCAGTCTGTCATTCCAACCCGATTTAGAAGTTCAAGGGTATATTTTGTCTGATGCATCAATATGGTTCCCGATTTGCGGATGAGTTCGAGGCCAAGAAAGAACTCCAGAGGACCGAGGTCCTTAAGTTTGAAGTCACGATGCATAGCTTCAGTAATTTCAGTGATGAGTGATGACGAGCTGCCTGTAATAACAATATCATCCACATAGATAAGAATGATGACTGTCCCTCGAGAACAGTGAAGGGTGAAGAGGCTGTTGTCATGATGGTAGGTGCGAAAACCAAGACCCTGCAGAAAAGTAGAGAGACGTGTGTACCAGGCACGAGGGGCCTGTTTCAGGCCATACAGTGATTTGCGAAGCTTGCAAACATAGTGAGGACGGTTGGGATTAACATATCCCGGTGGCTGAACCATATAGATTTCTTCCTCAAGATGACCATGAAGAAAGGCATTGCTGACGTCTAGCTGATGAAGCGGCCAATCATAGTGAAGAGCAAGAGACAAGACCAGACGAATAGTCTGTTGCTTAACAACAGGGCTGAAGGTCTCCTTATAATCCACACCATACTCCTGATGATACCCTTTTGCAACCAGACGTGCTTTATAGCGAGAAAGAGATCCATCTGAATTTCGTTTGATGCGAAACACCCATTTGCACCCAATAGACTTTCGGTTACTAGGCAGAGGTACCAAATCCCATGTACGTTGTTCATTCAGAGCCTGAAATTCCTCATCCATAGCTTGGCACCAGAAACTATTTTTGGAGGCTTGGTTGTAGGTAGTAGGCTCAGTTGTGGGATGTGCATCAAAGGGTATTTGAGTGTGGTAGGCTTTGGGTTTGAAGGTACCGGCCTTGGCTCGGGTTGTCATAGGATGAGTGTTGAGTGGAGGGTGATTAGGAAGGGGTGGTGGAGTTGTATGATGCGTGGGCGGGGGTTGGGTGGGGCTGCCGTGGGAGCTGGGATGTGCAGCGGTGGATGGGGTGGCTGTATGTGTGGTAGGAGTATGATGTAGGGAAGTGGTGGGTTGTGTGGCAGTCGGCTGGGTGTTCGGGTGGGAGGTTTGGGGTTTCGGGTGGGTAGTGGTGTAGTGGGGTACCGGGTTAGGTGTCGAGTGAGCCGGAGCATGAGCGTGAGAAAAGGACGGAAATAATGGCACAACGCCAAGTGGATTGGGGGAGTATGGAGTAGAGGAAAGACTTGTGTAAGGAAATTGTTCCTCCACAAAACGAACATGACGGGAAACATATGTTTTCTGAGATACAGGATCGAAACATTTGTAACCTTTGATAGTGGGATGATAGCCTAGAAAGACACAAGGGGTGGACCGAGGTTGAAGTTTATGTTGAGTGTGCGGACGCAACCAGGGATAAACTAGACACCCAAACGGGCGGAGATGGATATAGTCGGGTGGATGATTGTAGAGACGGGCATATGGAGTGGAGTTGGAGAGAGTGTGAGTGGGCATGCGATTTATGAGGTAGTTGGCAGTAGCAAGGGCATCAACCCAAAAGGAAACAGGTAAGGTGGAATCATGGAGGAGCGCAACAACTGTTTCTATTAGGTGACGGTGTTTGCGCTCAGCAACGCCATTTTGTTCAGGGGTATATGGACATGAAGTGTGATGAAGAGCCCCTAGATTTTGAAGAAAAACACCAAATGCATTGTTGACAAATTCTTTGCCATTGTCACTTCGAAAAATTTTGATTTTGGCATTAAATTGATTTTGAACCATTCGGTCAAAGTTTACAAAAATAGTATAAGCTTCGGATTTAAATTTCAGAGGATAAAGCCAAGTGAATTTACTGTAATCATCAACAAAACAGATATAATAACGAAAACCTTGAACAGAAGGAACTGAGGTTGGACCCCAAACATCAGAATGAATTAATTGAAATGGCGCAGTGGCCTTGTGTTCAGACAGTGAAAAAGGTAAACGACAAGATTTAGACACTGAACAGGACTCGCAATGTAATTTTTCTGAAAAATTAAAACCTAAGGAAGATAAAATGGATTTGGTGATGGCGGATGATGGGTGCCCAAGCCGGCGATGCCAGGTTGACGAGAGAATGGCTTGACTCACAACAGACGGAGACCTGGATGGAAGAGTGTATAGCCCATGCTCACAGCGGCCCGTGTACCGCACCCGGTTCGTGGTATTGTCCACTATCTGGAAATTGGTGTCATTAAAAATGAGGGTGCAGTTATTTTCTTTAGTAAAGCGATAAACAGATAAAAGATTGGATGTGAGGGAAGGGACGTGGTGAAGGGTTGAGAGATGAAATTTACCATTTGGGGTATAGACATACCCAGAGCCGGTGTTTGTGATGGGAAGGGATTGACCATTGCCTACTGTAATAGTTTCTGAGCCATGAAACGGATGAGGAGCTTGAAGTTGTGAATAATCCGACGTCACATGGGTGTTAGCACCTGTGTCTAGATACCAATCGCCAGATTGAGCGTTTGTGGACGCATGCATCGCCCTTGATCCTCCGGACTGGCTATTTACATTCTGCGAGTCATCATAACGATACCAGCAATTAGCCGCAGAATGGCCCCGTTTAGCACAAATTTGGCACGTCGGAAGATCTCGTGTGGGCATCCGCTGGTTTCCTCGTCCCTGTCCGCGGCCTGACTGGAAGCCGTCCCTCGGTGGAGGCCCGCCTCTGCCTTGCTGCCCGGTGTTTCGACGGTTACCGCCGCCGCTGCCTCGCCCTTGGTTACGGCGATCGTCACCGCGACCCCTGGCCGAGCCTCCGCTGCCAGCCAAGTAAAGAGCCGTGACGCCACGGGTGGAACTGGCTTCTCCGAGCAGTAATTTGTGTTCCATGTCTAGATTCAATTCTTCTGCATTAAGCCATCCAGACAGTTGATTCAGAGTGATTTCGACAGGCGAGAGGCGAATATGCTGTTTGAGAGAGGAATAGCCAGCCGGAAGACCACGTATCACGGCATTCACCACGTCTCGTTCAGGAATAATCTCGTTCACAGCATCTAGGTCAGACAGAATAGAGGCCACATCATCAAGGTATTGAGTCATCGTCTTCGTTCCCTTCCGAAGAGTATGCAATTTGTCACGCAACTGAAAAATATGAGCCGTGGACACAGAGTTGTACCTTGTGGCTAGTGCGTCCCAAAGTGAAGCCGATGTGAGAAAACCCCGGGCGTGTTTGTGCACAGAGGGGCTAATAACTGCGAGAAGACAGGCTCGGATCTGAGTGTCTACGATCATCCACGGAAGGTAGTCGGGATTTGGGAGCTTGACGCCGTCCTTCTCGGCTGTCTCGGGCTGCGGCTTCTCCGCACCGTCAATCCATCCGAGCAGCAAGTTGGCTGCGAGGGCGGTGCGGACGTTAAGTGCCCAGGCCGGGTAGTTGTTGTCAGATAATTTTTCGGGGATGAGATTGTGGAGATTCCTGAGCAGTAATTTTACTCCAGACGGTAATTTTGACAGAGGATCAATAACCTTGTCCATGGCGCCGACCTACGGCGGAGGAGGGAGGCCGTGCGGCGTGGTGTAGACGGTGGCGGCGGCGCACACACGTCGGAAAAGAGGAGAGATTAGGGTTTGGGCGGAAGAAGAAACCCTAGCTTTGATACCATGATACAGATTTAAGAATTAATTGATCTCATTAATATTGAAGGGGTTACAGCTGTATATATAGAGAACTGAAGAATAACTAATTACAGAATAACCCAGATGTATTTAATAACTATATATGTAGTCTATTAGAAAATATAGTTATTTCTTTTTTATTTATCGACAATACAACTAGTTTTACTGTGTCTTCTGTATTTTTTATATTTTCTAATTTTTGTGTGATTTTTTTATTTTCTTTTATCCAATCAGTTTTCTTTATTATTTTATTAATAACTCTTTTTGCTCTTACCTTTTATTTACATGGTATTGTAAACCACCAGTGTGTTCTAGCTATTATATGTGGGTATAATTTATCTAAAAATGGCATTCCAAAAAGCATACCTTTTGATGTTAGGTCATAATTATAAATTTCTTCTATTGTTAATATCTTATCCCATACTTGTATTTTTAAATTTCTAGCTTTATAGGTAATTAATCTTCCTTCGTTATTAACTTCTCTAACTACTATTGGTGTTTTTAATTTATCCCATTTACTATTTGGTAAACAATTATATCTACATAAATTGGTTTCTTCTCCTATATCTATCATAGGCGTATAATATCTGTTATAATATCCTTCTACTACTACCTTCATTAATACATATATTTTCATATCATGTCAAAACTCTTTTTATTAATAATTTTTCTTTATTGTATGTTATAGATAATTGTTTATGTTCTATATTGTATGGTTTTACTTGTTCTAACCATTTTATTCCTAATATTATGCCTGCTTTTTGCATATCTTCCTTTATTTCAAATTCTATTTTTATTTTTCTAACTCCTATTATTATTTATTTTTCTGTCGTATCCTTAATGTTTATTAGACTCCTTGGTAGATCTGGGCATATATTACTATTAGATTTTATTTCTTCATTTTTTACTAGATATTTTGCTATATAATTTTCTTCTTGTCCTGCGTTTAAGAGTATTAAATATTCTTTTCATTTATTGTTCCTGTTATGTAATATTGAGTTAAATTATCTGTTGAATTTGTTTCATTATTTGTTCTTTTTGATGAGTTTGATGATTTTGATTTTTCATAAGGTATTCTTTTTTATATACTTATTCTATCATTTATTATTTCTAATTCTTCTCCTATATCTATGTCTTTGTAACTATAATCATCTTATTTAAACCAAAAAAAAAAACTATAATCATTATTATCAATTGTTTTTATAAATTGTTCGAAAGGACTTTCTATTTATATTTTGTTAATTTTATTTATTCCTATTATTTTATGTTTTGTTGTTAATATATATAGATTTTTACATATTGCTGTAAATATTTTACTTCCTGGGATTAGTTCTATTCCTGATATTTTTCAATATAATACTAATGATTTATCTATGTTTTTATCTGTTATTGCTACTGAATACTTCACATTTATTATAAATTTAAATTTTTGGTATATTAAATTTCCTTTTATGGAAGTTATTATACTTTTTTCTATAGGTTTTATAATTCTATCATCTGCTAAATATAATTCTATTAGCGTATCTATTCCTTCTCTAAAACATGCTTTTATCAATATCTCTGTTCCTCCAAGGTGTACATATTTTATTGAGTCCTTACTTTTTATATCGTTTATTTCTTTATTAATTATTCTTTTCGTTACTAGTGGTATACTAGCTCTTCCCTTTGCATATCTACAATCTATTACATGTTCCTTTTGGCTTACTACGTAGTTATCTTCCTTTTTTTCTACTAAATATATTTTTTATTGTTGGTATTTTAAATATTTTTTTCTACACTTAGGTCTAACTCTTTTCCTTTTATTTCGTCAAATATATTATTATCAAATATTATATTTTGATCTGTTCCTTCTAAATTTAAATATTCTTCCTTTGTTATTATTTTTATATTTTCTCCAGTTATTTGATTCATTTTTATATCTTCTTCAGTCATTTGATTCATCCAATTCTCCGAAATTTCATATATACTATCTTCGCTTTCTAATTCATAATCTATATAATCTATCTGCATATATTCTGTATTTTCTATTTTTATTTCTGATATTTGTTTCTTTTTGGGTTTTTAGGTAATTTACAATCTCTAGCTAAATAACCTAGTTTTCCACAATTATAACAAGTACATTCTTTTATAGATTTCTTTTTCCTATATGGTTTTTTATGTTTATAATTTTTTACATAATATCTTTTTCTTGATTTCTTATACTTATATTGTGATTTTTTGTATTTCTTATATTTCTTATGTCTTTTTCTTTTCTTATAATATATTTCTTCACATCCAAATTGAGGTGCTATTTTATCTTTGCAACATGAAAAATTTCTTATTAATGTTTTTTCCATTTTTATTTCTTCTCTATATTTTTCACATAGATTTCTATACCATTGTTGTAAAAATTTTATTCTTGCTCCTAGGGTATCTACTATTTTTGATTCATCCCAACTCTTTAATATTTTTGAACTAAATGGTTCAGGTAATTTACTAAAATATAATCTTTTTATTTCTTTACTTTCTTCTATATTATGTGTTCCTCTATAATAATATTCCTTATATGCGCACGTATATTCATCTATATAGCACATATTACATATTGTTAATTGTAACATTAAATTTCTATTCGTATCTTTTTCTTTATTTTGTTCTGCTTCTTGTGTTGTCATACTATTAAATTCATCTTTTATAGCTATTTCATATTTTTTCAATATTTCTATTGGTGATATTTTAGTAGTTGTTGATGTTCCTTCTGTTTTATTATCAGATCTTAATACTTTTTTACTTTCTTCGGCTAGGTTTAAAAACCATAATTTTACTGTTCCTATTAATGTTTTTTCTATATATTCTGGTGTATTTGTTGTATCTATCTTATTATCTAATAATTATTTTGACATGTATCCTACCCATAGTTGTATTATTTTATTTGTGTCTATTACACAGTCTAAATCTAAAAAGTTGTAATTAATTATTTGTTTTGGTGTCCATTTATTCTATTCATTCTTTAGATTATATATTTTAAACTTATTTTTGTAATTATAGGTTGGTTTTCTTGTTTCTGATGTACTAGGTATTATATTTCTGTCTAGAGTATTTACTTCTGTATTTATTAGTTCTAGATTTTCTTTATTAATTACTTCTTATTTTTCATTAATTTCTAGTTTCCCTATGTTTTCTAGAATTTCTGTATATGTTTCATATCTTCCGAGTCATAATTATCTGTTTCTTCAGCATCTAATGAATTTATTTATAATTCATTAGTTTCTAATTCTTTATTTTCTCCTCCTAATTTTTCTTTAAATTGATTTATCTCAATTAATAATTTTTGTTCTTTACCTTTTTCTTTTTTTTCTTTTTGTCTTTTTTCATATAAATCTTTTAGCATTTGTAGTTCTTTTTCTAATTCAGCAATCCTACTATTTTTAGTTTCTTCTATTTTTCGTATTTCTTCTGTGGTTTGTTGTTTTATTTTATCTATTTCTTTTTTTCGGTCTATCTCTTCGTTTTTCTTTCTATTCTTACCATGACTGTCAACCCATCCTCTAATTTTAATTCTTCTTTTTCTAACATTAAGTATAAATGTTCACCTATTTTCTTATATCTTCTTCCTAAATTAGAAAATACTATTTTTATTTTTAATCCTTCGTGATTTTCATATGTTTTTTCGTTTATTATAAATTCTTCTTTGTTCATTTTATTTAAATGTATATAGGTTATATTGATATATATATTCTAGACTATTTATTGTTGATTCTAAATTTGATATTTCTTTCTTTTGTGCATTTATTGATTTTAACTAACTACGACAATTATGTTATACTGCAATCTTTCTATCCTTAATTTTAATTCTTTACGTTTTCAGATATTATTTGTTTTAATTCTTTATATTTTTGTGATTTTTGTACGTTATTCATTTAAACAATATTTATAATATTTTGATGGATATCTAAATCTGATTTTATCATAATTAATAGATTAATCAAATAAATCTAAATATATACTACTTCCGTAACTTTAAACAACATAGGCCCTGATACCAATTGTAGGGGGTGCGGATAACTCTGATAACTTAAATAGATCCATTAAATTGTAGGGGGGTGCGAATAACTTGGGTAACTTAAATAGATCTATTATAACTCTAATGGATCTATTTTTATTTTTGCGTGGATATTACTTAACTTCTCTAAACATTTTTATTTTTATTTTATTAATGTTCATATCTTGAGGGGTGATTAGATGGTATTTGATTAAATGTTTTACTGTAATATTCTTTAGTTTTTTCTATTAGTCTTTGTAATTCTTGTATATTATTTTGAAGGTATTCTAACTATTCTATATCTTTTGTTCTAAAATATTCAAATAAATTCTCTTTCATAAGTATTTTTGTTGCTTTTATTTCTTCCATATCTTGTCCCCAATATTTTAAATATTCATAGTTTATCATTTTATCCTAAAGTAGTTGTAATACTGCAAATTTCTTTGTAATAATTTATTCTAATTGTACTATATCTGATATTAAATTCTAGGTTATCTATTTTGTTAATTATCCTAGCTTTTTCTTCTATGAATAATTCTATATCTAAATCATATTCTAAACCGTCTTTTAATTCTAGTTGTTTCAGGGTTTTATCTATCCAAATTAATCTTTCTTTTAATTGTTTTCTTCCTCTTCTAAGCTGGTTTCTATAATTAATTTCTTCGTATTGCCAACTTTATTTTTCTCTAACTCTTTTAATATATTCTAACATTTTTAATCTGTTTAATATCCATCTGAATAATAACTCTTATTATCTGAGTAATAACTATCTGAATAATATAAGCTAAGATCATGCATATCTTCTAACCATTCTAGACTTAATGATTTTTCATTAAATATTTTTTCCCATATTATTTTATTTATGTCTTCTATTTCTAAGTCTTTAATGATATATAAAACAAGTATCTTAACTTCATCAGATATATAGCTTGTCATATTGTTCATATGATGCTTAGGTTTCTACGAATAACTTTGGATAACTTGGAATTGGATTTTAGTAATTTATGGTTTATTAAATGTTTTATCATAATATTTATTAATTGTTTGTTTTAATCTTAATAATTCTTGTATATTTTCATTAAGGAATTCTATATATTTTATATCCTTAGTTCTCATATATTTTTTAGATTTGTTTTCATTAGTTTTTATATTAATTGTATATTTGTCATATCCGTTTTCCAATATTCTAAATATCCGTAATTTATCATGGTTGATGTGTAGGTTTGGTATATAGGTATTTATAAGAGTAAGTAGACAGGTGAGGTATGTAATTTATTCTAGTCATAAAATATTTATCAAATATTTTTTTCAATATGATTTTTCTTATATCTACAATTTTTATATCCTTAAGTACATACAAAACAAGTATTTTAAATTTATTTATCATTTCATCAGATAAATAAGTATTCATTGATGCTTTTTTAAAAATATTCCCTTCAATCATATACATAGCAAAATATGATCATCTTAGATCACTATATACTAGATTATTCTTAAATAATTATGTTACTCTGTCACTATTAGCATGGTAATCTAGATACTTTTCCCTTAAACAACGACATTACTCTGGCTACTCCCCTATCACGGCTTTCTTGCCTCACCAGTTTCACCTTTAGGATGGCATAGTTCTTAGGAATTTTTCTCCTTTTTCCTCTTTGCTAATAAACTTTGTAACATATTATTCTTCGAATAATTCTACTATATAGTAACTAACATGAACTTATTCTATCATATCATGGTTGTCAGAAATTTATGAATTTATCTATTCATAATCATAAATAAATATACTTGTTCTGGTAGGTTTGATAATTCTGGGCTTTGTTCATCCATAGCTTTTCCATAGAAATATATCTGTTTTTTATTAAATATTCAAAAGTTTTTTGTTTACAAGAGAGGAGGCTTGCTTTCAACACATGAAAGTTTTGCCTTTAATTTAGCCGGATGGCTTACATATTTATAAGAGGAAAAAAGTTATTCCTACTTTACACGTTTTACACGTAAACTATACTATTCCTACTTTTTACAAAAAAATCTTCCTTTTAAAAAGTAGAAAAGGACTAGACTAAACTAGACTAGTATAGTAAGACAAAAACTAGGTCATATCTTTACAAAAGAAAAAATCTTAGGACTAAAAAACAAAAAACCAAAATTGGCACTTTGGCCAAATGTCAAAAACTAAACAATTTACATAACAAAATTTCAAGACTATACATGTCATTTTCTATCTTTTATTATCTTACTTTTTTGTCTTTATTCCTTCATTACTCCGTTGCTTCTTATCTTTTTTCTATCTTTCAGCTGACGTTCTTATCTTCTTTTATTCTAGTTGAACTTCCGGGATAATATTATCTTCTCCATTACATTTCAAACATTGATGGTCTGGATATTTATGTCCAATTATATTGCAATATCTTGTTAATAATTCTTTTGAAATAAATCCTTTCCTAATTGCTCTTGCAGTTGGTTGTTTCTCTGGGTTGAGTAATGTCAGAATCCATTGTCTAGCATCTTTCATATCTGTTTGTCGTAGTTCTGTTGAATTTGAATAAATCATTTGATGATCTCTTGAATAATAGCTCCATATTGGGTTTCCATTGATATGATTATTTGCTAATTCTTGAACAATGGTAGATATTCCAATAAGTAGTTTATTTGCATAAAAATCAGGTATCTTGATTTTAGGTATATCTGGCTGCTGAACAATATCTTTCGGTATAATCATATCTCTGGTTAATCCTATTTTTACAATTTGTATAACTGGTTTGATCTCGTCATATAATATCTCTGTTGGTGCAGTATAAAACCTTACAAAAAATAAATTCCCTTTGGTTATTCTTTTATAAATGGCGAATGCTCTATGTAATTCTGGTATAGCTGTTAGTTCATCTTCATCTTGGGTATATACGGTATTTAATAATCCATAACTGAAATAAGTTTTAACAAAGCTTGGGTTGGTTTTTGGTAACGCGATTAACTTGTTGTGACCTTGCAATTTTTGGGTTATATAGTTTGTGTTTGGTTCTTGGATATTTGTAGCTCTGGGTTAAGGTTTAGATAAGTCTGTATTTTGTGGATATTTTCTATGTATGCTCGGGTTATATGGTTGTTGGCTTTTTTATCTTGGTTCAAACTTTCTCGATATGTGGTAATTTGTGGGGGTATGAACAAGGGGTCTTTTTGTGTGTTTTGGTATAAATGGTTTTTCAAATATCTTATTCATGTTCATGTTCTGATATCTTTGTCCACTAACTCCTTTGCTTGTACCTGCAATTGTAGATTGATAAATGTTATGGGTTTTATGGAGTGTCCCAACGTCTCCTTTTAGCTCTGGAATTTTGATGCCTTCCGATCGACATAGCTCTGCACACTGCTGAGTTAGCTGATTCATAGCTTTAGACTTCAGTTTAACTTCATTAGTCATTAACTTTTCTATTTCATTACCCGTACTGTCCACTTTCATTGAAAGCGTAGTTAGGATTTTGAGTATTTTTTATAAAGCATCATCTTCTATTATATCAGTCTGTGTAGCTTTGTCTTGATACGTAATCTGCAATAACATTTTTGTTAGTACTAATTACTTCAATTGTAAATGTAAAATTTAATATATTCAATACTATTCTCCGAATCTCTTTCGTTGTAACTGAATTTTGTATTTTCTTCGTTAACCATCATCGTACCTGTGTATTATTTGTTCGTACAATAAACTTGTTATATACAATATATGGCTCAAATGCTAATAAACATTTATATAATGAACATATTTTTTTCTATTTATTTCCCATTTTATTTCTGTTTCATTAAACGTTCCTGAGTAGTATCTAAATGATGTTCTAATTTTTCTTCTTCATATCTATATTTAAGTACTTCTCCATAACTATATTCACTAGCATCTGCTTCTACTATATATATGAATTTTTTATTTTCGTCTGTGAATTGTAATTTTGGTAATTCTTTACAAAGTATTTTTATTTTCTGAACTTGTTTTTTATCTTCTTCGTTGTAATTATATTATACATCCTTTTTAAATTTTTTCTGTAATGGCATTAGGTTTTCTGCTAATTTTGGTATATATTCTCTTACTTGGTTTACTAATTCTAAAAATGATTGTAATTTCTTTTTTGTATCTAATTCTTCTTTTGAATTTATTATTATTTGTACTATATTTTGTTGCATTTTTACTCCACTTTATCTATTTGTATTCCTAAAAACTCTATTTGTTTTTTCATAATTTCAGCTTTCTTTTCACTTAAACTTATTTTCGATTTTTCTATTATATTTGTAAATTGTTCTAATAATTTTAAATGTTTCTCTTTAGTTTTTGTATACAGTAGTATATCATCTATGTATACTATACAATTAGGTAATTGTTTAAAATAACTATCCATAAAGTGTTGGTATCTACCTGGTGCATTTTTATATCCAAATGGTAATACGTTTCATTCATAAAATCCTTGTATTACCGTAAATGAGGTTAATTTTTTAGATTTTTCTTCTAACTTTAAATGGTAAAATCCTGATTTACAATCAAATTTGTTAAAGTAATTATATCCTTGTATTTGTCTTATTTTTAATATCTTATTTGGTATTGAATAATTGTATGTCATAGTTTTTGCGTTTAGGTTTCTATAATCAATAACCATTCTACTTTTTCCTCCTTTTTGTTCACTATGTTTATTTACTATAAATGCGGAACTATTATGTTTACTATTACTTTTTTGTATATATTATTTTTCTAATAATTCATCTATATGCATTTTAAATTCTTTTAAATCATCAAAATTATATGTTAATAGTTTCTGGGTTATTATGCTATTTTTATCTATTAACTCAATTTTTATAGTAGTTCTATGTTTTTCCCATCCTTTTAATGGATCTTCACTATATAATTGTCTTAATCTTTTCTTTATTATTTCTACCTTATCTATTGAAAATATAGTTATTTCTTTTTTATTTATCGAAAATACAACTAGTTCTATTGTGTTCTCTGTATTTTTTATATTTTCTAATTTTTGTGTGATTTTTTCACTTCCTTTTATCCAATCAGTTTTCTTTCTTATTTTATTAATAACTCTTTTTGCTCTTACCTTTTGTTTACATGGTGTTGTAAACCATCAGTGTGTTCTAGCTATTATATGTGGGTATAATTTATTTAAAAATGACATTGCTAAAAGCATATCTTTTGATGTTAGTTCATAATTATAAATTTCTTCTATTGTTAATATCTTATCTCATACTTGTATTTTTACATTTCTAGATTTATAGGTAATTAAGCTTCCTTCGTTATTAAATTCTCTAACTACTATTGGTGTTTTTAATTTATCCCATTTACTATTTGGTAAACAATTATATCTACATAAATTGGTTTCTGCTCCTGTATCTATCATAGGCGTATAATATCTGTTATAATATCCTTCTTCTACTACCTTCATTAATACATATATTTTCATATCATGTCAAAACTCTTTTTATTAATAATTTTTCTTTATTGTATCTTATAGATAATTGTGTATGTTCTATATTGTATGGTTTTACTTGTTCTAACAATTTTATTCCTAATATTATGCCTGCTTTTTGCATATCTTCCTTTATTTCAAATTCTATTTTTATTTTTCTAACTCCTATTATTATTTCTTTTTCTGTCGTATCCTTAATGTTTATTAGACTCCTTGGTAGATCTGGACATATATTACTATTAGATTTTATTTTTTCACTTTTTACTAGATATTTTGCTATATAATTTTCTTCTTGTTTTGTGTTTAAGAGTATTAAATATTTTTTTCACTTATTGTTCCTGTTATGTAATATTGAGTTAAATTATCTGTTGAAGTTGTTTCATAATTTGTTTTTTTTTATGAGCTTGATGATTCTGATTTTTCATGAGCTATTCTTTTTGATGTAATTATTCTATCATTTATTATTTCTAAATCTTCTCCTATATCTATGTCTTTGTAACTATAATCATTATTATCAATTGTTTTTACAAATTATTCGAAAGGACTTTCTATTTGTATTTTATTAATTTTTTTTTTTTTTGTTATTTTATGTTTTGTTGTTAATACATATAGATTTTTACATCTTGCTGTAAATATTTTACTTCCTGGGGTTAGTTCTATTCCTGATATTTTCCAATATAATACTAATGATTTATCTATATTTTTATCTGTTATTGCTACTAAATAATTCACACTTATTATAAATTTAAATTTTTGGTATATTAAATTTTTTTTTATGGCAGTTATTATACTTTTTTCTATAGGTTTTATAATCCTATCATCTGCTAAATATAATTCTATTGGTGTATCTATTCCTTCTCTAAAACATGCTTTTATCAATATCTCTGTTTCTCCAAGGTGTACATATTTTATTGGGTCGTTACTTTTTATATCGTTTATTTCTTTATTAATTATTTTTTATGTTACTAGTGGTGTACTAGATCTTCCCTTTGCATAGCTACAGTCTATTACATGTTCCTTTTGGCTTACTACGTAGTATTCTTCCTTTTTTTCTACTAAATATATTTTTTATTGTTGGTATTTTAAATATTTTTTCTACACTTAGGTCTAACTCTTTTCCTTTTATTTCGTCAAATATATTATTATCAAATATTATTTTTTGATCTATTCCTTCTTCATTTAAATATTCTTTCTTTGTTATTATTTTTATATTTTCTTCAGTTATTTGGTTCGTTTTTATATCTTCTTCAATCATTTGATTCATCTAATTCACTATCTATTTCATTATCTGTTTCATTCTCCGAAATTTCATATATATTATCTTCATTTTCTAATTCGTAATCTATATAATCTATCTGCATATATTCTGTATTTTCTATCTTTATTTCTGATATTTGTTTCTTTTTTGGGTTTTTAGGTCATTTACAATCTCTAGCTAAATGTCCTAGTTTTCCACAATTATAACAAGTACATTCTTTTATAGATTTCTTTTTCCTATATGGTCTTTTATGTTTATAATTTTTTACATAATATCTTTTTCTTGGTTTCTTATACTTATATTTTGATTTTTTGTATTTCTTATATTTCTTATGTCTTTTTCTTTTCTTATAATATCTTTCTTCACATCCAAATTGAGGTATTATTTTATCTTTGCAACATGCTAAATTTCTTATTAATATTTTTTTCATTTTTATTTATTCTCTATATTTTTCACATAGATTTCTATACCATTGTTGTAAAAATTTTATTCTTGCTCCTAGGGTATCTATTATTTTTGTTTCATCCCAACTCTTTATTATTTTGAAATAAATGGTTCAGGTAATTTACTAAAATATAATCTTCTTTTTTCTTTACTTTCTTCTATATTATATGTTCCTTTATAATAATATTCTTTAAATGTGCACGTATATTCATCTATATAGCACATATTACAATTGCTAATTTTAACATTAAATTCCTATTCGTATCTTTTTCTTTATTTTGTTCTGCTTCTTCTATTGTCATACTGCTAAATTCATCTCTTATAGCTATTTCATATTTTTCAATATTTCTGTTGGTGATATTTTAGTAGTTGTTGATGTTCCTTTTGTTTTATTATCAGATCTTAATACTTTTTTACTTTCTTCGGCTAGGTTTAAAAACCATAATTTTACTGTTCCTATTAATGTTTTTTCTATATATTCTGGTGTATTTGTTGTATCTATCTTATTATCTAATAATTATTTTGACATGTAGCCTACCCATAGTTGTATTATTTTATTTGCGTCTATTACACAGTCTAAATCTAAAAAGATGTAATTAATTATTTGTTTTGGTGTTCATTTATTATATTCATCCTTTAGATTATATCTTTTAAACTTATTTTTGTAATTATAAGTTGGTTTTCTTGTTTTTGATGTACTAGGTATTATATTTCTGTCTAGAGTATTTACTTCTGTATTTATTAGTTCTAGATTTTCTTTATTAATTACTTCTTGTTTTTCTATGTTTTCTAGAATTCTTGTATATGTTTCACTATCTTTCGAGTCATAATTATTTGTTTCTTCAGCATATATTGTATTTATTTCTAATTTACTGGTTTCTAATTCTTTATTTTCTCCTCCTAATTTTTCTTTAAATTGATTTATCTCAATTAATAATTTTTGTTCTTTACCTTTTTCTTCTTTTTCTTTCTGTCCCTTTTCATATAAATCTTTTAGCATTTGTAGTTCTTTTTCTAATTCAACAATCCTACTATTTTTAGTTTCTTCTATTTTTCGTATTTCTTCTGTGGTTTGTTGTTTTATTTTATCTATTTCTTTTTTTTCGGTCTATCTCTTCGTTTTTCTTTCTATTCTTACCATGGCTGCCAACCCATTTTCTAATTTTAATTCTTCTTTTTCTAACATTAAGTATAAATGTTCACCTATTTTCTTATATCTTCTTCTAAATTAGAAAATACTATTTTTATTTTTAATCCTTCGTGATTTTCATATGTTTTTTCGTCTATTATAAATTCTTCTTTGTTCATTTTATTTAAATGTATATAGGTTATGTTGATATATATATTCTAGACTATCTATTGTTGATTCTAAATTTGATATTTCTTCCCTTTGTGCATTTATTGATTTTTTACTAACTCCGATAATTATGTTATACTGTAATATTTCTATCCTTATTTTTAATTCTTTATGTTTTTCAGATATTATTTGTTTTAATTCTTTATATTTTTGTGATTTTTGAACGTTATTCATTTAAACAGTATTTATAATATTTTGGTGGATATCTAAATCTGATTTTATCATAATTAATAAATTAATCTACAACAAACCTAGTGTATTCCCACATAGTGAGGTCTGGGGAGGGTAAGATGTATGCAGTCCATACCTCTACCTCTAAAGAAGTAGAAAGGCTGTTTCCGATAGACTCCCGGCTCGAGACACGAAATACTACGCAGATACATAGTAAAGCATGGAACAAGATGGCATAACATAAATACGACACCCACAAGTAATAGAAAACAGAGAAAAGTAAACAGATTCGTAATAAAGCATGAAACAAGGTATCATAACAAGAATAATACCCTCACCAAGTAATTCCCTACACTAGCAACCCAAACTGACCGTAGTCTTCTGCCCTAATTCGCGTCCTCCAGATCTTCCTATCTAGGGTCATGTCCTTAGTGAGCTGTAACTACTCCATGTCCCGCCTAATCACCTCTCCCCAGTACTTCTTCGGCCTACCCCTACCCCGCCTAAAACCATCCAAAGCTAGCCTCTCACACCTACGAACCGGGGCATCCATGCCCCTCCTCATCACGTGTTCAAACCATCTCAATCGGACTTACCGCATCTTATTCTCCATTGGAGTCACACCAACCTTCTCCCTGATAGTCTCATTCCGAACTCTATCCCCCTAGTCAGCCCACACATCCAACGCAACATCCGCATTTCCGCCACCTTCATATTTTGAATGTGGGAGTTCTTAACTGACCAACACTCCGCTCCATACAACATTGCCGGCCGGACTTCCACCCTGTATAATTTGCCTTTAAGCTTGGGCGGCACCTTCTTATGACACAACGCCCCCGAAGCGAGCTTCCACTTCATCCACCCCACCCCAATACGGTGCGAGACATCCTCGTCAATCTCACTGTTACCCTGAATCACGGACTCGAGATACTTGAAACTATCCCTCTTACATACCACGTGTGATTCCAACTTCACTACCACCTCATTCTCCCGCCTCACGTCATTAAACTTGCATTCCAAATACTCTGTCTTGCTCTTACTCAACGTGAACCCTTTAGACTCAAGAGTTTGTCTCCACACCTCTAATTTATCATTCACACCCTCCCGCATCTCATGAATCAAAACTACATCATCTGCAAAAAGCATACACCAAGGCACCTCTCCTTGAATACGCCGCGTCAACACATCCATCACCAAAGCAAACAAAAAGGGACTAAGAGTAGATCCCTGATGCAATCCTGTCAAGACAGTGAAATGCTCTGAGTCTCCTCCCGCCGTCCTCACCTGAGTTTTAGCTCCATCATGCATGTCCTTAATTGCTTTGATATATTCCACCGGGACTCCACTCACCTCCAAGCATCTCCAAAGCACCTCCTTGGGGACTTTGTCGTATGCCTTCTCCAAGTCGATAAACACCATGTGTAGGTCCTTCTTCCTTTCCCTATACTGTTCTACCAGCCTCTGTACTAGGTGAATTGCCTCCGTCGTCGAGCGGTCAGGCATAAATCCAAACTGGTTCTCCGAAATAGACACTATCCGTCTCAGCCTCACCTCGACCACTCTCTCCCAAATTAATCAAACTAATCAAATAAATCCAAATATATACAACTTCCATAACTTTAAACAACATAGGCTCTGATACCAATTGTAGGAGGTTGCGGATAACTTGGGTAACTAAAATAGATCCATTAGAATAACCTTATATTTGTAATAAAAAATATACTTAGTGGGTCGTTTGCAATTTTGCTCTATTTTATATTGTTCTTTAATTAATATATTTCGTAACAAAATTTATTTTGCATGACATAATTAAGGTTATATTTTTGTATCATAATTCTGTGTGATCATAATTTTAGTTTTTAAAGAGGCATAAGTTCGACTGATAAAGGGAAAAAAAAAATACAAACTAGCATATTTAAAGGTAAAAATTAAAGACCACTTTATTTGAAAAGTAAAACGAGCAATTGTATGCTACTAAGAATTTTTATTTCTTTTAATAATAAAAAAGAATTTCGAACTTGAAATCCGTCGACTATTCTGATATCATATTAAAATATGTGTTCTTCTTGTCTAAATGTTTAAACGATAATAGCGCGAAGCGTCCACAGTGAGAGAAGAGAATGACCATTTTATTAGTCTTAATATATTAATAATTTTTTAAAGTTATCAACAAATTTTATTTATATACTCAAACATCGAGTTATTTTAATTGGACATGTGAACACACATGATGCAGTGTTCGTATTAAACACTTTGATTTAAAATCTGAAAAAACTTTTATGTGTATTCACATGCGTCTATTTAGGTAGTTAAATTAATCATGTAATATATTATTTTCTTTAATTATACACATCAATCACAATTGAAACATGTCCAAAATTTTATGACTTAGTGAGACAAATGTATATAATTAAAAGATGTAATATATTTTAAGTCGTTAGTTATCTACGTAATGGAACTTGAGAGAATTTACAAAGAGTTTTCAAAAATCTAAATAAAAATATTTTATCGTGTATTTAAATATTTGAATTAAAATAAATCGCAACTCAAATATAGACATAAATTTAAGAAATTGTCGCTGTATTAAACCTTTTATTATTCTTAGTTATATTAGGATAAAGATGTTTCTAACATGTGAAAGTGTTTAGAAAGTTAACCGTAGTTCACGTTGAAGTTTCTTCTCAAATTTGTTTTTATGTATATATATATATATATATATATATATATATATATATATATATATATATATATATTAACATGATGTATATATATGTTAGAGTTGTGACCCGCATTTTGTTGGTCTGAGCCAGAAAGTTTCGCTGATCCATGTTTGCGATTTTCAATGAGGTCTGTGGTGGTAGCATAGGATCGGGCCGATAGGGGGTGCGGGGGCGAAACCCCCACGATATGGACTTTTATGTTTTTTGGGCCTAGGACTTATTTGTATGCACGTATTATATAAGTGCAATTCGTGAGTCGATTTTGATTATTCAGAAATTACGTCGCTCCATATTGTACTCCTCTCCTTTCATAGTGAAGGCTCCTCTACCTCTGCCCGTGGTTTTTCCCGCAAGGGTTTCCACGTAAATATATGTGTTTTTGTTTTCTTTCTACTTGTAGTTTGCTTTATTTCTGCCCAATTTCTAAACAATATATATATTTTTTTTTTAACAGCTATAAATATCTTATTGTTCTTCAGATACTAACACAAAAATTTACAGTTAAAATACTTTTTTTTTTTTTACAAAATTCAAGTGTGTATTATAAGATATATAAATTGCAATGTGCGGCTGTGCATCGTCATCTGCGGAGGCAGATGGGTTTGCACGTGGACCCGACGTTCCAAAGCAATGCAACTCTTCACGAACCATTGCTTGTTTTCATGAAGCAGACTTTTTGGCATTAAATATATGATTTTTCCTCAAATATTGACACGAAAATTTGAAGTTAAAATACTCCTTTTTTTCTTACAAAACTCAAGTGTGATTTAGTATTTCTGAGTGAGTTTGTTGTTTGACAAAATTTGAGGTGCAGTTTTTCTGCGGAAGTGTTTCCATTTTATCATGGGAGAATATATTCTATAATGATAGGTAGTTAAGGAGAATAATTTCCTTAAGAACACATTGTCGGTTCCCAAGACATTCCCTTAGAATTAGGAATGTCTTGAAGATGTGGTAAATACATTGGCTGAAGTTCTTTGAAAGAGGGTTTAATCTCTCCAAGGATTTCCTGGATACTATCAATGTCAGGATGAGGAGTAGCAATTGATTTGAAGGTTGCCTTACTCACTTTAGGAGCAACCAAAATCCGTTTTGTTAAACCAAACCATGACAGGTACGTCCAGGGGCGGCTCAAGCTCGTTAGTGGCCTAAAGCCAAAAATAAATCGGGGGCCTTAAGATTTTGAAGAAAACTAATATTTTTTTTTAAAATTTAAAGTCTATTCCTTAAGATGCAAAGTTGTTAATGTATTTCTTACCAAAGTATTTTGAGAACTCCTTTGTTTTAATTTGCTTGTCTATTTTGATTTGATATGGTGTTTGGAGTTTAACAAAGTAAAGAAAATTTGGGTATTTTAAACTAAAGATATATAGAATATACCAAAATGTTCTTTAATATTATGGTCTTAAACATGTCCAAAAAAATTGAAACTAAAAAGTTGACAAAAACAATATTTTTTTTTTTGAAATGAACTAAAAAAAAAAATAGTACCGAATATTTCTTTTTTTTTTTTAAATCATATAATAAATTTCTTATTGTTAAAAAAATGAGGCCTCTCAAATTGGGGGCCTTAGGCGGTTTTCTTATTCTCTAAGGCGTAAAACCGCCCCTGGGTACGTCCTCACCAATATATCACCTCTATCAGACCTGTTTAGTGGACTTGTATCTTCTGATCTTTTATCTCTTTCTATAAGTTTGGCGGCTTACTATTTTCTAGAAATAGTTTGAACTTTCTTCTTGTTTTAAAGATTTTTGAAACTTATTGTTGAAGTTCATATTGCAACTACAAATTTTATTAACCCGAAAATAACAAGGTATATAAATATTTTTTAGCTCTATACGACACAAATTCAAATTAGTCAGATATACAACGCAAATCCAGATTAATTGGGCTCCAATTTGGACATCAAAATGCACAACAACAATAATAACATAACCAGTATATTCACACATGGAAATAGCCTCTCTACTTCTTTGGAGGTAGCGGTATGGACTATGTACATTTTACCCACCCAGACCCCACCTGGTGGGAATACACTGGGTTCGTTGTTGTTGTTGTTGTTCTAGTATATTCACACATGTACCTCCACCTCAGAGGTGAAATAGAGATGTTATATTCCATGCCTCAATTCGGTACCGCTCTCGCGGCCCGCACCGAAATAGTGCTTTACCCCTAGATGTTCAATCAACGGTTGCGCCTCAACGCATTTCGGGGAGAGCCTGGGAAATTTTTAAAGACTCCGAGTTGATTTTGTTCAAAATCATATAAAGACAATTCCTATTTGATATAGCTATTTGTGCAAGTATTTTACGGTTAAGAAGCAACCGTCTATTGTACAAATTGTGTATTAATTTACTATAACCATGGGAGACTCCCCTTTTGCAAATTGCTGCTTTTATCCGAGTGATCCACAAATGACGCTAATCTCTCTTTTTTCTATCCCTATCCCGATGAGCCGAAAATAAAACTCTCATTTTCTGTTGAGTAATAGTTCTAGTTAGCCTTGAATGAGCCCCTCAAAAGCATGATGCAAATAAATGAATTTTTGCTCTTCGTCTCCAAGCTATATATCCCCGTTTAATTATGGTCATTGAATAAATAAAACTTTGACAAATAACTAATTGATTACCTTTCTTATCCCCCTTCCTAGTCTATTAATAACAAAACGGATTTTTTCAATGTATAAAATCAAAAGTCCAAAGGCTTTGGCTACTCTAACCTTCCTGACCATGACTTCTTTTTTAGGTATTTCACTGCGCAATAAGAAAGAAATAAGAAATTGTATTTTCCTAGGTATCAAAAATAGAGTAAATGAAAGAAATAAAAAAAGAAATAGTGGTTCCTTCGTTTCTATGGTTACTGCTTAAACGATGAGGTCTTCTCTATACACCGGAGCCTTTACTTTATAATTTAATTTAATATATATTTAATCAACTAATTGATGTTATTGGAAACTTGTATAGTTCACACGCTTTGGCTCTACCCATGAATTATCCAATAATAGGTCTTTCACAATCAGATCTACCTATACAGTAACAATATTTAATTATGAAAGTTTGTTGGGTAGCTGACCCTCTTAGTCCATTCTTGCCAGATTGAGAGCCTAACTAATCTTTATGTTTTATGCTTTTAAAATAAGATATTCTCCACTTAATGAATAACTATTTGTTACCAATGGAGAATTTCTTATCATCTTAAATTCAGGTGATTGAATTTACACCAACGGAAACTATAAACTTCATACACAATAGAGGGATATGATAGAGTTTTTTTAAAATAATGAATGGAGTTCCTTTTTTCATCTTATCCCATTCACCGGTACTGATTATTGATGTTGTAAAAGTCGTTTTCTTTCTTTTGTGCCAGCTCATGATCTAAACGAGTCGCACATACACCCTAGTACATGTTCCTCGACGCTGAGGGCACCCCCAAAGAGCGAGGGATTTCATGACATTTCTGATTGGCTACCTTGTATTTCTTATAAGTTGTTTAATAGTTGGCATGTTGAATCGTATACATAATATGATGGGTTGGTTTAGATTGATCCTAACCGAATGATGATGAATTACTTCTATTTAATAGAATATTTAATTTAATAGAATATTCATTTTGAAGATAAAATATTGTTTTCATTGAACCGCTACAAGATCAACAATTCCATAAGCTGGGGCTTCTATTGCTGATATAAGAGCATCTTTTTCCATATCTTCATATACAACCCAGAAGGATTTTCCCGTTCGTTGTACATAAACCCTTGTGAGGGTTTTATTGATGTTACCTTATTTAGACGTTACCTTATTTAGTGTAACAAAATCAACTATTGATTAGCCCTAAATCATGTATCTGATTTTCTTTAATCTGTAATCCTATAATCAGGGATCTCCCCTATCATTAGGCTAGTAATTAGGACACAATTAGGACTCCTTTCTCTGTATAAATATTGTATAGGTTCATTGTTATGATTAATGAAGATTGAATAATTATTTCATGTGTATTATTTCGGTTTTTCTTCCTTTATTTAACTCGGTATCAGAGCTGTAGAGATTGCATTAGGGAGAGCAGCCGCCAATGAATCTTGTATCATCTTATATATATCATTGCGATCAAATAATTGTGGTGCCTTTTGTGTTTCTGGAGTGTGTTATGTGCCCTCATCCCTTGTCATCACCTGAAAGGCTTTATGAGGAGTTGAACGTTTTACTGAACCAGATTTCTTATGACATTCCAGAATAATATGACCATCCTTCTTACAGTAGTTACAATAATTTCACTTCTTACAATGGGAAATGACATGCCCTATTTCCTTGCAATGATAGCATTGAATTGGTTTGTTAGAGTTTCCCGAGGAAGAACTTTTGTATGCAGCCATGGTAGTGTCCACGAAAAGGGAATTTTCCATAAAGGCTTGAGAACCTAACCGAGTTTCTTCTCGAAGTACTTCAGAAACCACCACATCTAAAGCTGGTAGTTTTTCCCTGTTGAGAATGCTGGCACGTAAAGGCTCGAACTCAGACCTGAGTTACATAAGGAATTGGACAGTCCTTGTCCTCTTCGTAGTAGTCATGGAGTCCTTTAGTCCAGCGGCACTAATTGAGGCAGCAAAAATTTGATCTTGCTCTGCCCATAATCTGAGTAATCCAGAATAGAAGCACCAGACACTTTTCTCACCTTGTGTCGATTCTGCGAGTATCCTTTCTAATTCAAATTCTCTAGCCAAATTTTGTTGGTTACCGAGGGTATGTAGATGACTCCATATTTCAGATGCTTTCTCAAAAGATGTCAGTTCCATAGCTATATCAACAAAAATGGAATTGACAAGCCATGTTATGATTCTGCCGTTGTTAGCTTCCCAGATTTCTTTTTCTTCGTCTTCTGTAGGTATAGCCTTCGATCCATCTAGAATACCAAGGAGGCCTTTGCCTCTAATGAAAGCCCTGAAATGGAACTTCCAGATCGGAAAGTTATGTCCATCGAATTTGGTTGACAAGACATCTCGTGGATCCATTCTATTGGAATGAAAAAAAATTGGAGTCGAAGGGAATCAACAAACAAATCCAAATATTACAAGAAGAGTAACAGATGTGGATAAAGAATCCGAGACCAAGATGAATCGAACAAATTTTCTAAAAAAAAAATGAATACTCAGGTCTCAGAGAGAGGAAAAAACCAAGGCTTTGATACCAAGTTAAACAAAGGAAGAAAAACTGGAACAATACACATGAAATAATTATTCAATCTTCATTAATCATAACAATGAACCTATACAATATTTATATAGAGAAAGGAGTCCTAATTGTCTCCTAATTACTAGCCTAATGATAGGGGAGATCCCTGATTATAGGATTACAGATTTAAGGAAATCAGATACATGATTTAGGGATAATCAGTATGTTACAGTAAATAAGGTAACATCAATACCCTCCCTCAAACTTATGTTGTGTATCACAAAGCATGAGTTTGGACAAAAGATAATTATGACTTTTTTGATAATGATATTACTTCGATGAATACTATCTATTTACCTGACCAACCTGACTCGCATAATGTTTCTTTAAATCGTAATAATCAGCCTCCTCCTCCTCAAAATATCATTGACCCTGTTAGACGCTCATCTCGTCATGCTCCTTCTCCAAGACGATATGGATATTCTACAGGTGAATATGGTCGATCATATGCTTTACTAACAACCTTGAATTCTATAGTTGTGCCAAATACTTACATGCAGGTTAGTGGTCTGAAATGTTAGGAAGATGCAATGAATGAAGGACTAGCTGCCCTTGAGGAGAATGATACGTGGGATATGGTGGATATACCATCAAATTCAACAATTATTGGAAGTAGATGGGTGTACTCAGTCAAGATGAAAGCTGATGGATCCCTAGATCGATATAAGGCAAGATTGGTAGCTCAAGGGTACAAGCTGGAGTATGGAATCGACTACGAAGAAACCTTTGCTCCAGTAGCCAAGATGACGCCAGTACGTATATTGCTTGTTTTAGCATCAATAAGAAGTTGGAAGTTACACCAACTGGACGTCAAGAATGCTTTCCTACATAGAGACTTGTAAGAAGTGATCTACATGAATCCACCACCAGGTTACAAACATTTTAGTCCAAATCAGGTGTGTCGTCTTAAGAAATCTCTCTATGGATTAAAGCAGGCTCCTCGCTCATGGTTTGAAAAATTCCGAACTACAATCCTTGGTGCTGGTTTTTCTCAGAGTAGCTCAGATTATTCATTATTTCTACGTCAGTCTGGCTTAGGTATTACTACTCTCCTTATTTATGTAGATGACATGATTATTACAGGAAATGATTAGGTTGGAATCTCTCATTCGAAAAATCTATTACACTCCTCGTTCGAGATGAAGGACCTTGGAAAGCTAACATATTTTTTGGGTTTGGAGGTAAGTTATGGAAAAGAAGGCATAAAATTGAGTCAGCAAAAGTATGCAGAAGATCTTGTTAAGTTAGTTAATCTAAATGATAATAAAAAAGTTCATACTCCAATGAAAGCGAATACTAAATACAAAAAAGAGGAAGGAGAGCTTTTTGGAGATCAAAAGATAATTGACCCCCTCCTTTCTATTGAAGAAAAAGAAAAAATAGAATCTATGAGACTCCAATGGGTAAATAATCAAATTGTCATCCTTTTATTCAGAGGATTTAAAAAATACTATGATGGCTCTGTTGCTTTATATGTTTCTTTTTTCTGTTTTTTGTCTGTGATTCAACAATCCCAAAGTTTCTTTTTAATCCGATCAAATAAGGAAAAAAACTTTTTTTGTACTCTTTCATAACATAAATATTGTTAAAAACTCTATGGTATGAAAACAAAAAAGTTTGTGACGCTAAACCGAACTCTTGATAGATAAGAGAAAATTGGAAATACCCCTTATCTCATACTACTCTCTCGATACAGAATCTAATGTTTTGAAAAAAAACAATACAAAACTTTCTCATATCGAATTTGAAGTGTCATGATTAGTACTTAGTATTCATATGGCGAAGGCATAGTCTTCTTTTTTCTCTCAAATAAAAACCTCATTGGCGCCAAGCGTGAGGGAATGCTAGACGTTTGGTAATTTCTCCTCCGACCAGGATAAAAGATCCTATTGAAGCGGCTAATCCCATGCATACTGTATGGATATTTGGTCTCACAAATTGCATAGTATCATAATAGCCACCCCACGTATCACCCAACCCTCAAGAGAGTTTATAAACAAATACAACTCTTTGGTCCCATCCACGATACTGAGATATACCATAAGACCAATAATCTCGCTAATAATACCTTGGCCTAAAAAAAGTAATCTTTCTCGATAAAGTCGGCTGATTAGGGTAAAATTGTATTCCTTAGGAATCGTACATGCACCTTTTGATGCATACGATTCAAAAATATTGTGAATCAATGTATAGATTCCAGTCCTCATTCTTTTTTCTAGAAAGGTTCTTTCTTACTTCTAACAAAAGAGATTTTCTTTGATTTTTCAATAAAGAGGAATTTTGACTCCTTTTTTATATTTCTGTTTTCGATTTTCCAGTATAAAATTAGAAGTTATAAGAAAGGGTCATTAAACTTATCGAATTAACTTCTCATTGATGTATTATTTCATCGAGATTTAATCCAAACCGCGATGGTATTTTCTTGTTCCTAAATGGGTCTGTCACATCTTTTTAGGTTTATGCTCTACTCCGGGTAAAGATCCGCCCGATTTGGATTTGTACATATAGGACAAATGCTCCCATTACCATTTCTTTTTGTGTTTTTTTTTTTTTTCAATTCATTTTTTACAAGTATTTATTAGAGTTGAGATAACTTTTCTTGAAAATTAGGATCTCTTCACAAAGAAAAAATATGAATAGCAATCATAGATATCTTACCAATCCAATTGGTTTTTTTCTAAACGGAGCCTGGATACTTCATTTTTTTAGTCCAACCAAGCCAATATAAATTATTCTAATTGATAATAGTAATATGAATCCCATCAAAAATGGATCGAATTGCACTTTACGCTCCAAATTTTTTATGATTCAATTTATCGTTTTATCATTTTTGGAGAACGGATGATATCTCGATCGAGGGAGAGAACAGGAAAATACCATATGACCAAATATATCTGACAAGTCTCACTATACGTCAACACAAAATGCACTTGCCTCTCTAGGACCTCGGAAGGGAACTTTTGGAACACCAATAGGCATTAAATGAAAGAAAGAACTAAATACTATATTTCACTTTGAGGTGGAAACGTAATGATTTTTTTATTGTCTTTAGAATGTTCATATTGGTGATTATCGTATTTATTTTATCCATAGATTCTAAAAATTCCTAAAGAAAGACAGAATGAATAAACTCAAATTATTACGAATAGGTCTTTCTAATGATAAGTAAGTATGGACTCATTCGCTCATAGAAAATGAGATCAACTCCCCCATTACGTATTGGTACTTACCGAGTATAGAATAAATCTATTTCTCTTTGTTCCTATGAATAGAGTTGTTTCATTATTACCACCAGAATAGAACACCCTTGATTCGGAAATAATCGACTGAACAAGAACGGCCCATATGATTGTCATATTATAGTCTTTTTCAATGCAATAAGGTAATATAGTGTCCATTTATCTTTGATATAAGGGACATTTTCATGGGTTTTCCTTGGTATCGTGTTCATACCGTTGTATTGAATGATCCCGGTCAGTTGCTTTCTGTTCATATAATGCATAATGATCCCGGTCAGTTGCTTTCTGTTCATATAATGCATACAACTCTAGTTACTGGTTGGGTCGGTTCGATGTCTCTGTATGAATTAGCAGTTTTTTATCCTTCTGATCTTGTTTTTGATCCAATGTGGAGACAGGGTATGTTTGCTATACCTTCCATGACTCATTTAGGAATAACCAATTCATGGGGCGGTTGGAGTATCACAAGGGGGACCGTAACGAATCTGGGTATTTGGAGTTATGAATGTGTACCGGGAGAACATATTGTGTTTTCTGGCTTATGCTTTTTGGCAGCTATCTGGCATTGGGTGTATTGGGATCTAAAGATATTTTGTGATGAACGTACAGGAAAACCCTCTTTGGATTTGCCAAAGATCTTTGGAATTCATTTATTTCTCTAAGGGGTAGCTTGCTTTGGTTTTGGTACATTTTATGTAACAGGCTTGTATAGTCCCAGAATATGGGTGTCCGATCCTTATGGACTAATGGGAAAAGTACAACTTGTAAATCCAGCATGGGGCATGGAAGGTTTTGATCTTTTTGTTCCAGGAGGAATAGTATCTCATCATATTGCAGCAGGAACATTATGCATATTAGCGGGCCTATTCCATCTTAGCGTCCGTCCACCACAACGTCTATACAAAGGATTGCGGTATGGTTCCAGTAGTATTACTGTTGTCTTTTTTGCAGCTTTTGTTGTTGCCGAAACTATGTGGTATAATTCGGCAACTACCCCGATTGAATTATTTGGGCTCACTCGTTGTCAATAGGATCAGGGGTACTTCCAGCAAGAAATATATCGAAGAGTTAGTACTGGGCTAGTAGAAAATCAAAGTTTATCAGAAGCCTGATTTAAAATTTTTGAAAAATCAGCTTTTTAGGATTACATCGGCAATAATCCGACAAAAAGAGGATTATTGAAAGCAGGTTCAATGGATAACGGGGATGGAATAGCGGTTGGATGGTTAAGACACCCTATCTTTAGAGATAAAGATGGGCGTGATCTTTTTGTACGTCGTATGCCTACTTTTGTTGAAATATTTCCGGTCGTTTTAGTAGACGACGATGGAATTGTTAGAGCCAATGTTCCTTTTAAAAGGGCAGAATCGAAGTATAGTGTTGAACAAGTAGGTGTAACTGTTGATTTCTACGGTGGTGAACTCAACAACGTCAGTTATAGTGATCCTTCTACTGTGAAAAAATATGCTAGACGTGCTCAATTGGGTGAAATTTTTGAATTAGATCGTGATACTTTGAAATCCGATGGTGTTTTTCGTAAAAGTCCAAGGAGTTGGTTTACTTTTGGGCATGCTTCGTTTGCTTGCTCTTCTTCTTCGGACACATTTGGCATGGTGCTAGAACCTTGTTCAGAGATGTTGTTGCTGGTATTGACCCATATTTAGATGCTCAAGTCGAATTTGGGGCATTCCAAAAACTTGGAGATCCAACTACAAAAAGACAGACAGCCTGATATAACATTGCTTTGGTATCTTTCATTTTTCCTTATTTTCTTTCTTTTACTTTTATTGACATAGGGTACTAGAAAAATCTTTATTTGAATCAACTTCGTTTTTACTCTTGTTCGTTCTTTATCTGGAAGATGATAAAAAAAACAAAAAAAAATAGGTATGAAATCTATAATTGTTAACCACGATCGAATCTATGAAAGCATTGGTTTATATATTCCTCTTAGTTTCGACTCTAGGAATAATTTTTTTCGCTATCTTTTTTGAGAACCGCCTAAAGTTCCAACTAAAAAGAACTAAAAAGGTGAAATAATTTTTCATTATCTCAGTTGAATTACTGAGCCTCTCAGTGCTTCAACTAGTCTCCATGTTCCTCGAATAGATCTCTTAGTTGTTTAGAAGGTTTCCCAAAAGCGGTATATAAGGCGTACCCAGTAAAACTTACAAGTAAACCATATATAAAGATGGTGAATAGCGTTGTTGTTTCCATTCTTATCATCTTTATATAATTTCAAGACCCCAATGGATCTATGTTAGGATCGTTTATTTACAACGAAATGGTATACAAAGTCAGCAGATCCCAATGAATACAATAAGATTTATGCTACACAAACTGTTGAGAACAGTAAATCTGGTCCAAGCCGAACTGTAGTAGGAGATTTATTAAAATTATTGAATTCTGAATATGGTAAAGTAGCTCCTAGGTGGAGAACTACTCTTTTGATAGGTGTCGCAATGGCCTTATTTGTGGTATTTCTATCTATTATTTTGGAGATTTATAATTCTTCCGTTTTATTGGATAGAATTTCAGTGAATTAGATCTATAAGAACAAGGGAGTCCTTACTTTGAGTCCAAAATGAATCATTTAGAGCTCCGATTTATAGTACATTCTATTTTGTTCTGGTAGTTCGATCGTGGAATTTCTTTGTTTCTGTATTTCTGGAGTATGAGTGTGTGACTTGTTATAATTGATCCTATTGATAGTGCAGAGAATGAGTTTGTCATCTTGATAGAGATGATTCTACTTCGTCAGATATTTATTCTAATATTTGGAACACTAAATAGATTAAGAAATATTTTAACTATGATTCATACTTAATATTCAGACCTCGTGTTTTGGCTCCAAAAAAATTTGAAACAATGAATTCGAATTTCTAAATCGAAAGATTCTTTTCTTTCAACCCCTATTTATATTTTGACCAAAAGCAAAACCTTTCTTTGAATTTTTAGTCATTCTATTTATTCAGGGAATAAGTGATGATCTGAGGATTCTTACTCAGAGAATCCTTGATTTAATTTAGGTTAGGTTTTTTTATTGAATCATCGTGATTCTAGTATGAATCTGAGGTTTTAATCGATTCATAGGGTCTTAACAAGAGAATTCCTATCAATAATAAAGAAAACAAAGAATAAAAGCCATATTCCACAAAAAAAAATTCTAGAAAGAAATAGGGAAAAAGAGATTTCAAGAGGCCCATAAGTATCAAAATAAAGATAAAGACGATTGCGCCAACTTGATATTTTGGTATTATCGCCACAAAGAAGAGCTTTCAGATTTTCTAGAGAAGATGGGATCAGAACTTAATAACTTTAAAACTTTCTATTCCATATCCGTTACAACTAGTATTTGGGTGTTTTTGCTTGAGTTGTACAAGATGAAAGTCTCATATACGGTTCTTAGAGGGGGAGTTCCACCTATCTCAATAAAATATATGATTGGTTCGAAGAATATCTCAAGATTCAAGCAATTGCGGATGCTATAACTAGTAAATACGTTCCCCCTACGTCAATATATTTTATTGTTTAGGGGGGGAATTATGCTTACTTGTTTTTTAGTACAAGTAGCTACTGGGTTTGCTATGACTTTTTACTGCCGACCGACCGTTACTGAGGATTTTGCTTCTGTTCAATACATAATGACTGAAGCCAACTTTGGGTTGGTTAATCCAATTATTTCATCGATGGTCGACAAGTATGTTGGTCCTAATGATGATCCTGCATGTATTTCGTGTGTATCTCACCAGTGGATTTAAAAAACCTCGCGAATTGACTTGGGTTACAGGTGTGGTTCTGGTTGTATTAACCGCATCTTTCGGCGTAACTGATTATTCCTTACCTCGGGACCAAATTGGTTTTTGGGCAGTGAAAATAGTAACATTGACGCTATTCCTGTAATAGAATCACCTTTGGTCGAATTATTGCACGGAAGTGCTAGTGTGGGACAATCTACTTTGACTCATTTTTATAGTTTATACACTTTTGTATCGCCACTTCTTACTGCCATATTTATATTAATGCACTTTTCAATGATACGTAAAAAGGGTATTTCTAGGACTTTATAGATAGAGCAAAAAAAATATATCCTAAATATTTTTAATTAATCATTTATCAGTTGGTGGGGGAATATATAATATTTCATTGATACAAGTATGGATTATTGAAAATAACAAGACATGGATTTGGATATTTCCCTTTAACTATTCATGTCAACTAAATGGGGGGATTGAAGGGAATTTTGTGAAGAGAAAATGGATTATGGGAGTGTGTGTGACTTGAATTATTGCTTGGTTTGTGTAGATATATGCCTGCCACATGGGAATTCACAACCAAATATGTTTTTGTTTCAATCGTCGTGTAAGCCTTATACAGAGGATAGGTTGGTTCGCTTAAAGGGAATCTTTTCTATGATCAAGTCCGAATCATGTTGTACATGAGCAAACTTCGTAAGGTCTAGTATAAGTGAACTAGATAAAATGAAATCTTGATTCCGTTTTATCTAGTTCACTTATAAGATTTAATAGTATGTAAATGTATTCATTTCCTCTTCATTAACACGATCAATACTACTATCGGAACGAAACAAGGGATCTAAAGAAGAAGAGAAGCTAGACTATATTAGTAACAATCAAACCTTGTATGTGTATCTCCAAGAATTTTGGAGATAAATACCAATTAGAAGGTCTGAAACTGATACAAGGAACTCACGAAATGACTCAAAACAGTCCACAAACAGACTCCAAAATAATTCACAAATCACTAAGATCCTTGGACCGATTGGAGACCTCTCTCGGATTCTCAATACAACACAAGAATGAGAACCCAAACTAGATTAACAACACATAAAATGAAGAACAAGAAGACAACAATTTCGTCCAACAAGAACAAACACAAATCGAGAGTAGAGAACAAGAACAACATAACAAGTTCGCAAGAATGAAAAGGATAGCTAGTGAGACAAAGATTACTACAAGATTAAGAACCAAGTGTATTTCAACACTAACCCCTAATTAATGTAATAATCAACACCACACTCTTACGGTGACTGCCAAGGGAACCAACGCACCTCAAGATCCACCGTTTCCAAGCAAAGGTCAATACTAGCTTTTCCAACCCCTAAACTACAATGGTTATTCCAAGCCCTAACTAAGACGACACTAAGGTGTTCTACTCTCAAAGAGAGGACTTTAAATGTTTCAATATTTCATCCTTCATAAAACTAATGAGAGAAGACCTAAAACGTCCTACTTATAGTATATTATAAAAGAAGACAAAAAAGACTACACTACCCTTAATGATCAAGGGTGGCCTTGGTGTGTTGGAAAATAATATGAACTGTCCAAAATGTCCTTAAGATAAGTGACCATAATTCCCTTAATGAAGGAAACCAAAATCGTGAACCAACAAAGGTGGTCCAAACTCGAGAGTCCTTAAGTCTTCAAGGCTCCAAGCAATCTTCCACACTCGGTTTTGTTCAATGGTAGGCTCAAAACATTCCCTCCAAGTATGATCCCATTCCCTCTATGTGATCAAAGCTTGATTCTTCACATAGTGACTTTGAATGATGTCTTCGAAATCTAAGGCGACCATTATTCTTGTATCAGAGACGACCCAGAAAGCACTTGATCATATCATGATCTAATTTGTAAGCCTACTCGGGTCTGGAGTATTTACTTGTAAGAACGGAATTATTTGTTTTGTAATGGATAGTCGCAATTCCATAAAAAAGAATTCAGTCAAATTTTTCATACATTGAACTATTCCTCTATCATATATGTGTATGTGTAAAAACAGGTACCATATAAATATTTTATATGGATATATGGATTTTCATTTGGTTCTTTTTATTCTTGCTCGATCTGGATGATTAAAAATTATCATGTCCAGTTTCCTCGGGGGATGGATCTATAAGAACTCACCTATCCCAATAACAAAAAAATTGACTTGAATGATCCTTTATTAAGAGTTAAGTTGGCTAAAGGTATGGGTCATAATTATTATGGAGAG
This sequence comes from Capsicum pubescens, assembly GCA_030864215.1. Lineage (NCBI taxonomy): Eukaryota > Viridiplantae > Streptophyta > Magnoliopsida > Solanales > Solanaceae > Capsicum > Capsicum pubescens. The sequence continues at coordinate 40,468,201 of CM061547.1, forward strand.
CCTGCATGGCCCAATGATTTTTTATATATTTTTCTAGTAGTAATTCTACGTACTATTGCATGTAATGTAGGCTTAGTCATTTTAGAACCATCAATGATTGGTGAACCGGCAGATCCATTTGCAACCCCTTTGGAAATCTTACCTCAATGGTATTTCTTTCCTGTATTTCAAATACTTTGTACACTGCTCAATAAATTGTTGGGGGTTCTTTTAATGGTTTTAGTACTTGTGGTATTATTAACAGTACCTTTTTTAGAGAATGATAATAAATGCCAAAATCCATTTCGTCGTTCAGTAGCGACGACTGTCTTTTTGATTGGTACCGCAGTCACCCTTTGGTTGGGCATTGGTGCAACATTACCTATTGATAAATAACTAACTTTAGGTCTTTTTAATTTTTTTAATTTTAATTGATTCGATTGTGAAATAACACGACATGTGTATCTAGGAAATAGTTTCTTCAAAGCGAATTCTCCCTAGCTACATCTAATCAATTTAATTCTGAATTTATTTCTAATATATGATATTTTAATTGTGCTAAAGATTTCAATCTATTTTGACTAAATAAGACCAATAGATTTAAAACTTATTTTTTGCTAAATCAATTACGAAATATTTTTCTAAAGTGCCCAATATCTGATTTATATCTTCGCTATGAAAATGTTCAATTTTCATAAGATCTTCTTGTATGTTATTCAAAAGGTCCAATAATGTATATATATTGGACATTTTGAGTCAATTATAGATCCTGGAAGGCAATTGTGATTGGTCAATAAAAATTATTTTCAATGCTATTTTTTTTGTTTTTTATGAGTTTAGCCAATTTATCATGAATGGTAAAAAGGGATAAAGGAACCGTGTGTTGATTGTCCTGTAAATATAAATTGTCTTCCTCCATATGTAAAAAGAAAATAAATAAATCAATTAAATTTCGGGATGCTTCATGAAGTGCTTCTTTCGGAGTTAAACTTCCTTTTGTCCATATATTTCGATAAAAAGTATCTCTTATTTTTTATTTCCATTCCCATAAGAATGAATACTATGATTCGCGTTTCGAACAGGCATGAATACAATATCTATAGGATAACTTCCATCTTGAAAGTTATGTGGCATTTTTATAAGATATCCATGATTTCTCTCTATTTGTAGTCTAACACAAAAATTAATTGGTTCTGCTAAACTAGCTATATGTTGTGTATTATCTACGGTTTCTACATAAGGTGGGAAGATGATATCTTAAGCAGTTACATATCTAGGACCCTTGACACAAATAGACGCGTCAGAAGTTCCATATAGATTACTTCTCAATACAATTTCTTTTAAATTCATTAAAATTTCATGTACCAATTCTTGAATGCCCGTTATGGTAGAATATTCACGTGGGACTTTCTCAGATTTTACACGTGTGATACATGTTCCTTCTATTTTTCCAAGTAAATATCTTTGCATCGCAATGCCTATTGTGTCGGCTTGGCCTTTCATAAGTGGAGACATAATAAAGCGTCCATAATAAAGGCGATTACTGTCTATTCTTGATTCAACACACTTCCACTGTAGTGTTCGAGTAGATATTGTTACTTTCTCTCGAACCATAGTACTATTATTTGATTAGATCATCGAATCTTTTATTTCTCTTGAGATTTCTTCAATGTTTCGTTCTACACACGTCTTTTTTCGGAGGTCTACAACCATTATGTGGCATAGGAGTTACACCCCGTACGAAAATTAATAGTATACCACTTCGACGAATAGCTCATAATGCTGCATCTCTTCCGAGATCGGGACCTTTTATCATGACTTCTGCTTTTTGCATACCTTGATCCACTACGGTACGGATAGCAGTTGCTGCTACGGTTTGAGCAGCAAACATTGTTCCTTTTCTCATACCTTTGAATCCAGAAGTACCAGCAGAGGACCAAGAAACTACTCGACCCCGTACATCTGTAAAAGTGACAATGGTATTATTGAAACTTGCTTGAACATGAATAACTCCCTTTGGTATTCTAAGTGCACCCTTACATGAACCAACACGTCCATTCCTACGCGAACTAATTTTTGGTATAACTTTTGCCATATTTTATCATCTCGTAAATATGAGTCAAAGATATATGGATATCTCCATTTCATGTCAAAACAGATTATTTATTTGTACATCGGATCTTTTGGCAAGTCTGATTATCCCTGTCTTTGTTTATGTCTTGGGTTGGAACAAATTACTATAATTCGTCCCCGCCTATGGATTAGGTGATATTTTTTACAAATCGGATCTTTCCTAAAATAGAATTTAGAATCAGATCTAAACGAATCGGGAATAGACCGTTGGGAAGAGATTCAGTAATTAAAGCTTTATGACTCCATTTTGGTTCTTAAAATTCCCTTGAGGTATCAACTGATGAGAAAGATATTAGACAACCCCCTTTTTTTCACAAATTTAACAAATAGGAAGTTTCGAATCCAATTTGGATATTATAAAGGATTATCAGATATAACACAAAATTTCTCCACCTATTCCTTCTAGTTGAGCCTCTCGGCCTGTCATTATACCTTGAGAAGTAGAAAGAATTACAATTCCCATTCCACCTAAAATTCTCGGAATTCGTTGATAATTAGAATAGATTCATAGACCAGGTCGACTTATTCGTTTTAAATTTAAAATATTTCTATAGGGTCTTTTCCTATTCCTTCTATGTCGCAGGGTTAAAACCAAAAAATATTTATTATTTTCTCGATGTTTTCTCACGTTTTCGATAAAACCCTCTCATAAAAGTATTTGAACAATATTTTCGATAATATTTGTAGATGCTATCTGAACCACCCTTTTTCAATTCATATCAACATTCTGTATAGAAGTTATTATCTCAGCAATAGTGTCCCTGCCCATGATGAACTAAAATTATTGGGTTCTCCAAATTTGATATAATCAACGTGTTTTTCACTTTTTTTTTTTGAATATAATATGAATCATTAAAGATATATGTGTGAGACACAATCTACTAATTAATCTATTTCTTTCAAATACCCAACTAGAAACAGATCACAATTTTATTTTATAATACCTCGGGAGCTAATGAAACTATTTTAGTAAAATTTAATTCTCTCAAATCCCGGGCGATTGCGCCAAAAATTTTGAGTTCCTTTTGGATTTCCTTCTTGATCAATAACAACCACAGCATTGTCATGTCGTAATATTATTCGTTGTCACGTTTGATTTCTTTACAGGTACGCACAATTGCAGCTCTGACTATTTCTGATCTTTCTAGGGGCATATTTGGTACTGCTTCTTTGATCACAACAACAATAACGTCACCAATATGAGCATATCGACGTTTGCTAGCTCCTATGATTCGAAGACACATCAATTCTCAAGCCTCGCTATTATCTGCTATATTTAACTGGGGTTGAGGTTAAATCATTTTCTTAATCCGTTCTTTGAATGCAAAGGATGAAGAAAAAAAAGAAATATTTTTTTCCAAAAAAAAAAGAAACATGTGGTTTTGTTTCATATCTAGGAGCCCTTTCTACATTTTTGTCTATTACATTACGAAATAATGAATTGAGTTCGTGTAGGCATTTGGATGTTGCTAGTGAAATAGCCCTTCTGGCTATATTTTCTGTTACTCCACCCATTTCATAAAGTATTTGCCCCGGTTTAACAACAGCTACCCAATATTCAGGGAATCCTTTTCCTGAACTCATACGTGTTTCTGCGGGTCTTAGTGTAACTCGTTTGTCTGGAGATATATGTACCCATATTTTTCCACCACGATGTGCATTTCGTGTCATTGCTCGTCGTCCTACTTCTATTTACCGAGATGTAATCCAAGCAGGTTCAAGTGCTTGAAGAGCGTATTTATCGAAAGAAATATGATTACCTCGGTAAGATATTCCTTTCATTCTTCCTCTATGTTGTTTATGGAATCTGGTTCTTTTGGGGTTATAGTTGATGGTTGTTTCTGAATTTCATCTCTACTACAGAACCGGACGTGAGAGTTTCTTCTCATCCAGCTCCTCGCGAATAAAAGGATTCCAAAAAATTCAATTTGAATTAAGCTAGAAGAGTCAATCTTAAATTAAGATATATATGTATTTACTGAGTAATACCTTGAACGTGGGCTTCTTTGAGTTTTGATTAAATCTATTAGTAATTTCTATATCTTGTTTGAATAGATAACTAAACTTTTTAGTTTTATAAATAGGAATATAAAAAATTGTATTATTATACCAAATTCTTATTTTGTCCTTTATTGTATTGTACTAAATTTTGAAATAAAAAATAAATTCGCGGGCAAATATTTACTCTTTCAATCCCTATTTCATTTGTAGGGTTAACTCGTGATTTCTCAGATCTCAGAATACATGAATTAATCTCTGGTTCGTTCCGCCATCCCGACCAGTGAATCATTAAGATTCCTTGTTCAATAGAATCTTTTGCATTCACAGGTTCCGTCGTTCCCATCACTTCTGACTTAATGATTAGGTCCGAATTCTACAATGGAAATCAGAATGAAATTGGTTCTTGAGTCAATCTTCTTTGTCTTTATTGGCTCGAAGCTCTTGATTTTTTGTTCTATTTTTATATTTCTATAAAGAAGATTCTTTTTATTATGGTATGAATGCATATTGATGCTTTATTGCACTGCTTTTCATGAGATTTCTCATAGACCTTACAATAAGTACTTCGCTCCCGTTTCGCCATAGATTTTGAAGTTGAAACTTATTATTCTAAAGCTCAATATTCTTGAGCCCCATTAAATATAAATTAAATCACCAAAAGAATAGTTGTAGGGATCTCTAACTTCCCAAAATTGAAGAGGGGGCATTTGATAATTTCCATAAACCAATGGTACTATTGGTTTTTCTTCTTTCTTTTTATCCACTAGATCAACACTCACAACATCAGCAAAGCCAACTTTCTTCCTTAGTATAGTGACAAGCTTTGCTACATCAATTCCTTCACCTATCACCATTAGCTCATTCTTTTCTTCTCCTTCTATAGCTACTTTCTCTAGTCCTGCAAAAATGTTAAATCATTTAACAACAACAATAACGTAGCCAGTGTATTCCCACATAGTGGGGTCTGGGGAGGGGTAGAGTGTACGCAGTGTATTCCCACATAGTGGGGTCTGGGGAGGGTAGAGTGTACGCAAACCATGCCACTATCTCCGAAGAAGTAGAGAGGTTGTTTTCGATAGATTCCCAGCTTAGGACCGATAACAGTATAGCAAATCACAAAACATAAGTGCATATAAAGTAGTAAGGTATGCAGAATAAACATTCATTTATATATGGGCAAAGACATCATTTCCACCCCATACTATACAAGAAAAGTCTAAGTCACACCTAAATTATATAAGTGACCTATTACACACCTTAACTATATAAAAGTGATATTATTACCTCCCTGCGACCCCCATTCTAAGGCGCGTGTGTTACACTTATTTTAGGCGCGTCCAGCCTATTAAATAACAAAAGTAAACGGCTAAAAACATTAAGGATAAAGGCATCGTTTCCACCCCAAACTATAGTCGAAAAGTCGAATCCACACCTAAACTATATAAGTGACCTATTACACACCTTAACTATAAAAAAGTGATACTTTTTACTGACGTGGCAGCGCGTGAAAAACACTACACCACATGAAAGTGGTGGTAGCCTGACAGGGTGTAAATAGTTTCACTTTTTTATAGTTTAGGTGTGTAATAGGTCAGTAGTATAGTTAGGTGTGCGTTCGACTTTTCGGGTATAGTTTGGGGTGGAAACGATGTCTTTTCCCTTTATATATTTTTACTAGTTAGGAGACATGGGCTCAACATCTATCCTAAATTAATAGTATAAAAATAACTATATCAATTAATATGACGTCTTTTGAATTTTGAAATCTAACTAAATTTATTTTTCAGAGTAATTTTTACATATATTCTTATAATATTTTAAATTACTAATTATTGTGATTTATTAATTACTCAAATATATAAAAAAAAATTAAAAATTTAATTAACGATCAAAATTAAAATCTAAAAATGTATAAATTACTGCAAATAAAGAGCGTGGAAAGCAAAATTCGATGGGCTTATATTACTATTTTTTAGAAGAGTGCAAAATTTATTGACCCAATAAATAAATAATTACTAATAAAGGTGCAACGAAGTTTAAGAGGCTAAAAAATACCGATGTCATTGAGGATCAATCTTGAGAACTCAAACATGAAAAGGCGGGCTGAAACCACCAGGCCAAAACATCTTACACATCAAGGAAGCACGCATATTGACCGATTTAGTCATTTTGATTAGTTTTAATGTTGTGAGGTCTTTTAGAAAAAATCGTATGAATTTAGTTAAAAGCGGATAATTTCACATAATGTGAAAGTATGTTTGTGATGTTTCTGCCAACAACTGATATCAGAGTCTATTTGCCGATTTGCTATCTTTACTCGTAGTATCAGAGAGATATACATAATAAAAGATTTGTACAATATATCTTATGTTAAATCAAAAGTAACATTTGAACACTATGGTCTTAAACATGTCACTTGATTCAATATGAATAAAAATATTAAAATAACAAAACTTAATAATTACCTGGTATTTTTGCTGCAATTGATAAAATCTTCCTTTGATTTTTGAACCTACTACATTGGGATTTGTGCCCACAACATTTTACAAAGTACTTTAACTTCAAAAATTCTACAACAAACTTCTTCATTGTAAGATGTGAGTTTCCATTTATAGAAACCCTAATGACAATTTTTTTCTGCATTAATACCACCAAAAAAAAAAAGTCAATCAACAAAATTCAATAAAATGAGTTTTGGTGGATGCCATCAAAATAATTTTTGCAGTTAAACCTCTATATAAAAACATCATTTATTTTCGATGCTTCTTGACTGTTATAATAAAATATTATTATAGAAATTAAGGAAAATGTTCTATTTTCACCTTGAACTATACGCGAAAAGGTTGAGACACAACCGAATTTTAGGAGGATTCTATTTCCCCCTGGACTAATTAAAATCGTATTTTTAACAACCTTAGTGCCTAAGTGGCACATACGACACACGTATGCCTACGTGGACCCTTCAGTGTGTAGTGCCACGCAGGCACTAGGGTTGCCAAAAATACGATTTTAATTAGTCCAGGGGTAATAGGACCCTCCTAAAGTTCGGGTGTGTCTCAGCCTTTTCGCGTATTTTCTCTAAAAATTATATAATACTCCCTCTGTTCCGTCTAAGTTGACATAGTTTTCTTTTTAATAGTCAAATAATATAAACTTTGATCAACATTTTAAAATATAATTTTTCATTAAATTGATATGAGAAAAATTTGCAAATTATCGTACTTTTCTTATAGTTTTGAATATTCAAGTTTTTATTTCACAATATCGAAATAATCTAATCTAATTTTAAAATTATTCAAATTGACTTCTGAATAGTGAAACATGAAAACTAAAAAGAAACAGACGGAGTAACGCAATACAAAATAGTAGTTTCAAAAAGTAAAAACTTAATCGCTATATATAATAAAATATTATTATAGAAGATGACTATTACAAATAGATATATAATTGTTGTACGTACCTTCATTGTTCTTCTTCAATTGATAGAATAATGCACCAATTTATGACAATAATATTCTTAAAATAAAGTTCTATGTTTTATTGATTTTGATTAATTACAAGTGACTTTGTTGTTCTATTTATCCTAAAATCATGTGGAAAAATCAAACAACAATTACATCAAAGAAAAAATATCGCCATCCAACAAGAGCAGGCTTAACGTGTCATGAGTGTTAAACGTATGACATTTTTATCTAAAAGCTTAAGTTATAATTAGATACGATAACATATTTTAATTACAAATTCGATAGAACTCAAAAATATTGACTATAACCTTATATTTGTAATAAAAAATATACTTAGTGGGTCGTTTGCACTTTTGCTCTATTTTATATTGGTCTTTAATTAATATCTTTCGTAACGATTTTTTTTTGCATGACATAAGGTTATATTTTTGTATCATAATATTCTTTAAGTTCTGCGTGATCATAATTTTAGTTTTTATAGAGGCATAAGTTCGACTGATAAAGGGAAAAAAAATACAAACTAGCATATTTAAAGGCAAAATTTAAAGACCAGCTTATTTGAAAAGCAAAACGTGTAATGTTATGCTACTCAGTTTTATTTTTTACATGACCCCTCGTCTGCAAGCCTCATTCTTTTTCATGGATTGGGGAAGGATGGATGAAGTGGAGACTTGCCTCGGGAGTGTTGTGTGATAAGAAGGTGCCGCCAAAATTGAAAGGCAAGTTCTACAGAGTGGCAGTCCGGCTGACCATGCTGTATGGAGCGGAGTGCTGGCCAGTCAAGAACTCTCATGTTCAAAATTGAAGGTGACGGAAATGCGGATATTGCGTTGGATGTGTGGGCTTACTAGGGGTGATAGGGTTAGGAATGAGATTGTCCGCAAGATGGTTGGAGTGGTTTCGGTGGAGAACAAGATGCGGGAAGTTCGGCTGAGATGGTTCGCGCATGTGATGAGGAGGGACACGGATGCCCCAGTTCGTAGGTGTGAGAGGCTAGCTTTGGATGGTTTCAGGCGAGGTAGGGGTAGGTCGAAGAAGTATTGGAGAGAGGTGATTAGACGTGACATGGAGCAATTACAGCTTACCGAGGACATGACCCTAGATAGGAAGGTGTGGAGGACGCAAATTAGGATAGAAGGCTAGTGCATGTGGGAGGGTTGGGGTGGGGGTGCCTTTGGTACGTTAGTGTAGGGTATTACTGTGTGGGTGTCTTATTTATGTTATTCCATCTTGTTTCATGCTTTTATTATGAACTTGTTATTATTATTTGTCTTGAGCTGGGGTCTATCGAAAATAACTTTTTTACTTCTCCGGAGGTAGTGGTATGAATTGCGTACATCTTACCCTCCCCAAACCCCACTGTGTGGGAATATATTACACTGGGTTTGTTGTTGTTGTTATAAGCACATGAATTTTTATTTCTTTTATTAATAAAAAAGAATTTCAAACTTGAAATCTATCGACTGATCTGATATCATATTAAAATATGTGTTCTTCTTGTCTAAATGTTTAAACGATGAGAGCGCGAAGCGTCCGCAATGAGAGAAAAGAATGACCATTTTATTAGTCTTAATATATTAATAATTTTTTAAAGTTATCAATATATAAATTTTATTTATATACTCAAACATTGAGTTATTTTAATTGAACACTGAACACACATGATGCAGTGTTCGTATTAGGCACTTTGATTTAAAATCTGAAAAAAACTTTTATGTGTATTTACATGCATTTATTTAGGTAGTTAAATTAATCACATAATATATTTTTTTTTTAATTAGACACATCAATCACAATTGAAACATGTCTAAAATTTTATGACTTAGTGAGACAAATGCATATAATTAAAAGATGTAATATATTTTAAGTCATTAGTTATCTACATAATGGAACTTGAGAGAATTTAAAAAGAGTTTTCAAAAATTTAAATAAAAAAAATCTAACAAGAATATTTTATCATGTGTTTAAATAGTTAAATTAAAATAAATCACAACTCAAATATAGACGTAAATTTAAGAAATTGTCAGTATTAAACCTTTTATTATTCTTAGTTATATTAGGATAAAGATGTTTCTAACATGTGAACGTGTTTAGAAAGTTAACCGTAGTTCACGTTCAAGTTTCTTCTCAAATTTGTTTTTGTGTATATATATATATTTTAACAAGATGTTGTATATAGATGTTAGAGTTGTGACCCGCATTTTGTTGGTCTGAGACAGAAAGTTTTGCTGACCCATGTTTGCGATTTTCAATGAGGTCTGTGGTGGTAGCATATGATCAGGCCGATAGGGGGTGCGGGGGCGAAACCCCCACGATATGGACTTTTATATTTTTTGGGCCTAGGACTTTTATATAAGTGCAATTAGTGAGTCGATTTTGATTATTCAGAAATTACGTCGCTCCATATTGTACTCCTCTCCTTTCATAGTGAAGGCTCCTCTACCTCTGCCCGTGGTTTTTCCCGCAAGGGTTTCCACGTAAATATATGTGTTTTTGTTTTCTTTCTGCTTGTAGTTTGCTTTATTTCTGCCCAATTTCTAAACAATATATATTTGGTTTTTTTAACAGCTATAAATATCTTATTTTTCTTCAGATACTAACACAAAAATTTACAGTTAAATTTTTTTTTTCTTTTTTTACAAAATTCAAGTGTGTATTATAAGATATATAAATTGCAATGTGCGGCTGTGCATCGTCATCTGCGGAGGCAGATGGGTTTGCACGTGGACCCGACGTTCCAAAGCAATGCAACTCTTCACGAACCATTGCTTGTTTTCATGAAGCAGACTTTTTGGCATTAAATATATGATTTTTCCTCAAATATTGACACAAAAATTTGAAGTTAAAATACTCCTTTTTTCTTACAAAACTCAAGTGTGATTTAGTATTTCTGAGTGAGTTTGTTGTTTGGCAGAATTTGAGGTGCAGTTTTTCTGCGGAAGTGTTTTCATTTTATCTTGGGAGAATATATTCTATAACGATAGGTAGTTAAGGAGAATAACTTAAAAACACACTGTCGGGTCCCAAGACATTCCCTTGGAATTAGGAATGTCTTGAAGATGTGGTAAATACATTGGCTGAAGTTCTTTGAAAGAGGGTTTAATCTCTCCGAGGATTTCCTGGATACTACCAATGTCAGGATGAGGAGTAGCAATTGATTTGAAGGTTGCCTTACTCACTTTAGGAGCAACCAAAATCCGTTTTGTTAAACCAAACCATGACAGGTACGTCCAGGGGCGGCTCAAGCTCGTTAGTAGCCTAAAGCCAAAAATAAATCGGGGGCCTTAAGATTTTGAAGAAAACTAATATTTTTTTTTTTTAATTTAAAGTCTATTCCTTAAGATGCAAAGTTGTTAATGTATTTCTTACCAAAGTACTTTGAGAACTCCTTTGTTTTAATTTGCTTGTCTATTTTGATTTGATATGGTGTTTGGAGTTTAACAAAGTAAAGAAAATCTGTGTATTTTAAACTAAAGATATATAGAATATACCAAAATGTTCTTTAATATTATGGTCTTAAACATGTCCAAAAAAATTGAAAGTAAAAAGTTGACAAAAACAATATTTTTTTTTTAAAATGAACTAAAAAAAAAAAAATAGTACCGAATATTTCTTTTTTTTTTTTTAAATCATATAATAAATTTATTATTGTTAAAAAAAATGAGGCCTCTCAAATTGGGGGTCTTAGGCGGTTGTCTTATTCTCTAAGGCATAAAACCGCCCCTAGGTACGTCCTCACCAATATATCACCTCTATCAGACCTGTTCAGTGGACTTGAATCTTCTGATCTTTTATCTCTTTCTATAAGTTTGGCGGCTTACTATTTTCTAGAAATAGTTTGAACTTTCTTCTTGTTTTAAAGATTTTTGAAACTTATTGTTGAAGTTCATATTGCAACTACAAATTTTAACCCGAAAATAACAAGGTATAGAAATATTTTTTAGCTCTATACGACACGAATTCAAATGAGTCAGATATACAACACAAATCCAGATTAATTGGGCTCCAATTTGGACATCAAAATGCACAACAACAATAATAACATAACCAGTATATTCACACACGGAAACAACCTCTCTACTTCTTTGGAGGTAGCATTATGGACTGCGTACATTTTACCCACCCAGACCCCACCTGGTGGGAATACACTGGGTTCATTGTTGTTGTTGTTGTTCTAGTATATTCACACATGTACCTCCACCTCAGAGGTGAAGTAGAGATGTTATATTCCATGCCTCAATTCGGTACCGCTCTCGCGGCCCGCACCGAAATAGTGCTTTACCCCTAGATGTTCAATCAACGGTTACGCCTCAACGCATTTCGGGGAGAGCCTGGGAAATTTTTAAAGACTCCGAGTTGATTTTGTTTAAAATCATATAAAGACAATTCCTATTTGATATAGCTATTTGTGCAAGTATTTTATGGTTAAGAAGCAACCGTCTATTGTACAAATTGTGTATTACTTTACTATAACCATGGGAGACTCCCCTTTTGCAAATTGCTGCTTTTATCCGAGTGATCCACAAATGACGCAAATCTCTCTTTTTCCTATCCCTATCCCGATGAGTCGAAACTAAAGCTCTTATTTTCTGTTGAGTAATAGTTCTAGTTAGCCTTGAATGAGCCCCTCAAAAGCTTGATGCAAATAAATGAATTTTTGCTCTTCGTCTCCAAGCTATATATCCCCGTTTAATTATGGTCATTGAATAAATAAAACTTTCACAAATAACTAATTGATTACCTTTCTTTTCCCCCTTCCTAGTCTTTTAATAACAAAACGGATTTTTTCAATGTATAAAATCAAAATTCCAATGGCTTTGGCTACTCTAACCTTCCTGACCATGACTTTTTTTTTTAGGTATTTCACTGCGCAATAAGAAAGAAATAAGAAATTGTATTTTCCTAGGTATCAAAAATAGAGTAAATAAAAGAAATAAAAAAAGAAATAGTGGTTCCTTCGTTTCTATGGTTACTGCTTAAACGATGAGGTCTTCTCTATACACCGAAGCCTTTACTTTATAATTTAATTTAATATATATTTAATCAACTAATTGATGTTATTGGGAACTTGTATAGTTCACATGCTTTGGCTCTACCCATGAATTATCCAGTAATAGGTCTTTCACAATCAGATCTACCTATACAGTAACAATATTTAATTATGAAAGTTTGTTGGGTAGCTGACCCTCTTAGTCCATTCTTGCCAGATTGAGAGCCTAACTAATCTTTATGTTTTATGCTTTTAAAATAAGATTTTCTCCACTTAATGGATAACTATTTGTTACCAATGGAGAATTTCTTATCATCTTAAATTCAGGTGATTGGATTTACACCAATGGAAACTATAAACTTCATACACAATAGAGGGATATGATAGAGTTTTTTTTAAATAATGAATGGAGTTCCTTTTTCCATCTTATCCCATTCACCGATACTGATTATTGATGCTGTAAAAGTCATTTTCTTTCTTTTGTGCCAACTCATGATCTAAACGAGTCGCACATACACCCTAGTACATGTTCCTCGACGCTGAGGGCACCCCCAAAGAGCGAGGGATTTCATGACATTTCTGATTGGCTACTTTGTATTTCTAATAAGTTGTTTAATAGTTGGCATGTTGAATCGTATATATAATATGATGGGTTGGTTTAGATTGATCCTAACCGAATGATGATGAATTACTTCTATTTTATAGAATATTCATTTCGAAGATAAAATATTGTTTTCATTGAACCGCTACAAGATCAATAATTCCATAAGCTTAGGCTTCTATTGCTGATATAAGAGCATCTTTTTCCATATCTTCATATACAACCCAGAAGGATTTGCCCGTTCGTTGTATATAAACCCTTGTGAGGGTTTTATTGATGTTACCTTATTTAGACGTTACCTTATTTAGTGTAACAAAATCAACTACTGATTATCCCTAAATCATGTATCTGATTTTCTTAAATCTGTAATCCTATAATCAGGGATCTCCCCTATCATTACGCTAGTAATTAGGAGACAATTAGGACTCCTTTCTCTGTATAAATATTGTATAGGTTCATTGTTATGATTAATGAAGATTGAATAATTATTTCATGTGTATTGTTCCAGTTTTTCTTCCTTTATTTAACTTGGTATCAGAGCTGTAGAGATTGCATTAGGTAGAGCAGCCGCCAATGAATCTTGTATCATCTTATAAATATCATTGCGATCAAATAATTGTGGTGCCTTTTGTGTTTCTGGAGTGTGTTATGTGCCTGTATCCCTTGTCATCGCCTGAAAGGCTTTATGAGGAGTTGAACGTTTTACTGAACCAGATTTCTTATGACATTCCAGAATAATGTGACCTTCCTTCTTACACTAGTTACAATAATTTCACTTCTTGCAATGGGAAATGACATGCCCTATTTCCTTGCAATGATAGCATTGAATTGTTTGTTAGAGTTTCCCAAGGAAGAACTTTTGTATGCAGCCATGGCAGTGTCCACGAAAAGGAAATTTTCCATAGAGGCTTGAGAACCTAACCGAGTTTCTTCTCGAAGTACTTCAGAAACCACCACATCTAAAGCTGGTAGTGTTTCCCTGTTGAGAATGATGGCACGTAAAGGCTCGAACTCAGACCTGAGTTTCATAAGGAATTGGACAGTCCTTGTCCTCTTCGTAGTAGTCATGGAGTCCTTTAGTCCAGCGGCACTAATTGAGGAAGCAAAAATTTGATCTTACTCTGCCCATAATCTGAGTAATCCAGAATAGAAGCACCAGACACTTTTCTCACCTTGTATCGATCCTGCGAGTATCCTTTCTAATTCAAATTCTCTAGCCAAATTTTGTTGGTTACCGAGGGTATGTAGATGACTCCATATTTCAGATGCTTTCTCAAAAGATGTTAGTTCCATAGCTATATCAACAAAAACGGAATTGACAAGCCATGTTATGATTCTGCCGTTGTTAGCTTCCCAGATTTCTTTTTCTTCGTCTTCTGTAGATATAGCCTTTGATCCATTTAGAATACCATGGAGGCCTTTGCCTCTAATGAAAGCCCTGAAATGGAACTTCCAGATCGGAAAGTTATGTCCGTCAAATTTGGTTGACAAGACATCTCGTGGATCCATTCTGTTGGAATGACAAAAAATTGGAGTCGAAGGGAATCAACAAACAAATCCAAAAATTACAAGAAGAGTAACAGATGTGGATAAAGAATCCGAGCCCAAGATGAATCAAACAAATTTTCTAAAAAAAATGAATACTCAGGTCTCAGAGAGAGGAAAAAACCAAGGCTTTGATACCAAGTTAAATAAAGGAAGAAAACCTGGAACAATGCACATGAAATAATTATTCAATCTTCATTAATCATAACAATGAACCTATACAATATTTATACAGAGAAAGGAGTCCTAATTGTCTCCTAATTACTAGCCTAATGATAGGGGAGATCCCTGATTATAGGATTACAGATTTAAGGAAATCAGATACATGATTTAGGGATAATCAGTATCTAATTTTGTTACAGTAAATAAGGTAACGTCTAAATAAGGTAACATCAATACCCTCCCTCAAACTTATGTTGTGTATCACAAAGCATGAGTTTGGACAAAAGATAATTATGTCGACTTCTTGACATGGCCTTAGTGAACAAATCAGCCAATTGATCATTAGAGGATATATATCAAAGATTAATGCTCCGATCTTTAACTAGTTCTCTGATGTAGTGACAATCTACATCTATGTGCTTGGTATTTTCATGATGCACGGGGTTGGTTGCTATTCTGATTGCACTGGTGTTGTTTCCATACAATATGGTTGATCCTTCTAATGGTATGGCATATTGATTCAGCTGCATCTAACCGCATGACAAAGAATCAAAAAAAAATTTCTAATTTATCTAAAACAAGTCCCACACATGAAATTGTTACTGCAAATGGCCATGTTTTAGCTGCATCGGGTATGGGTTCTATTAAACCATTTTCAGAAGTTCTTTGTGTACCGAAACTTACTGCAAATCTTTTATCCGTTGGACAACTTGTAGAATAGAATTGCTTGGTTATTTGTTCCTCTAATGGTTGTATTATTCAGAACATATTGACAGGGAAAACGATGGCCAGGGGGCGTAAGGTTGGCAGGCTATTTCTTCTTCAATCTCCAGACACAAAATTTCATCATTGCTTTCTTTCATCTTTAAATAAAGACATTGAGTTTTCAAATAAAATGTGGACTTTATGGCATCTTCGTTTAGGACATCCACATGCTTCCCGTTTAAACTTTATGTTGAAATCCTGTAATTTGTTGGGTGAAGATTCACTAATTTTTCCCTCAAAATTACCATGTGAGAGTTGTGCAAAATCAAAGAGTCATAAACTTCCTTTTCAATTAAGCAATACTACTTATTCTACTCCATTTGATTTAATTCATAGTGATGTTTGGGGACCTTCTCCAATCATATCTCGTATGGGTTACAAGTATTTTATAATGTTCATTGATCAAGCATTTCGTTATACATGGGTTTTCTTTTTGAAACACAAATCTGAGGTACCAAACATTGTCAAAAAAATTTAAAACCTCATAGAAACCCAGTTTGAGAAAAAATCAAGATTTTTCGTTCAGATTTGGGAGGAGAGTATGCAAATGCAAACCTCACAAATTTTTTTCAAGAAAAAGGCATTATTCATCAACGTTCTTGCCCCTATACACCGGAACAAAATGTTGTGGTGGAACGTAAGAATAGACATGTTGTTGAAACTGCCTTAGCTCTTCTTGATACATCAAATGTTCCAAAAACATTTTGGGTTGAACAATCCAAACGTCTATTTATCTTATAAATAGACAATCATCGTCTGTTATAAAACAAAATTGCCCTTATTTTATCCTTTTTAAAAAATTGCCCGACTATTCACACCTTAAAGTATTTGGTTGTGTATGTTTTGTTCTTCTTTCAAACCATGAACGCTATAAATTAACCTCAAAAGCTATTAAATGTAGTTTTTGGGGGTACAGTGATATCCAAAAGGGGTATTTATGTTATGATTCAACACGTCGCTTATTGAGAATATCTCGACATGTTATCTTCTTTGAAAATTCTTTTACTTATACTAGTAAAGACTCGCGATTGTCTACTACGTCCTTTTTGGAACAATTCACGACTCATGATTCTGCTAGCCATAAGAAACTACTCGTTGGTCCATCGCCAAATTTGTCCTCTGCCACAACAGGTACTACTTATAACTTAGATCCCTTTTTTGATAATGATATTACTTCGATGAATACTATCTCTTTACCTGACCAACCTGACTCGCATAATGTTTCTTTAAATCGTAATAATCAACCTCCTCCTCCTCAAAATATCATTGACCCTGTTAGACGCTCATCTCGTCATGCTCCTCCTCCAAGACGATATGGATATTCTACAGGTGAATATGGTCGATCATATGCCTTACTAACAACCTTGAATTCTATAGTTGTGCCAAATACTTACATGCAGGCTAGTGGTCTGAAATGTTAGGAAGATGCAATGAATAAAGGACTAGCTGCCCTTGAGGAGAATGATACGTGGGATATGGTGGATAGACCAACAAATTCAACAAAATTGGAAGTAGATGGGTGTACTCAGTCAAGATGAAAGCTGATGGATCCCTAGATCGATATAAGGCAAGATTGGTAGCTCAAGGGTACAAGCAGGAGTATGGAATCGACTACGAAGAAACCTTTGCTCCAGTAGCCAAGATGACGCCAATACGTATATTGCTTGCTTTAGCATCAATAAGAAGTTGGAAGTTACACCAACTGGACGTCAAGAATGCTTTCCTACATAGAGACTTGTAAGAAGTGATCTACATGAATCCACCACCAGGTTACAAACATTCTAGTCCAAATCAGGTGTGTCGTCTTAAGAAATCTCTCTATGGATTAAAGCAGGCTCCTCGCTCATGGTTTGAAAATTTTTGAACTACAATCCTTGGTGCTGGTTTTTCTCAGAGTAGCTCAGATTATTCATTATTTCTACGTCAGTCTGGCTTAGGTATTACTATTCTCCTTATTTATGTAGATGACATGATTATTACTGGGAATGATGAGGTTGGAATCTCTCATTCGAAAAATCTATTACACTACTCGTTCAAGACGAAGGACCTTGGAAAGCTAACATATTTTTTGGGTTTGGAGGTAAGTTATGGAAAAGAAGGCATAAAATTGAGTCAGCAAAAGTATGCAGAAGATCTTGTTAGGTTAGTTAATATAACTGATAATAAAAAAGTTCATACTCCAATGGAAGCGAATACTAAATACAAAAAAGAGGAAGGAGAGCTTTTTGGAGATCAAAAGATAATTGACCCCCTCCTTTCTATTGAAGAAAGAGAAAAAATAGAATCTATGAGACTCCAATGAGTAAATAATCAAATTGCCATCCTTCTTTTCAGAGGATTTAAAAAATACTATGATGGCTCTGTTGCTTTATATGTTTCTTTTTTCTGTTTTTTGTCTGTGATTCAACAATCCCAAAATTTCTTTTTAATCCGATCAAATAAGGAAAAAAACTTTTTTTGTACTCTTTCATAACATAAATATTGTTAAAAACTCTATGGTATGAAAACAAAAAAGTTTGTGACGCTGAACCGAACTCTTGATAGATAAGAGAAAATTGGAAATACCCCTTATCTCATACTACTCTCTCGATACAGAATCTAATGTTTTGAAAAAAAACAATACAAAACTTTCTCATATCGAATTTGAAGTGTCATGATTAGTACTTAGTATTCATATGGCGAAGGCATAGTCTTCTTTTTTCTCTCAAATAAAAACCTCATTGGCGCCAAGCATGAGGGAATGCTAGACATTTGGTAATTTCTCCTCCGACCAGGATAAAAGATCCTATTGAAGCGGCTAATCCCATGCATACTGTATGGATATTTGGTCGCACAAATTGCATAGTATCATAATAGCCACCCCACGTATCACCCAGCCCTCAAGAGAGTTTATAAACAAATACAGCTCTTTGGTCTCATCCTCGATACTGAGATATACCATAAGACCAATAATCTCGCTAATAATACCTTGGCCTAAAAAAAGTAATCTTTCTAGATAAAGTCGGTTGATTAGGGTAAAATTGTATTCCTTAGGAATCGTACATGCACCTTTTGATGCATACGGTTCAAAAAAATTGTGAATCAATGTATAGATTCCAGTCCTCTTTTTTTTTTTTCTAGAAAGGTTCTTTCTTACTTCTAACGAAAGAGATTTTCTTCGATTTTTCAATAAAGAGGAATTTTGACTCCTTTTTTATATTTTTGTTTTCGATTTTCCAGTATAAAATTAGAAGTTATAAGAAAGGGTCATTAAACTTATCGAATTAACTTCTCATTGATGTATTATTTCATCGAGATTTAATCCAAACCGCGATGGTATTTTCTTGTTCCTAAATGGGTCTGTTACATCTTTTTAGGTTTATGCTCTAATCCGGGTAAAGATCCGCCCGATTTGGATTTGTACATATAGGACAAATGCTCCTATTACCATTTCTTTTTGTGTTTCTTTTTTTTTTCAATTCATTTTTTACAAGTATTTATTAGAGTTGAGATAACTTTGCTTGAAAATTAGGATCTCTTCACAAAGAAAAAATATGAATAGCAATCATAGATATCTTACCAATCCAATTGGTTTTTTTCTAAATGGAGCCTGGATACTTCATTTTTTTAGTCCAACCAAGACAATATAAATTATTCTAATTGATAATAGTAATATGAATCCCATCAAAAATGGATCGAATTGCACTTTACGCTCCAAATTTTTTATGATTCAATTTATCGTTTTATCGTTCTTGGAGAACGGATGATATCTCGATCGAGGGAGAGAACGGGGAAATACCATATGACCAAATATATCTGACAAGTCTCACTATACGTCAACCCAAAATGCACTTGCCTCTCCAGGACCTCGGAAGGGAGCTTTTGGAACACCAATAGGCATTAAATGAAAGAAAGAACTAAATACTATATTTCACTTTGAGGTGGAAACGTAATGATTTTTTTATTGTCTTTAGAATATTCATATTGGTTCTTATCGTATTTATTTTATCCATAGATTCTAAAAATTCCTAAAGAAATACAGAATGAATAAACTCAAATTATTACGAATAGGTCTTTCTAATGATAAGTAAGTATGGACTCATTCGCTCATAAAAAATGAGATCAACTCCCCCATTACGTATTGGTACTTACCGAGTATAGAATAAATCTATTTCTCTTTGTTCCTACGAATAGAGTTGTTTCATTATTACCACCAGAATAGAACACCCTTGATTCGGAAATAATCGACTGAACAAGAATGGCCCATATGATAGTCATATTCTAGTCTTTTTCAATGCAATAAAGTCATATAGTGTCCATTTATCTTTGATATAAGGGGCATTTTCATGGGTTTTCCTTGGTATCGTGTTCATACCGTTGTATTGAATGATCCCGGTCAGTTGCTTTCTGTTCATATAATGCATACAGCTCTAGTTACTGGTTGGGCCGGTTCGATGTCTCTGTATGAATTAGCGGTTTTATATCCTTCTGATCTTGTTCTTGATCCAATGTGGAGACAGGGTATGTTTGTTGTACCTTCCATGACTCATTTAGGAATAACCAATTCATGGGGCGGTTGGAGTATCACAAGGGGGACCGTAACGAATCTGGGTATTTGGAGTTATGAATGTGTACCGGGAGAACATATTGTGTTTTCTGGCTTACGCTTTTTGGCAGCTATCTGGCATTGTGATGAACGTACAGGAAAACCCACTTTGGATTTGCCAAAGATCTTTGGAATTCATTTATTTCTCTCAGGGGTAGCTTGCTTTGGTTTTGGTGCATTTCATGTAACAGGCTTGTATAGTCCCAGAATATGGGTGTCCGATCCTTATGGACTAATGGGAAAAGTACAACCTGTAAATCCAGCATGGGGCATGGAAGGTTTTGATCCTTTTGTTCCAGGAGGAATAGTATCTCATCATATTGCAGTAGGAACATTGCGCATATTAGCGGGCCTATTCCATCTTAGCGTCCGTCCACCACAACGTCTATACAAAGGATTGTGGTATGGTTCCAGTAGTATTACTGTTGTCTTTTTTGCAGCTTTTGTTGTTGCTGAAACTATGTGGTATGGTTCAGCAACTACCCCGATTGAATTATTTGGGCTCACTCGTTGTCAATAGGATCAGGGGTACTTCCAGCAAGAAATATATTGAAGAGTTAGTACTAGGCTAGCAGAAAATCAATGTTTATCAGAAGCCTGGTTTAAAATTTTTGAAAAATTAGCTTTTTAGGATTACATCGGCAATAATCTGACAAAAGGAGGATTATTGAAAGCAGGTTCAATGGATAACGGGGATGGAATAGCGGTTGGATGGTTAAGACACCCTATCTTTAGAGATAAAGAAGGGCGTGAACTTTTTGTACGTCATATGCCTACTTTTGTTGAAATATTTCCGGTCGTTTTAGTAGACAGCGATGGAATTGTTAGAGCCAATGTTCCTTTTAAAAGGGCAGAATCGAAGTATAGTGTTGAACAAGTAGGTGTAACTGTTGATTTCTACGGTGGTGAACTCAACAACGTCAGTTATAGTGATCCTTCTACTGTGAAAAAATATGCTAGACGTGCTCAATTGGGTGAAATTTTTGAATTAGATCGTGATACTTTGAAATCCGATGGTGTTTTTCGTAAAAGTCCAAGGAGTTGGTTTACTTTTGGGCATGCTTCGTTTGCTTGCTCTTCTTCTTCGAACACATTTTGCATGGTGCTAGAACCTTGTTCAGAGATGTTGTTGCTGGTATTGACCCATATTTAGATGCTCAAGTCGAATTTGGGGCATTCCAAAAACTTGGAGATCCAACTACAAAAAGACAGACAGCCTGATATAACATTGCTTTGGTATCTTTCATTTTTCCTTATTTTCTTTCTTTTACTTTTATTGACATAGTGTACTAGAAAAATCTTTATTTGAATCAACTTCGTTTTTACTCTTGTTCGTTCTTTATCTGGAAGATGATAAAAAAAAGAAAAAAAAATAGGTATGAAAGCTATAATTGTAAACCACGATCGAATCTATGAAAGCATTGGTTTATATATTCCTCTTAGTTTCGACTCTAGGAATTATTTTTTTCGCTATCTTTTTTGAGAACCACCTAAAGTTCCAACTAAAAAGAACTAAAAAGGTGAAATAATTTTTCATTATCTCAGTTGAATTACTGAGCCTCTCAGTACTTCAACTAGTCTCCATGTTCCTCGAATAGATCTCTTAGTTGTTGAGAAGGTTTCCCAAAAGCGGTATATAAGGCGTACCCAGTAAAACTTACAAGTAAACCAGATATAAAGATGGTGAATAGGGTTGTTGTTTCCATTCTTATAATCTTTATATAATTTCAAGACCCCAATGGATCTATGATAGGATCGTTTATTTACAACGAAATGGTATACAAAGTCAGCAGATCCCAATGAATACAATAAGATTTATGCTACACAAATTGTTGAGAACAGTAAATCTTGTCCAAGACGAACTGTAGTAGGAGATTTATTAAAATTATTGAATTCGAAATATGGTAAAGTAGCTCCTAGGTGGGGAACTACTCCTTTGATAGGTGTCGCAATGGCCTTATTTGTGGTATTTCTATCTATTATTTTGGAGATTTATAATTCTTCCGTTTTATTGGATAGAATTTCAGTAAATTAGATCTATAAGAACTAGGAAGTCCTTACTTTGAGTCCAAAATGAATCATTTAGAGCTCCGATTTATAGTACATTCTATTTTGTTCTGGTAGTTCGATCGTGGAATTTATTTGTTTCTGTATTTCTGGAGTATGAGTGTGTGACTTGTTATAATTGATCCTATTGATAGTACAGAGAATGAGTTTGTCATCTTGATAGAGATGATTCTACTTCGTCAGATATCTATTCTAATATTTGGAACACTAAATAGATTAAGAAATATTTTAACTATGATTCATACTTAATATTCAGACCTCGTGTTTTGGCTCCAAAAAAATTTCAAATAAAGAATTCGAATTTCTAAATCGAAAGATTCTTTTTTTTCAACCCCTATTTATATTTTGACCAAAAGCAAAACCTTTCTTTGAATTTTTAGTCATTCTATTTATTCAGGGAATAAGTGATGATCTGAGGATTCTTACTCAGAGAATCCTTGATTTAATTTAGGTTAGGTTTTTTTATTGAATCATCGTGATTCTAGTATGAATCTGAGGTTTTAATTGATTCATAGGGTCTTAACAAGAGAATTCCTATCAATAATAAAGAAAACAAAGAACAAAAGTCATATTCCACAAAAAAAAAATCTTGAAATAAATAGGGAAAAAGAGATTTCAAGAGGCCCATAAGTATCAAAATAAAGATAAAGACGATTGCGCCAACTTGATATTTTGGTATTATCACCACAAAGAAGAGCTTTCAGATTTTCTAGAGAAGATGGAATCAGAACTTAATAACTTTAAAACTTTCTATTCCATATCTGTTACAACTAGTATTTGGGTGTTTTTGCTTGAGTTGTACAAGATGAAAGTCTCATATACGGTTCTCAGAGGGGGAGTTCCACCTATCTCAATA
The DNA here is from genome assembly GCA_030864215.1 of Capsicum pubescens. NCBI lineage: Eukaryota > Viridiplantae > Streptophyta > Magnoliopsida > Solanales > Solanaceae > Capsicum > Capsicum pubescens. Next base: position 40,491,349 of record CM061547.1, read on the forward strand.
AAGCATATGATTGGTTCGAAGAATATCTCAAGATTCAAGCAATTGCGGATGCTATAACTAGTAAATACGTTCCCCCTATGTCAATATATTTTATTGTTTAGGGGGGAATTACGCTTACTTGTTTTTTAATACAAGTAGCTACTGGGTTTGCTATGACTTTTTACTGCCGACCGTTACTGAGGATTTTGCTTCTGTTCAATACATAATGACTGAAGCCAACTTTGGGTTGGTTAATCCAATTAGTTCATCGATGGTCGGCAAGTAAGTTGGTCCTAATGATGATCCTGCATGTATTTTTCCAGTAGTAATTCTACGTACTATTGCATGTAATGTAGGCTTAGCCATTTTAGAACCATCAATGATTGGTAAACCGGCAGATCCATTTGCAACCCCTTTGGAAATCTTACCTCAATGGTATTTCTTTCTTGTATTTCCAATACTTCGTACACTGCTCAATAAATTGTTGGGGGTTCTTTTAATGGTTTTAGTACTTGCGGTATTATTAACAGTACCTTTTTTAGAGAATGTTAATAAATGCCAAAATCCATTTCGCCGTTCAGTAGCGACGACTGTCTTTTTTATTGGTACCGCAGTCACCCTTTGGTTGGGCATTGGTGCAACATTACCTATTGATAAATAACTAACTTTAGGTCTTTTTAAATTTTTTAATTTTAATTGATTCGATTGTGAAATAACACGACATGTGTATCTAGGGAATAGTTTCTTCAAAGCAAATTCTCCCTAGCTACATCTAATCAATTTAATTCTGAATTTATTTCTAATATATGATATTTTAATTGTGCTAAAGATTTCAATCTATTTTGACTAAATAAGACCAATAGATTTAAAACTTATTTTTTGCTAAATCAATTACGAAATATTTTTCTAAAGTGCCCAATATCTGATTTATATCTTCGCTATGAAAATGTTCAATTTTCATAAGATCTTCTTGTATGTTATTCAAAAGGTCCAATAATGTATATATATTGGACATTTTGAGGCAATTATAGATCCTGGAAGGCAATTCTGATTGGTCAATAAAAATCATTTTCAATGCTATTTTTTTTGTTTTTTATGAGTTTAGCCAATTTATCATGAATGGTAAAAAGGGATAAAGGAACCGTGTGTTGATTGTCCTGTAAATATAAATTGTCTTCCTCCATATGTAAAAAGAAAATAAATAAATCAATTAAATTTCGGGATGCTTCATGAAGTGCTTCTTTCGGAGTTAAACTTCCTTTTGTCCATATATTTCGATAAAAAGTATCGCTTATTTTTTATTTCCATTCCCATAAGAATGAATACTATGATTCGCGTTTCGAACAGGCATGAATACAATATCTATAGGATAACTTCCATCTTGAAAGTTATGTGGCATTTTTATAAGATATCCATGATTTCTCTCTATTTGTAGTCTAATACAAAATTAATTGGCTCTGCTAAACTAGCTATATGTTGTGTATTATCAACGGTTTCTACATAAGGTGGCAAGATGATAGCTTAAGCAGTTACATATCTAGGACCCTTGACACAAATAGACGCATCAGAAGTTCCATATAGATTACTTCTCAATACAATATCTTTTAAATTCATTAAAATTTCATGTACCAATTCTTGAATGCCCGTTATGGTAGAATATTCACGTGGGACTTTCTCAGATTTTACACGTGTGATACATGTTCCTTCTATTTTTCCAAGTAAATCTCTTCGCATCGCAATGCCTATTGTGTCGGCTTGGCCTTTCATAAGTGGAGACATAATAAAGCGTCCATAATAAAGGCGTTTACTGTCTATTCTTGATTCAACACACTTCCACTGTAGTGTTCGAGTAGATATTGTTACTTTCTCTCGAACCATAGTACTATTATTTGATTAGATCATCGAATATTTTATTTCTCTTGAGATTTCTTCAATGTTTCGTTCTACACACGTCTTTTTTCGGAGGTCTACAACCATTATGTGGCATAGGAGTTATATCCGGTACGAAAATTAATAGCATACCACTTCGACGAATAGCTCATAATGTTGCATCTCTTCCGAGATCGGGACCTTTTATCATGACTTCTGCTTGTTGCATACTTTGATCCACTACGATACGGATAGCGTTTGCTGCTACGGTTTGAGCAGCAAACATTGTTCCTTTTCTCATACCTTTGAATCCAGAAGTACCAGCAGAGGACCAAGAAACTACTCGACCCCGTACATTTGTAAAAGTGACAATGGTATTATTGAAACTTGCTTGAACATGAATAACTCCCTTTGGTATTCTAAGTGCACCCTTAGATGAACCAACACGTCCATTCCTACGCGAACTAATTTTTGGTATAACTTTTGCCATATTTTATCATCTCGTAAATATGAGTCAAAGATATATGGATATCTCCATTTCATGTCAAAACAGATTCTTTATTTGTACATCGGATCTTTTGTTAAGTCTGATTATCCCTGTCTTTATTTATGTCTTGGGTTGAAACAAATTACTATAATTCGTCCCCGCCTACGGATTAGTTGATATTTTTTACAAATTTTATGAATGGAAGCTCTTATTTTCATATTTTTCATTCCTTACCTTAATTCTTAATCTATTTCTTGAAAGAAAATAAGTTTCTTGAAATTTTTCATCTCGAATTGTATTCCCCCGAAAGGAATGGTGAAGTTAAAAACCTAATTCTTCAATTCATTGTTGTGTAGTCGATAAATTATACACCCTTTGATTGAATAATAAGGACTTACTTCAATTTTTACTCTATCTCCAGGCAGTATCCGTATAAAACAATGTCGGATCTTTCCTAAAATAGAATTTAGAATCAGATCTAAACGAATCGAGAATAGACCGTTGGGAAGAGATTCAGTAATTAAAGCTTTATGACTCCATTTTGGTTCTTAAAATTCCCTTGAGGTATCAACTGATGAGAAAGATATTAGACAACCCCCTTTTTTTTCACAAATTTAACAAATAGGAAGTTTCGAATCCAATTTGGATATTATAAAGGATTATCAGATATAATACAAAATTTCTCTACCTATTCCTTCTAGTCGAGCCTCTCGGTCTGTCATTATAACTTGAGAAGTAGAAAGAATTACAATTCCCATTCCACCTAAAATTCTCGGAATTCGTTGATAATTAGAATAGATTCATAGACAAGGTTGACTTATTCGTTTTAAATTTAAAATATTTCTATAGGGTCTTTTCCTATTCCTTCTATGTCGCAGGGTTAAAACCAAAAAATATTTATTATTTTCTCGATGTTTTCTCACGTTTTCGATAAAACCCTCTCGTAAAAGTATTTGAACAATATTTTTGATAATATTTGTAGATGCTATCCGAACCACCCTTTTTCAATTCATATCAACATTTCGTATAGAAGTTATTATCTCAGCAGTAGTGTCCCTGCCCATGATGAACTAAAATTATTGGGTTCTCCAAATTTGATATAATCAACGTGTTTTTCACTTCTTCTTTTTTTGAATATAATATGAATCATTAAAGATATATGTGTGAGACACAATCTACTAATTAATCTATTTCTTTCAAATACCCAACTAGAAACAGATCACAATTTTATTTTATAATACCTCGGGAGCTAATGAAACTATTTTAGTAAAATTTAATTCTCTCAATTCCCGGGCGATTGCACCAAAAATTCGAGTTCCTTTTGGATTTCCTTCTTGATCAATAACAACCACAACATTGTCATATCGTATTATTATCTCGTTGTCATGTTTGATTTCTTTACAGGTACGCATAATTGCAGCTCTGACTATTTCTGATCTTTCTAGGGGCATATTTGGTACTGCCTCTTTGATCACAACAACAATAATGTCACCAATATGAGCAAATCGATGATTGCTAGCTCCTATGATTCGAATACACATCAATTCTCAAGCCTCGCTATTATCTGTTATATTTAAATGGGGTTGAGGTTGAATCATTTTTTTAATCCGTTCTTTGAATACAAAGGATGAAGAAAAAAAAGAAATATTTTTTTCCAAAAAAAAGAGAAACATATGGTTTTGTTTCATATCTAGGAGCCCTTTCTACATTTTTGTCTATTACATTACGAAATAATGAATTGAGTTCGTATAGGCATTTGGATGTTGCTAGTGAAATAGCCCTTCTGGCTATATTTTCTGTTACTCCACCCATTTCATAAAGTATTCGCCCCGGTTTAACAATAGCTACCCAATATTCAGGGAATTCTTTTCCTGAACTCATACGTGTTTTTGCGGGTCTTAGTGTAACTCGTTTGTCTGGAAATATATGTACCCATATTTTTCCACCACGGCGTGCATTTCGTGTCATTGCTCGTCGTCCTACTTCTATTTACCGAGATGTAATCCAAGCAAGTTCAAGTGCTTAAAGAGCGTATTTATTGAAAGAAATATGATTACCTCGATAAGATATTCCTTTCATTTTTCCTCTATGTTGTTTATGGAATCTGGTTCTTTTGGGGTTATAGTTGATGGTTGTTTCTGAATTCCATCTCTACTACAGAACCGGACGTGAGAGTTTCTTCTCATTCAGCTCCTCGTGATTAAAAGGATTCCAAAAAATTCAATTTGAATTAAGTTAGAAGAGTCAATCTTAAATTAAGATATATATGTATTTACTGAGTAATACCTTGAACGTGGGCTTCTTTGAGTTTTGATTAAATCTATTAGTAATTTCTATATCTTGTTTGAATAGATAACTAAATTTTTTAGTTTTATAAATAGAAATATAAAAAATTGTATTATTATACCAAATCCTTATTTTGTCCTTTATTGTATTGTCCTAAATTTTGAAATAAAAAATAAATTTGCGGGCGAATATTTACTCTTTCAATCCCTATTTCATTTGTAGGGTTAACTCGTGATTTCTCAGATCTCAGAATATATGAATTACTCTCTGGTTCGTTCCGCCATCCCGATCAGTGAATCATTAAGATTACTTGTTCAATAGAATCTTTTGCATTCACAGGTTCCGTCGTTCCCATCACTTCTGACTTAATGATTAGGTCCGAATTCTACAATGGAAATCAGAATGAAATTGCTTCTTGAGTCAATCTTCTCAGTCTTTATTGGCTCGAAGCTCTTGATTTTTTGTTCTATTTTTATATTTCTATAAAGAAGATTCTTTTTATTATGGTATGAATGCATATTGATGCTTTATTACACTGCTTTTCATGAGATTACTCATAGACCTTACAATAAGTATTTCGCTCCCGTTTCGCCATAGATTTTGAAGTTGAAACTTATTATTCCAAAGCTCAATATTCTTGAGCCCCATTAAATATAAATTAAATCACCAAAAGAATAGTTGTAGGGATCTCTAACTTCCCAAAATTGAAGAGGGGGCATTTGATAATTGTCATAAACCAATGGTACTATTGGTTTTTCTTCTTTCTTTTTATCCACTAGATCAACACTCACAACATCAGCAAAGCCAACTTTCTTCCTTAGTATAGTGACAAGCTTTGCTACATCAATTCCTTCACCTATCACCATTAGCTCATTCTTTTCTTCTCCTTCTATAGCTACTTTCTCTAGTCCTGCAAAAATGTTAAATCATTCAACAACAACAATAACGTATCCAGTGTATTCCCACATAGTGGGGTCTGGGGAGGGGTAGAGTGTACGTAGTGTATTCCCACATAGTGGGGTCTGGGGAGGATAGAGTGTACGCAAACCATGCCACTATCTCCGAAGAAGTAGAGAGGTTGTTTCCGATAGATTCCCAGCTTAAGACCGATAACAGTATCGCAAATCACAAAACATAAGTGCATATAAAGTAGTAAGGTATGCAAAATAAACATTCATTTATATATTTTTACTAGTTAGGAGACACGGGCTCAACATCTATCCTAAATTAATAGTATAAAAATAATTATATCAATTAATATGACGTCTTTTGAATTTTGAAATCTAAATAAATTTATTTTTCAGAGTAATTTTTACATATATTCTTATAATATTTTAAATTACTAATTATTGTGATTTATTAATTACTCAAATATATAATTTTGTTTCAAAAATTTAATTAACGATCAAAACTAAAATCTAAAAATGTATAAATTACTGCAAATAAAGAGCGTGGAAAGCAAAATTCGATGGGCTTATATTACTATTTTTTAGAAGAGTGCAAAATTTATTGGCCCAATAAATAAATAATTACTAATAAAGGTGCAACTAAGTTTAAGAGGCTAAAAAATACCGATGTCATTGAGGATCAATCTTGAGAATTCAAATATGAAAAGGCGGGCTGAAACCACCAGGCCAAAACATCTTACACATCAAGGAAGCACACATATTGATCGATTTAGTATTTTGATTAGTTTTAATGTTGTGAGGTCTTTTAGAAAAAATCGTATGAATTTAGTTAAAAGCGGATAATTTCACATAATGTGAAAGTATGTTTGTCATGTTTCTGCCAACAACTGATATCAGAGTCTATTTGCCGATTTGCTATCTTTACTCGTAGTATCAGAGAGATATACACAATAAAAGATTTGTATAATATATCTTATGTTAAATCAAAAGTAAAATTTGAACACTATGGTCTTAAACATGTCACTTGATTCAATATTAATAAAAATATTAAAATAACAAAACTTAATAATTACCTGGTATTTTTGCTGCAATTGATAAAATCTTCCTTAGATTTTTGGAGCTACTACATTGGGATTTGTGCCCACAACATTTTACAAAGTACTTTAACTTCAAAAATTCTACAACAAACTTCTTCATTGTAAGATGTGAGTTTCCATTTATAGAAACCCTAATGACAATTTTTTTTTGCATTAATACCACCAAAAAAAAAAAAAAAGTCAATCAACAAAATTCAATAAAATGAGTTTTGGTGGATGCCATCAAAATAATTTTTGCAGTTAAACCTCTATATAAAAACATCATTTATTTTCGATGCTTCTTGACTGTTATAATAAAATATTATTATAGAAGTTAAGGAAAATGATCTATTTTCACCTTGAACTATACGCAAAAAGGTTGAGACACAACCGAATTTTAGGAGGATTCTATTGCCCCTGGACTAATTAAAATCGTATTTTTGACAACCTTAGTGCCTAAGTGGCACATACGTGGCACACACGTGTGCCTACGTGGACCCTTCAGTGTGTAGTGCCACGCAGGCACTAGGGTTGCCAAAAATACGATTTTAATTAGTCCAGGGGTAATAGGACCCTCCTAAAGTTCGGGTGTGTCTCAGCCTTTTCGCGTATTTTCTCTAAAAATTATATAATACCCCCTCTGTTCCGTCTAAGTTGACATAGTTTTCATTTTAATAGTCAAATAATATAAACTTTGATCAACATTTTAAAATATAATTTTTCATCAAATTGATATGAGAAAAATTTGCAAATTATCGTACTTTTCTTATAGTTTTGAATATTCAAGTTTTTATTTCACAATATCGAAATAATCTAATCTAATTAATCTAATCTAATTTTAAAATTATTCAAATTGACTTCTGAATAGTGAAACATGAAAACTAAAAAGAAACAGACGGAGTAACGCAATACAAAATATTAGTTTCAAAAAGTAAAAACTTAATCGCTATATATAATAAAATATTATTATAGAAGATGACTATTACAAACAGATATATAATTGTTGTACGTACCTTCATTGTTCTTCTTCAATTGATAGAATAATGCACCAATTTATGACAATAATATTCTTAAAATAAAGTTCTATGTTTTATTGATTTTGATTAATTACAAGTGACTTTGTTGTTCTATTTATCCTAAAATCATGTGGAAAAATCAAACAACAATTACATCAAAGAAAAAATATCGCCATCCAACAAGAGCAGGCTTAACGTGTCATGAGTGTTAAACGTATGACATTTTTATCTAAAAGCTTAAGTTATAATTAGATACGATAACATATTTTAATTACAAATTCGATAGAACTCAAAAATATTGACTATAACCTTATATTTGTAATAAAAAATATACTTAGTGGGTCGTTTGCACTTTTGCTCTATTTTATATTGGTCTTTAATTAATATCTTTCGTAACGATTTTTTTTTGCATGACATAAGGTTATATTTTTGTATCATAATATTCTTTAAGTTCTGCGTGATCATAATTTTAGTTTTTATAGAGGCATAAGTTCGACTGATAAAGGGAAAAGAAAATACAAACTAGCATATTTAAAGGCAAAATTTAAAGACCAGCTTATTTGAAAAGCAAAACGTGTAATGTTATGCTACTCAGTTTTATTTTTTACATGACCCCTCGTCTGCAAGCCTCATTCTTTTTCATGGATTGGGGCAGGATGGATGAAGTGGAGACTTGCCTCGGGAGTGTTGTGTGATAAGAAGGTACCGCCCAAATTGAAAGGCAAGTTCTACAGAGTGGCAGTCCGGCTGACCATGCTGTATGGAGCGGAGTGCTGGCCAGTCAAGAACTCTCATGTTCAAAATTGAAGGTGACGGAAATGCGGATATTGCGTTGGATGTGTGGGCTTACTAGGGGTGATAGGGTTAGGAATGAGATTGTCCGCAAGATGGTTGGAGTGGTTTCGGTGGAGAACAAGATGCGGGAAGTTCGGCTGAGATGGTTCGCGCATGTGATGAGGAAAGGCACGGATGCCCTAGTTCGTAAGTGTGAGAGGCTAGCTTTGGATGGTTTCAAGCGGGGTAGGGGTAGGTCGAAGAAGTATTGGAGAGAAGTGATTAGACGTGACATGGAGCAGTTACAGCTTACCGAGGACATGACCCTAGATAGGAAGGTGTGGAGGACGCAAATTAGGATAGAAGGCTAGTGAATGTGGGAGGGTTGGGGTGGGGGGTTCAAGGGTGGGGGTGCCTTTGGTACGTTAGTATAGGGTATTACTGTGTGGGTGTCTTATTTTTGTTGTGCCATCTTATTTCATGCTTTTATTATGAACTTGTTATTATTCTTTGTCTTGAGCTGGGAGTCTATCGGAAATAACCTTTCTACTTCTCCGTAGGTAGTGGTATGGATTGCGTACATCTTACCCTCCCCAGACCCCACTGTGTGGGAATATATTACACTGGGTTTGTTGTTGTTGTTGTTGTTGTTGTTGTTGTTATAAGCACGTGACTTTTTATTTCTTTTATTAATAAAAAAGAATTTCGAACTTGAAATCTATCGACTGATCTGATATCATATTAAAATATGTGTTCTTGTCTAAATGTTTAAACGATAAGAGCGTGAAGCGTCCTCAATGAGAGAAAAGAATGACCATTTTATTAGTCTTAATATATTAATAATTTTTTAAAGTTATCAATATATAAATTTTATTTATTTACTCGAACATTGAGTTATTTTAATTGAACACGTGAACACACATGATGCAGTGTTCGTATTAGACACTTTGATTTAAAATCTGAAAAAAACTTTTATGTGTATTCACGTGCGTCTATTTAGGTAGTTTAATTAATCACATAACATATATTTTTTTTAATTATACACATCAATCACAATTGAAACATGTCCAAAATTTTATGACTTAGTGATCAGACAAATGCATATAATTAAAAGATGTAATATATTTTAAGTCGTTAGTTATCTACGTAATGGAACTTGAGAGAATTTAAAAAGAGTTTTCAAAAATTTAAATAAAAAAAATCTAACAAGAATATTTTATCATGTGTTTAAATATTTAAATTAAAATAAATCGCAGCTCAAATATAGACATAAATTTAAGAAATTGTGGATGTATTAAACCTTTTATTATTCTTAGTTATATTAGGATAAAGATGTTTCTAAGTTCTAACATGTGAACGTGTTTAGAAAGTTTATATATATATATATATATACATGATGTTGTATCTATATATATATTTGTTTTTTTTTAACATCATGCTATAAATATTTGAATTCTCAGTTACTGATACGAAAATTTAAAGTTAAAATACTTTTTTTCTATCATTATTCTGTTGAAGTGATTCATTTTATCCTGAAAGGATATATTTCATAACATCGAATACTTAAGGGGAATAGTTTCGTTAAGAATGCACTAAGCTAGAAAAAGACTAAGCAAGTATTGTCCTAATGAAATGGCGAATAGTTTAGTATAACATTCATTCCTGACCACCGTTGCCTTCTTAAGACTAAAAGCTAGTAGTGAGACTTCTATTTTGCCGCCCTAACTTGTAAGAGCCTCAAAAGCTATGTTTGGTGTAACCAATAGTTTAGTTGGGCTCAGCTTTACTGAAGAAGAAGGGACGAAGTCTCAACTACTGTTGTTTCGGGTGCACAATCTGTATATTTGCACAAACACTTCAACACAAGTTCAAGATTATATCAAGAACACTTATGAAATTTTAACACCTTCAACACAATTTCATCAAGAACTTTCAAAGAAGTGTGTTATTTAAAGAAACAAGATGAAGTAGAAATAGAGTCAAGTCCTCCGAATTCACGGAGTGTCCTTAAGGAATTAATTCCCCTCAAGTACCCGAGATTGCGGAATTTTTCCTCCCAGGATAAAATGGCTTCACAATCAGAATGTAGCGGTACCTCAAATCTTCTGATTTTCTTCGAACTCACTCAACGGGAGATGATCACACCGAATTTTTAGAAGCAAGAGAAATGTTTTTTCAATGCAGAAATTTTTCGTTCTACCTGAGGAAAAAAGTTCAGGTATTTATAGCCATCAAATGCCCATTTGAAAAGGAAGCAATGGTTCATGTAAGAGTGTATCATTTTGGAACAGTTATGTCTGTCCATTCCGAAACAACATGTCTTTTCTGAACAGTCACATCCGATCGAATAGTCACCCCCTTTTCGAAACAGTGTGTCTTTTCCTCGAAGGGTTGTGTCCCTCCATTTTTCATTCACACCAATTGAACCCAACAATCCCCCGCATGAATGGGGAATGACTATTCTTTATAAAACTTTACGGACAAGTATGTGATCAGCAAGGAAAGACTGATTGCATCTGGATAAGTGGGTTTCCCTTTGAACTTTCTGTAGTGAACATGCATCGGATGCACTCGGTCAATCGGTAGATTTGATACCTTTGAATCGTCGAGCTTTAATATACACCTAGACAATACATGTCATACAATCAGTTTTTTATCGTTTATGATTCTCATGTTTTTGTTTGTTTCAGCCATGAACACGTCCTGATTTCATGAGAGCTTAGAGAATAGGCCTTTACTAACATTCTCCTTGAAAAGGATTTCACTTCACCCTCACATAGGTGATTTCTAAACGTTCAATCCTATAGATTAAACTATTTGATCAAATCTGTCAAATTTAGATAATCATTAAAAGACTTCACACCATAAGTCTTATTCTTGTTTACTAAACATTGTCTACATCATGAGAATGAGTTTGGTATATTGACAATGTTGAACCTGTCAGACACAACTCTATTTGATCTCCTTGAACCTATCTCTTGGGATCTCTAGTCTGCTAGGTAGAGTTACCACCATGCTGACTTGTCCTAAGCCGTAAACTCATTCTCTTGGATGTTTTCTCAACTTGCTCTCTAGATAGGCCTTTTGTAAGTGGATCCAACATGTTATCCTTTGACTTCACATAGTCAACAGTGATAATTCCACTAGAGAAAAGTTCTCTAACAGTATTATGTCTTCGTCTTATGTGACGAGATTTACCATTGCACATCATGCTCTCTTCCCTACCTATTGTCGCTTGACTATCACAGTGAATACATACTAGTGCCAATAGTTTGGGCCAATAAGAAATATCTTCCAAGAAGTTCCGGAGCCATTTCTTATTCTTCACCAGCTTTATCTAATGCGATAAATTCTGATTCCATTATAGAGCGAGCAATACAAATCTGTTTGGACGATTTTCAAAAGACTGCTCCACTGTTTGGAAGATTTCCAAGAGACTGCTCCTCCACCTATAGTAAATACGTATCCACTCGTGGATTTACTTTATTCGATCCGATGATCCAATTTGCATCACTATATCCTTCAAGTACCGCTGGATATTTACTATAATGCAAAGCATAGTCTTGAGTGTATTTAAGATACCCCCAAACTCTTTTCATTGTCATCCAATGTGTTTTCTTGGGATTACTCGTGTACTGACTCAACTTACTAATAGCACATGTTATGTCTGGCCATGTACAATTCATGATATACCTTACACATCCCAATACTCTTGCATAGTCCAACTGTGAGTCATTTTCACCTTCATTCTTTTAAAGTGCAAAACTCACGTTCAATGGAGTCTTGGCAATACCGAATTTTAAATACTTGAATTTGTCAAGTACCTTTTCGATGTGATGAGACTATGACAATGCCAACCCTTGTGGAATTCTATGAATTTTCATTCCTAAGATCACGTCCGTAACTCCAAGGTCTTTCATATCAAATTTGCTCTCAAGCATTCGTTTCGTAGCATTTATGTATCATCCACATACAAACAAACAATGACCTTGTGATTTGGAGTGTCTTTAATGTAAACACATTTATCACATTCATTTATCTTAAACCTGTTTGTCAATATGGTTTGGTAAAACTTCACATGCCACAGGTTAGGTGCTTGTTTTAGTCCATAAAGTGACTTAACTAGTTTGCACACCTTTTTTTCTTTATCAGGAACCACAAAACCCTCGGGTTGTTCCATGTAAATTTCTTCCTCCAATTCTCCATTTAGGAATGCGGTTTTCACATCCATTTGATGGATTTCAAGACCATATACCTCCGCCAAGGCAATTAACTCCGAATTGACGTTATCCCTGTTACAGGCGAGTATGTATCAAAATAACCAAGGTCTTCCTTCTGTTTGAAGTCTTTTACTACAAGTCTTGTCTTGTATTTGTCAATAGTACCATCTGCTTTCATTTTCCTTTTGAAGATCTATTTAGAACCTAAAGGTTTATTTACTGAAGGAAGATCAACCAACTCCCACGTATGGTTGCTGAAGATTGAATTAATCTCACTATTGACTGCCTCTTTCTAAAAGGATGAGTCTTAAGACAACATCGCTTCTTTAAATGTTTGAGACTAGCTCGTTTTCTAAGAGAAATGTTACAAAATTCGATCCAAATGAAGTTGACGTTCTTTGACATGTACTGGTCTTGGATTCTCATCATTATATACATCCTCACTTGGTTCATCTCGAGGTCGTTTACACCCTCCACTAGACTATTCATGTCTAGTTTTATACGGATAAATGTGTTCAAAGAACTCAGCATTGTCCTATTCAATTACCGTATTTTCATTAATATTCTAATGTTCGGATTTATGAACCAAAAACCGACATGCTTTACTACTTTTAGCATATCCTATTAACACGCATTCCACTGTCTTAGGTCCTATCTTTACCTTTTTAGGCATAGGAACTTGGACTTTCACTAGACACTCCCACACTTTGAAATATTTCAAGTTGGATTTCCTTCCTTTTCATTTTTCATATGAAATTGCTTGTGTCTTACTATGGGGCATTCTATTGAGTATTCGATTAGCTGTAACTTCCCCCACAAGTTTTACGGTAAACCTGAACTTAAAATGTAACATATTTTAAGTCGTACGTTATCTACGTAATGAACACTTGAGAGAATTCAAAAGGAATTTTCAAAAATTAAATAAAAAATATTTAATAAAAATATTTTATCATATGTTCAAATATTCAGTTAAAAAAAATCGCACCTCAAATATAGACATAAATTTAAGAAATTATTGGTGTATTAAACCTTTTATTATTTTTTGTTATATTAGGATAAAGATGTTTCTACTTTCTAATAACATGTGAACGTGTTTAGAAAGTTATACTGTAGTGCACGTTGAAGTTTCTTTCTCAAATTTGTTTTTATGTAAATATATATTTTTTTAACATAATGTATATATATATATATATATCTAGTTTTTGAATATCATGCTATAAATATTTGATTTTTTTATCAGATACTGACACAAAAATTTAAAGTTAAAATACTCTTTTTTCTTATAAAACTCAAGTGTAATTTACTATCGTTGAGTGAGTTCGTTGTTCGACAGAACTTGAGGTACCATTATTCTGCTAAAAAGATTCATTTTATCTTGGGAAGATATATTCCATAGCCTCGAATACTTGAGGTGAATAATTTTCCTAAGGACACACTGTGAATTCAGTGAACTTTGAATCTTCTAATATTCATCTCTTTCTATAAGTTTGGTTTACTATTTTCTAGAAATAGTTTGAACTTCCTTATTGTTCTAAAGTTTATTTAAACTTGTTGAAGTTCAGGTCGTAAATACAGATTTTATTAACTCAAAAATAACAGAGATAAAAATATTTTTTTGGTTTTATACGACACGAATTTCAAATTAGTCAGGATATACAATGCAAATTCAGATTAATTGGGCTTCAATTTGGACATCAAAATACACAACAACAATAATAACATAACCAGTATATTCACACATGTACCTCCACCTCAGATGTGAAGTAAAGAGGTTATTTCCGATAAACTCCCAGCTCAGGACAACAACAGTGTAGAAAAGAACGTAATATAAGTACAAGAAACAATATGTAGTACCAAAATAAAGGATATTATCATAAATAAGACTACCACAGAATAATACGACAATCAATTCACCAACACAATAGGCATCACCAAAACAGAACAAGAAACTACGAGCGTAGCATGACGACTACTACTACTATGACTACTTGTACAGATAACAAGACAAAGCACTCTTACCTACCATTCACGAGTCACGACGCTCATTCTTACTAGTCTTTTATCCTAATTCGCGTCCTCGATACCTACATCAAATATCGAATGAATTAAATAAAAACTGAAAAAGAATCAAAAATACTCTTGAACTATTTCAAATGGAGCAAAAATACATTCAATTTTTTTCTTTTTTGCTAAAAACTACCCTCCATTAATTTTTTGGCTCAAAAATACCCCCCTCTAATAAAATTCACTAAACTGTTCACGTGGATAAATAAGGTCACTTGATCAGTCCACATCAACAGTCACGGAAAAAAATCATCTCATTTAATACCACTAACCATCAATCCACTAACCACGCCGAAAATTTCCCAAACTACTTATTTTTGTTAGATTAAAATTTTCCATGTGACTGCTGATATGGACTGAGCAAGTGGTATTTTTATCGATGTGGACAATTCGGTCAATTCGGTACATTTTGTTAGAAAGAGGAGTATTTTTTAGCCAAAACAATTAACGGGTTACTTTTGACCCTTTTTGAAATTAAAAAAAAAAAAAAAGAGAAAATATGACCGTTAGAGACCACCTTAAACAAAAGCCAGAAACATTTCAAAATATGCCATTAATAATAATTACTACCTAAATCTAATCATTAAATTCCAATCCAAGAATTGGATTCCCCATTAATGTTACCAAAATCCAATTACCATATACAATTCTTAACAAATCAAAACTTCCCTTTTCCTCCAATTTTTTTTTTGCACCTAAGTTCTGTTTGTCACACATTTTTCAGGTGAAAAAAAAGTAGCCATTAACATTTTTTTCACCTTAGACTCGTTACATTGTTCGATTGAAGAAGTGGGGTTGTCGATAAAATGGCGAAAAGGGGTGTTGAAGAGATGAGAAATGAAATGGTGGTGGAAGCTGAAGGGGAGGTGAAAATGGAGAATTTTGAAAAGAGTGATGTTGAAGCTCATCCTTATGCATTTCATGTTTCTGGTCCAAGAAATGTTGCTTCTCCAAATTGGAGAGATCTTATTAGTTCCAGTTGGTTAGTGCTTTTGTTCTCTTTGTGTGTTCATTTTCTTGTTTTGTGTGCAAAGTTTCAAGTTTTATTTGTAGCTGATGATTGAGTGTTGTTGTTTCAGCGTTTGGGGATTTTGAGACCCTTTTCTTGATTTCAGATTTCATTGTTTAACTGATTAGGATAGAGGGTTGGTAGTTAGCAGTGCATTGTCTTGCTGTCCGTTCATATTAGTAGTCGTAGTATATGATTGAGTGTTGTTGCTTCAGTGTTTGGAGATTTTAAGACCCTTTTCTTGATTTCAGATTTCATAGTTTAACTGATTAGGATAGAAGGTTGGTAGTTAGCAGTGCGTTGTCTTGCTGTCCGTTCACATTAGTGGTCGAAGTATTGCTCATGTAGAATGTAGTTTCACCTTAGACTCGTTACGTTGTTTGATTGTTGAAGTGGAGTTGTCGATAAAATGGCGAAAGGGGTGTTGAAGAGATGAGAAATGAAATGGTGGTGGAAGCTGAAGGGGAGGTGAAAATGGAGAATTTTGAAAAGAGTGATGTTGAAGCTCATCCTTATGCATTTCATGTTTCTGGTCCAAGAAATGTTGCTTCTCCAAATTGGAGAGATCTTATTAGTTCCAGTTGGTTAGTGCTTTTGTTCTCTTTGTGTGTTCATTTTCTTGTTTTGTGTGCAAAGTTTCAAGCTTTATTAGTCTTTGTAGCTGATGATTGAGTGTTGTTGTTTCAGCATTTGGGGATTTTGAGACCCTTTTCTTGATTTCAGATTTCATTGTTTAACTGATTAGGATAGAAGGTTGGTAGTTAGCAGTGCGTTGTCTTGCTGTCCGTTCATATTAGTGGTCGTAGTATATGATTGAGTGTGGTTGCTTCAGTGTTTGAGGATTTTGAGACCCTTTTCTTGATTTCAGATTTCATAGTTTAACTGATTAGGATAGAAGGTTGGTAGTTAGCAGTGCGTTGTCTTGCTGTCCGTTCACATTAGTGGTCGTAGTATATGATTGAGTGAGGTTGTTTCAGTGTTTGAGGATTTTGAGACCCTTTTCTTGATTTCAGATTTCATAGTTTAACTGATTAGGATAGAAGGTCAGTAGTTAGCAGTGCGTTGTCTTGCTGTCCGTTCACATTAGTGGTCGTAGTATTGCTCATCTAGAATGTATTTTCACCTTAGACTCGTTACGTTGTTTGATTGTTGAAGTGGAGTTGTCGATAAAATGGCGAAAAGGGGTGTTGAGGAGATGAAAAATGAAATGGTTGTGGAAGCTGAAGGGGAGGTGAAAATGGATAATTTCGAAAAGAGTGATGTTGAAGCTCATCCTTAGGCATTTCATGTTTCTGGACCAAGAAGCGTCTTCTCCAAATTGGAGAGATCTTATTAGTTCCAGTTGGTTAGTGCTTTTGTCTCTGCGTGTGTTCGTTTTCTTGATTTGATTTCAAAGTTTCAAGCTTTAGTTCTATAGCTGAAGATTGAGTGTGCTTGTTTCAGTGTTTGGGGATTTTGAACAGTGGATTTGAGACCTTTTTCTTGATTTGATTTAACTGTTTATTTGGTTTGATTTGGTTCGTCTTGTGGTTTAACCTATATCTAGCTGATACTGATTCTAAACGATTGGTGTTCTCCTCATTTGCTTTCGAAGTTTCAAGCTTTTAGTCTTGTAGCTGATGATATAGAGTGTGCTTGCGTCTATCTTGTGTTAACTGAAATCTAGATGAAGCTGATTCTTATTCTGTTGGATTATCGCTCGTAGGTATGGCCTCTTGAGCAATCCTCACATTTTGAGCATGTTTTTGCATTGAGTTGGACCAAGGTCCATTTTTTTGTATAATGGTTTCGGAGCTAGGCCCACCCAATGTTGAGCTCCTTGGCAGGTGTGGGCGAGCGGGGGGGGGGGGGGGGGTTGTTGAATTATCCCACGTTGGTGTGACGGGAGGCAAATTTGTCTCCTTATATGGTGTTGGACAATCCTCGCCTCTTGAGGGGGGGGGGGGTTGTTGAATTATCCCACGTTGGTGTGACGGGAGGCAAATTTGTCTCCTTATATGGTGTTGGACAATCCTCGCCTCTTGAGGGGGGGGGGGGTTGTTGAATTATCCCACGTTGGTGTGACGGGAGGCAAATTTGTCTCCTTATATGGTGTTGGACAATCCTCGCCTCTTGAGCTACTTTTTGGGGTTGATTTAGGCACAATGTCGATTTTCTTATCATCTTCTAAGGATCCCGTTTCTCATTACATATTTATGTTCTTGCCTTAGGCTTCCAATTGAATTTAGTTGGTGTTGCTCAGCCAATTGTCCTGTTATATCTGAAATTATAGTCAGTGGACGATCTTCTTATGTTCTTCTAGCTGGAAACTATTTCTTCCGACCTACAATCTTTTAAAATTCAGGCATCTCTCGCAAAAAACAGGCAAATCTGTGCACCTAGACTAGTTCCACGAGGTACCTACAACCTCACGCCAGCACTAGCACCGAGTATGAATAGGTTAATTTTGGGTGAATCTACAACATAATCTTCTTAGCTAATTCTGTGCACCTAGACTTGTTCCACGAGGTACCTACAACCTCGCACCAGCACTACTAGTACCGAGTATGAATAGGTTTATTTTGAGTGAATCTACAACGTAATCTGACTTACTCTTAGTAAAAACTCTACTGTTAAAAGATCAATGATCATGCATGTGACTGTCGATGTCTATTTTTTGTTTATTTCATTATTAAACTGGTATCTTGATATAGCTCTTTAGTTCACTCATTCACTTAAATATCTTGTGGTTTTGTCCAATTTTTGGGTTATCGCTTTTCGTTGTCAATGTTCAACTACTATCTAGATGTGTATGTTGCTCAGACTCTCCGAAGTGTCAGATTCTCCAAATATGTACTACTTTTGGAGGATCTCCCGGCATGCACCGAGAGTCATTTTTGAAGAGTCCGATCAACATAAAACTTCTCACAGTGCTCCTGATCTAACATTAAGTATCAAGTTATTGTTGTTTTCTTATGTAAAAACTATTAGATGATTCGACTCTAACGCGAAATGAGAAATTCGATTGAACAGGAAGGATGCTAACTACAAAAGAACAGTAATGGCCTGCTTTGTTCAAGCAGTTTACCTTCTTGAGATCGACAGACAAGAAAACAGGACAGAAGAAAATGCACTTGCTCCGAAATGGTTGATACCTTTCAAGTACAAGTTAGTCGAGACCTTAAACGACGAAAGAGATGGATCCATTTTCGGTGCAATCTTGGAATGGGATAGATCTGCAGCACTGTCTGATTTCGTGCTCATCAGACCGAGCGGTGCGCCAAGGGCTGTCGTGGCCTTAAGAGGAACACTTCTCAAAAGCCAAACGATGAGAAGGGATATCGAAGATGATCTCCGTTTCTTCGCTTGGGAAAGTCTGAAAGGTTCTGTGAGATTCAGTACAGCCTTCAACGCTCTAAAATCAATCGCCACAAAGTACGGCAGCAGCAACGTGTGTATCGTAGGTCATTCACTCGGAGCTGGATTCGCTCTCCAAGTTGGAAAAGCGTTAGCGAAAGAAGGGATACATGTCGAGGCACATCTGTTCAATCCACCCTCGGTTTCACTCGCTATGAGCTTGAGAAACATAGGAGAAAAAGCCGGAATCGCGTGGAAAAGGCTGAAATCAATGCTCCCATCGAATCATGACACTCAAGCGAGCTACGAGGAAAATGATGCAGCATCATTTCGGATAGGTCTAAAGCAATGGATACCACATTTGTACATCAACAATAGTGATTACATATGCTGCTCTTACACAGATCAAGAAAATGGTTTACGCGACGAAAATGAAGCTGATAAGGAGAATGCAAAACCAAGAAATGGCCAACAACAAGTTGTTGCTGCTGCTAAGCTTTTTTTGTCATCTAACAAAGGGAAACAAAAGTTTCTTGAAGCACATGGATTGGAACAATGGTGGTCTGATAATTTGGAACTACAAATGGCTATTAGTAACAGCAAGCTCATTAGCCAACAGTTGAAATCTTTGTACACTCTTCCTGCTTCTCAACTAACACAAGCGAACCACGGCCGATGAACGAAAGCGCTTCCATATACACCTGCTGGCTCGGACTCTCCAATAATGTCATGGGGTGCATGCGTTTTGGATCCTGGAAGTAGTAGTGTACTTTTGAAGGATCCAACGTGTTCGAGCAACATATATAGTCATCCCTATGTTGCTCGGACTCTCCAAAAATGTCATGGGTGCGTTTTGGATACTCGGAAGTAGTGTATTTTTGAAGGATCCGACGTGTTCGAGCAACATATATAGGGATTGTTTCCCAACTCAGCATGTATGTGTTCATTTTTTCTGTTCATCCATATATATATTAATCTCCTTGCTATGGGAGATTAATAATGATAAGATTGTTATACATGTGTTATTTAATAATGCTAATCGAAGATTGTATTAGTTATGGTGAGATTATAATTTTTTTTTCTAATGAGGCCAACCGACCAGGGACGGAGCTACCCTTTGCTGAGGTTCATCGAAAAATTATGCTATATATGACCCTTTGCCGAGGGGGTTCATCGAAAAATTATGCTATATATGCATGGTTAAAATTATTTTTTATGTATATATATTAGATGTTGAACCCCTTCGGTTAGTTTGTGTGTCACTTATGAACCCCCTTAGTGAATATCCTGGCTCCGCCACTGCAACCGACCACTAATATATCTCATGCGAGATTTTGTGCTTGGAGTTGATTATTTCAAACCACAATTAAACAACACGTAAGATTTTATATTTTGAAATTATAAAATACAAATTAATAAAAATATAATGTTTTTATTTGAATAAAGTTTGTGTTAAATTAAAAAAAAAAAAAGAAACAGAAGAAAATTGAAGTGACATTTCAAACCACAATTAAACAACACGTAAGATTTTATATTTTGAAATTATAAAATACAAATTAATAAAAATATAATTTTTTTATTTGAATAAAGTTTGCGTTAAATTAAAAAAAAAAAAAAACAGAAGAAAATTGAAGTGACATTTGATTAAAAAACGTAAACGACTCTGCTGGGGATCGAACCCAGAATCTCTGGTTCCGTAGACCAGCGCCTTATCCATTGGGCCACAGAGTCCTTTGTTGATATGCAGTTGAACTATTATTAATAAATTATAATGAGCTCCTACTTCCAGCCATATCGATGACTCGCAAGAATTCCTACTTTCAACCGTATCGACAATTCATAAGAATTCCTACTTTCAACCATATCGAGGACTCGTAAGAATCACCTCCATAAGGGATAGTTTTGAACCACTATCACTAAATCATAATGAGTTTCTACTTTCAACTATATCGACGACTCGCAAGAATTCCTACTTCCAGCTGTATCGAGGACTTGCAAGAATGACTTCCATAAGGTATAGTTTTGAACCACTATTCTAAATCATAATGAGTTCCTACTTCCAACCGTATCGACGACTTATAAGAATGACGTTCATAAAGGGTGGTCTTGAACTTCTACTCCGCTTAAGAAAATTCACTAGGGAACTTTTTGTTCAAACTTGTGCCTCGTAGGTTAATCTAACTTCGTTTGCTTTTCCGCCTGGTGTATGATACTCGCTTTAAAGCACGAATCCAAGACCTCTAATTAAGAATTGAGGGGTAATTATCATCACATTTAATGGTTATCTAACTTTTTAGTGACAATCTATGACATACTTAATAAATAGAATAATTGCATCTTCTAAATGAAAGACATACATCAATATCACTCTACATTTTATTACAATTTATTTGTTTATTTGTGACACACACAAAAAAAGGCAATAAAGATAACAAGAACCATGTACAATTTTATACCTAGATATGAACAATCTTGATCCCAATATACATGTATGAAAAATAAGTATACATAGAATTAAATTTTAATTCAGAATTCACAACGTCTAAATTTTAGATCCGTTGTTGTAATTCTAATAGTGCAAAATATTGGACAAATAAGAATCATAATTAGAACATGACTCCATCTCCAATAGCCATGACTCCATTTTCCTATATTCAGCTGAAAAGTTCACTTCTTGGCATGATGTAGAACTATCCAATATTTTCGCTGATGATTTTTGAATGGAAGACACATGTGTCGTAGAAGAATATGATGGCATACCTACTTTCGATGAATTTACGGATAGTTCTTGGTTGATACTTTCTTGATGGGACTTTGATTCTATGAGAGTATACATTTGTCCCTCATAGATCATATCAAAATTTTCATCAAAGGTCTTCATATTCATTTTTCTATAGGTTGGAAAATCCCTTTCTTGGTATGATATGGATCTATCAAGAATTGTACGAGACGATTTTTGAATGGGAGGCTCATGTGCAGCAAAAGATGACGAGATACTTCCTTTCCATGAATCTAGGGACAAGTCTTGGTTGATACTTTCTCGTTGTGATTCTATCAGGGAATACACTTCTCTATCATTGATCATGTCAGAACTCGCAAAGGGGCTCATAGTTGCATGGATGGAAGGCTCAGATGCAGTAAAAGATGACGGAATACTTCCTTTTGATGAATCTAAGGACGATTCTTGGTTGATACTTTCTCGATGTGACTCTATCTGAGAATACGCTTGTCCATCATTCGTTATGTCATGGCTCATTTCGCTCGTTACTTTAAGGTTCTGAGTTGGATGATCAGATTCTTTCGCACGAATGGATGAGATTGAACTAATTGATCCATTCCCGGTGAGTTTTTGAACAAGGGTCTTGAAATTTGAAGAACTTGTAATGTAAACTTTGGGTCTCAAAAACTTTGTTAAGTTATTGAAATGTTTCTTGTTGCAAGGAATAGTATTGTTCTTAGTGATCCTTTTTCCCATGTTATCACTTTCTTTGTTCTTATCGAAGGGATCTTAAGAGGTATTAATATGAAAAAAAAAAAATATTGAAGGATTTTGAAAGAACTAAGATGGGTATATATTTAATTAACACAAGAAGATTGGTGATTGGAGATTAAATAAAAGATGCTAAAAAAATATTTCATTCTACACAAAGGTGTGAAAATTAGAGTCCAATCTATTCTTTGACCATTTTAAGTAGTAATATATTAAGAATATTCCAAGAATTGTAGCTACATGGATTGGTAAGTGTTATTTGGGAAGCTAATGCAGACATTAGTGTATTCTATAGTTTTCATTAGAAAAAAGATATTTGTGAAAGATTCTCGAGTCGAGGGTCTATCTGAAACCTCTCCCTCACTACCCCATGAATGTAAGGGTAATGTCTGCATACACTCCACCCTTCCCAGACCTCACTTGTGGAACTATATTGGGCATATTGTTGTCGTTTTAGTATTTGTGAAAGGGTAAAGAGATAAAAGTTCATGCAGAACACGTGTCTTGCATTCATTTGCTTCGCGTAAATAGAGGGTGCAAGTTTTCTTCCCAGTGTCAACGAGGGATCGTTTCAATAACAACTTGAAAATCTTAGCAGCATTTGGCAAAACGGCCAAAATGTCAGTGCACTAAACTCCCGCTATGCATAGGGTCCGGGAAATGGCCAGACCACAGTGTCAACGAGGGATCGTTTCAATAACAACTTGAGATCTTAGCAGCATTTGGCAAAACAGCCAAAATGCCAGTGCACTAAACTCCCGCTATACATGGGGTCCAGGAAAGGGCCAGACTACAAGGGGTGGGGGTGACATTGTCATTATGACTACTAAACAATGACCATGAAGACAAAGTAAGAGCATCTCAAAGTATTTAAGATGGTCAAAAAATTCAATACAACAGTCTTCAAGATTTGAATTGACTACTATAATCCATCTCATTGAATCTGTGCACTAATGACAGGGCAAATACTACAAATGTGGAAGAAAAAAACAAAAGATTACAATGGACTGAAGCAAAATGCTAAAAGTATGGCGGCTAAGGGGGAAATGAAACATAATATAATGGTCTTCTGTGTTCATCTGTAACAATATTATTCAAACAAAAATCTTGACAGAAGGCATATAACATTTTCTGGAATTTCCTTTAATGATTCCCAGATAAAGAGGAACCAATTTCGAGCATCAAAGGATAGACGGGACTAAATTCCTTGTCCCCTCTTGAACGTACCTTAGCAGCATAATCGTCTAGAGTAGCTTTAATGCCTTTCCAGATCTGGTCCTCGCCTTGTGAATCCATCCATAGTGAATACTGCATAGGAGTAAGTCTATTTCTTTGCAAGGGTGATTGAAGCTCTTCAGGACCACGTGAGTAAAGATGGTGCAGTATGACACTTGGTGGTAGATCTTGACGAAGTGGGGATGATGCAAGTTGGGATGTTTCCAGGAATATGACTGGACGAAATGCTCTAAGTGCTCGATATGGGGCACCGAGTTGTTCTACTGGAAACAAGTTTTGTCCAACCGCTAATTCCAGCTCAGCCATGTCCCTGGCCAATCTCAACTTGCCGGATTCAGAGAGAGGTCTAACAAGTGAAGCATGCCTAATGAAAAATATCAGAACTCTAGATGCCATGCTCCTCACGAGTCTAGTACAAATAGTTTCTGAACCTGTAGTCAAGCTATTTGACGAAGAAGGCAACAGCCTGGACAGGAATTCACTACGGAAATGGAGAATGCTCTTCTGCAATTCTTCCATATAAGGCGATGCATTATTGTCCATAGCAGCATCCATTCCGAGACTACCAAAATTTTGATCATGAATTTGCAAGATACAAGACTCCAGTCGATCAAGCATTGATTGGAATAGTGGTGTCACTGAATCACCTGCTACTCCATAGATGGATCCCAGCGAAGGAGACAGAATATCGGTTGCAATAGCTGGTAATCCTGCCACCATAGATGATACGCGGGTATGAATTTCTTGCAGATGCTGGCATAATGCAAAGTTCTTCACCTGTGCTGAAGTTGCAGGACCTGTTATTTGCCGTGCCTCAGGCCCTGTAGATATCTGTAGACAAAGTAAATCTATAAAATTTGAGTAGAAGTGCGTCTAGATCCTAAATTCATTTATCTATGTTAAATAATTAACCCAATTACTCTAGTGATGGCGTAATGGAATTCTCAAAACGCAATTCATCAAGGATGGGAACATTAATGATATCAACCACCCACCCACCCACCCCCGAACCATCCACCTACTATCCCACTTAAAAGGAGGGGCTGGGAGAATACAGAAACAATCAAGGGAAATCATCAGCTAATACTGAGAGAGAGAGAGAGAGAGAGAGAGAGAGAGAGAGAGAGGGTGAACTGCATCCATCAATCTCCAAGCAAGTTTCCACCTTTCCTCTAAATAAAAAATAAAAAACGAAGAGAAGTAATACTTACCAGTAGTACAAAACTCAGTACAAACTAATAAAAGGACCATTTCTAGTTCTAGAAATAAAAGTAATTCTACTCATTCCAGACATCAAGCTTAGAGTATCAATAGCCTACAAAGATTAACCTATTTGAAGTTGCTAGCTGTTTCCTCTATTAATCTGACAGTACTTTCTTTTCAGGTGAGTTGGAGTTGAGTCAAAAGATTCTTAAGTATGAGCATTGAGTACTAATTGTTTGGAAAGCATAAATAATTATTTTCCATTTCAATTTGAATCATAATATCATCAAGTTTAAGTCTAGTAGAAAGTGATTTAATCAAACAAAAGTGCTCTGAAATAATTCAAATTGGGGTAATTGTAGTAAGCCCTTGAATAAACATTTCTTTTTTGTTTTGATAAGCATCTTATTTTTTCAAGTTAGGTTCATGAAACTTTAGTAGGATAGAACAAATTATTCAAGATTCTCCTATTTGAGGTTGTAGAAACATAAAGCAACAATGTTTGGCGAGGGGTTATAGAAAGGTTTGAGAGGAGGTTGGCCACTTGGAAGAAGCGATTCCTCTCAATTGGAGGTAGACTAACAATGATAAATAGTGCGCTAGGCAGTTTAAGAACTTACTTCATGTCCTTGTTTCCTATTCCTAACAAGGTAGTCAAGTAGGTTGACAAGATAAGGAGAGACGTTTTGACTGTGACCATCACAACTTTTATCTAATAAAATGGAACGTGGCAATTCAACCAAAAAGTCTCGGTGTAATGGGAGTGAGAAATCTGAAGATGCACAAC
The DNA here is from genome assembly GCA_030864215.1 of Capsicum pubescens. Taxonomy (NCBI): domain Eukaryota; kingdom Viridiplantae; phylum Streptophyta; class Magnoliopsida; order Solanales; family Solanaceae; genus Capsicum; species Capsicum pubescens. The sequence goes on from CM061547.1 coordinate 40,517,089, forward strand.
CAAAGCTTACTAACGAAATGTGTTGGAGATAACAGTGAATATGAGGCTTTCTGGAGGAAGGTTATAAATGCCATGCATGAAACACTTGCTCAATGGAGCCTTAAGGTATCTTCTTTCCCACACAAAGCAGGGCCGTGGAAACATATATGCTAACCGTGGAGAATATTAAGAAACTACATTAGGTTTGAGGTGGGGAATGTTGTAAAAGTCAGAATCTAGCAAGACCTTGGATTGGTAATAATAACCTTAGAGAGGAATTTCCTAGACCAGATGCCACCACCCACCATTGCAGAACATAGATGTAAGAACTGTTGGGACATACAACTTAGGAGTAATTCTATTTTTTAAATAATGTGCGACAGACTCTTTTAGATACTTTTTGTTCAGCTTGGCTAAAATAACTGGTCTTACTGTATGTATAGACATGCTAAATTAGCGGAACTCCCACCCCTAGGCCTAAAATTAACACCTGTTCCTTTTCCCCTGATTGCAGCACTTTCTAGTTGATGTATGAATGAACTTGATTCTAAATTTCGGGAAATGCAGACCTATCACTACAATCTTCATATCCGAACTGGCAACTCTCCCTCACTTCCACTCAACAAACAAAAGGAATTGTATTTTCAAGTGTAAAACTGCTGCTTCAAATGTTCAACATACCCAAACGGCAGATATCACATAAATAATGAAGATAGGCAGTGAGCTCATGATATACAATTTTGCTTCATAAAGTTAAACACCGTGTTTTCTTCAAAGAACTTGCTGTCATACAAATGTGAAAAAAGTACCTGGTATTCTGTTCTTTCTGAAAGCAGAAGCAGAACTTTGTTGATCTCACGCAAAACAAGAAGAGTTAACCGAGCATCCATCTGGACGGCTTCTATTTCTTCTTGAATTCGTGATATAATCCTTGCAATGTGATCTTTTGAGGGAACACTTCCACGACTGGACACTGGAAATACAGTATTAACAAGTTCTGAAAGACGACTCAGACAGAGGGTTAGGAAAGCAGTCTGGAATATCTCAATGGAAGATAACATTTGGTCCTTTGCTTCTGAACTAAGAGCTGGTGGAACTCCTTTGACATCTGTATCACGTGAAATTCTTTCAAGCAGGTTTTCTAACATAGAGAAGAGTTTTGGATATCCAAGTGTGAATATCTCCTTAACAAAGCTTGAGGTGCTGAAAGTGGACTTCATTTGGTTAGCAAAAGATTTAACCAGTGCCTCCCAAACACGATCTGTCAACATCGGATCACCTTCCTGAAAAATATGTAGTAATGTAAGCAGCCATGGGAAAAAAAACAATGAGCTTATCATCATGTCATTAATCATTTTATAACTTACTTCCACTCTCTCTTTAATTTTTCATTTAGATTTGGTTGCTCTTTCTTGGAAATATACTTTGCAAATTGTGCATAACTATTAACCATTTATAAAATTCCGTAATTATCTTAGATTAATCCCAGTGATGGGATCAGAAATAACCTGATTTTATTTTGACTCTGTCTCATAATAAGAAGTGAGTGTCAAAGCTTTCACGGTTCCGAAGTCCAAACAGGTTCAAAGACGAATCTATAAGTCTCCACGAAGACGAGCAATATTCAACTATACAATTGATTTGAAGAAATAGAGTGGGAAAGTATGGGAGACAGACTTATTTAGTATACCCTTAGGGCTTGACTAATTGGTTATTATTCGGCTAATTTTGATGGGTAAGGCTTAAAAGATGAAAAAAGAACAAAATTTCCTTCTACCACAAAAAAATTTAAGCTATAACTAGAGATTTGATGCAATCCAAAACATGATTGCTCATAGTTGGTCCCCGTTGATTGTAGCAAGGTATAAAATTATAATCAAGGTTTACTAAACCTAAGTTAGCAAAACGGAGCGACAGATTCAAGCAAAATGCTATCACAAGTCACGAAACTTGGGGAAAGCGCTCCTGCTATCAGATTTCACTATTCCATTAGTAGTTCTCACCAATCTATATTTTTTGTATAAAAGGTTACTAACCATCGACCACTTTTTCTCTTTTAATTGCCAAACTACTCACTCTCAAACACAGGATCAAGGAAAAGGACATCTATATCATCAAAACACAAATACATAATGGACAAAAGTAAAAACAGTCTATCAGTACTTCCCATGATTTCAGCTAATTTTATTGTTTTCCATAGAATATTGCTTTTAGATATCCTGAATGTAACTACATCAGGTGATTCAGGACATATTCACTTTGGAACCAACCTTTCTAAGTTAAGGTCCTGATAACTCAGTTAAGCGGGCTCGAACCTGGTTTTCGGTTGCTTCTATCTAGCTACAAACTTATTATGCGGTTTAACCAATTCTAAGTTCCCAACACAGGGAAACATATTCAAACTCAACGTGATGATGACATTCTAGACTACAAATAACCCACAATAAGAAAGACCACATATAATATAACTTCTTCAAAACAATTCATATCAACTACAAAATGCATTCACACCTGCATGACCTCGTCAAGCAGCAAGACGTGCATAAAGGCGTCTCTTTTCTTCGACAAATTATTATGCAATTTTACCCGTTCTAAGTTTACAACACAGGGCAACAGATTCAAAAGCTCAATGTGATCACGACATTTTAGACAGCAAATAACTCACAAAAACAAAGGCATCATATAACATAACTTCTTCAGAACAATTCATATCAACTAGAAACACATTCACACACCTGCATGACCTCATCAAGTAGCATGTCATGCGTAAAGGAGTCTCTTTTCTTCGACAAACGATTATGCAGTTTTACCAATTCTAAGTTTCCAACACAGGGCAACAGATTCAACCACATTGTGATCACGATATTTTAGACTACAAATTAACTCATAATAAGAACGACATCGTAAAACATAATTTCTTCAGAACAATTCATATCAACCAGAAACACATTCATGCACCTGCATGACCTCGTCAAGCAGCAAGACGTGCATAAAGGCATCTCTTTTATTCGACAAATCAATATGAAGTTTTACCAATTCTAAGTTTCCAACACAGGGCAACAGATTCAAGAATCAATGTGACCACGACATTCTAGACTACAAATACCTCAAAATAAGAAAGACATCATATAATATAACTTCTTCAAAACAATTCATATCAACTACAAACACATTGATGACCTCATCAAGCAGCATGTCATGCGTAAAGGGGTCTCTTTTCTTCGATAAACTATTGGTCTCTTTTCTTTGACAAACTATTGGTCTCTTTTTTTCGACAAATTATTACGCAATTTTACCAATTCTAAGTTTACAACACAGGGCAACAGATTCAAAAGTTCAATGTGATCATGACATTTTAGACAGCAAATAACTCACAAAAATAAAAGGCATCATATAACATAGCTTCTTCAAAACAATTCATATCAACTTAGAAACACATTAACAAATTACACACCTGCATGACCTCATCAAGCAGCAAGACATGCATAAAGGCGTCTCTTTTCTTCGACAAACTATTATGCAGTTTTACCAATTCTAAGTTTACAACACAGGGAAACAGATTCAACCTCATTGTGATCACGGTATTTTAGACTACAAATTAACTCATGATAAGAACGACAGCATATAACATAACTTCTTCAGAACAACTCATATCAACTAGAAACACATTCGCGCACCTGCATGACCTCGTCAAGCAGCAAAACATGCGTAAAGGGATCTCTTTTCTTCGACAAAACCCTCTGCAAATGCCAAACAGCGACGACAACAGAATGC